>CM038609.1:2707298-2880542 GCA_021533255.1 Ceriops tagal | reverse complement strand
ATTCACACAAACCCATGATTTTGTTATGTCATGCCTTTTTTGGAAGCTAGTAAAAATTGTTACATATGACAAGATTCGATTCATGGGGGAAGGATTGTGATTGATCTTTAATATATTCCACGTAAAATTCAAAAAAAAAAAAAAAGAAGAAGAAAATACTTGATGATAACACTTATTGAAATAGATGAGAGACATTCGAATTAATCAATTACACATATATCTATCTCGAGCATATAATTAAAAAAACAAAAAACAAAAGAAAATGAAGCAGAGGAAGAAGAAGAAGAAGAAGAAGAAGAAGAAGAAGAATTCAAACGAATGGCATTGACTGCCGTGGCATCAATTTAATTCAGAAGTTATTGTAATTTAGTTATTGATCCCATCGTTGTTGTAGTTTGGGAAAGAGTAGGTGGGATAATGTAGCATATAGGGTCTAGTGCAATCTTACCGGAAAAACAAGAAAAGAAAAGAAAAGAAAAGAAAAGAAAAATGAAAAAAATAAAAAAAAAAAATGTAAAAGCCATTGATTTTCAAGGCACATGATTGACTTCTCTCTCGATAGGTTGCTCCGTGCCGTCAAGGATTGGCAGCGCAACTGCCGCTAAATTAATTAATCCTTGCCAAGAAACACATATTTTTCTTTTAATGGCGGGGAGGGTTGGGGGGAAGGCAATCAGAAACCAGGCCCCGGCCCCCCATGATTGTGAGCCAACTCAGCTGCTGCACGTAAATGGCAATTGGGACTTCGTGTTTTGCTTCTTCTTTTTTTGTCAAATTTGTTTTGCCACAGTTAAACAAAAAAAAAAAAAAAAAAAAAAAAAAAAAAAGAGGTTAAAAAGTCAATAATAACGACGTGTAGAGATATCAGGACTCTCTAATTTCAAACCAAGTGATTTCTTTTTTTTCTTTCTTCTTCTTCTTCTTCTTCTTTTGGATAAAGTCTCATATCATTAAAGAATAAGAACTTCGTATAACTCATAATATTTATTACAAAATTCCATTATTTATATGTATAAATTTTTAAGTGAATTTAAGACACTACAATTTGTCACATCATCTCTTTGACAAAACAGAAAAAAAAAAAGTAGAATTATTATTATTATTATCATTATCATTATTATTATTATTATTATTATTATTATTATGTGTTTGTGAGAGAGAGTATACGAGAAAAGAGGGATTTAAAAATATGTTTGACCCTTTGCTTTGCGCTACAGAACTCATGCCCAACAATTAAAAATATGTTTGGATAGCTCTATTGTAAGATGAAAGTAAGACGTGAATTAATGCACATCTCGAGCTAGTTAATGTCTGCGTAACTTTCCTCCTGGTCGTACACATTAGTTTGGTATTTGATGGCATGGAAGCTTTTGCATTGACTTAGGTTTGAAGTTTTGTCAGTTTGAATTTTAAATGCTGGAGGTAAAATAAGATGTTTGTAGTAGAGCCACCGAAGTCTAAATTGAAAAGGTTTCGATTTAAGCATCAATTGAAATTTGACGAGGGCTTGGATTAGTTCACCAAATTAATCAAATATTTTCTTTTTCTTTCTTTCTTTCTTTCTTTCTTTCTTTCTTTTTTTCTTTTTGGTTGGGTACATAACGTAGAATTTTGATTTAAAGGAGGTTTGAATTACTTTAGGCCCCCTTTTTCTCCTTTTCTTTTCTTTTTTTTTTTTTCTTTGGTGCACAGAAAAGGATCAAAATGTTGTGCAGCAGAGCAGCAGCAGCAGCAGTAATAGTAGCAGTAGTAGGTATCTTTAATGGGTACTTTAAATCAAACGTTATACAATCTTTGTCAACCCCACAAAGGGGTTCACCATCCACCAAAACCAACTTCCCCCACAACATTTTGGTTTTGTAATTTGGTGGTTGAACTTGGAGTGACCACCGATTTCTAAAATTTGGAAAAAGATGCTGAGATAGTGGAAGATTGAGATGTTCTCTTTTCTTTTCTTTCTTCTTTTTAATCACCTGAGAGAGACAAAGAGAGAACATAACATGACAAGTCTTCCACCCTTGAGTCCCCCCAACTTCCAATTTCTGTGTTCCCTCTGTTTCCCTCCAAATCAAACATATGATTGTGATCAATTGCGCGATTGTCCATCACCTTCGTCCACATGGGCACAATCAATACGATGTGTTGTAGATGTACATAACAATATATTGCACTATCATAATCATTAAATATATATATTTATAATAATTATCATTAATTGTAATTAATTTTTTAAAAAATAAAAATGTGTAAGAAATTAAAAAAGTACAATACGTAAACCTGTGTATGAAACGTGTTAATTTGACTAAGTCCATATAACTTTTACCAATTAGTATTTAGGAAGCAGTACTAATAAAGTTGCTGCTCGGTGTTTGTCTATTAGGACCTCTAGTGTATTATAAGAGGCAATGACATATGAATTACTTTTCTAATTTAGAACAAAATTTTTAGGTGCCTAACTTCCACATTACTCAATCAGAGAGAGAGAGAGAGAGAGAGAGAGAGAGAGAGAGAGACACACACACACACACACACACACACACATATATTGAACAAACAGCCATAGATATCTGCTGTACCATTGTTAGGGTTCATACATGTTTTACCTACCGTATCATTATCTCAATAAATAATATTTTAGGATTGTCGTCCACTAATGGCACAACCCAACTCACACATGTTGTCCTAAATCTAGTAGCTGAAGGCAGGTACCATTCATGTTGTAGGGGCTAAGAAACTTTGCGAGAGGTTACCCTTTTCTGGGTTGATATTGGAATTGAGTCTTGGTCAACAAGGTACCGAAAGTATCATTGTTCAATATAGACACGTTTCTACTGCTGTCTTTGTTTGCTTACTTATTTTCAGGTTCCTTTTTGCAAGTTTCAATTCTCAAACTTCGGCGACTGACCCTTCACGTCGTTGATGAGTGGTCGGTCTATTGTCCACACTCGTAAAAGGACTTCCAAGCAAGCTGTCTCCTTTAGCCGTTTTAAAGAATGAGACTTTTTTTTTTCTCAAAAACATATATTGCTTAAAAAATTGAAAAAAGGACACCACCATAGATAGTTGCCATCACCCTCTGCCACATGCAACCCCAGAAGGACACTTGAAAGAGCCGATCTGTCTCAGTTTCAGTCTAACCTATCATATGTCTCAGTTTCAGTCTAACCTATCAAGTTACTTCATCTGGTGGGAATTGGGAAACTTTCGGTCTCTGCCCGGTTCCATAGACCTTGGAATGTCATGTACACTTTTTAGCATTGCAGAGGATCAATGCACAACAACGGACTGCACCCGTCCCATGTTTTTTTTTTTTTTTGTGTGTGTGTGCCCGCCCCCAAGTACTGACCATTTCCTACAAGAGAACCACAAATTTCTTCTCTCTCTCTCTCTCTCTCTCTCTTCCTTGTCCAAATTCTGCTCCAATGGAACATGATGAAGTAAATTCGTCATTGGAGTTATAGTCTATAATGCTCCTATGACTATGGCTATGAGCATAAGAAAATGAAAGACTCTGGTGCATGAAACTTTACAGCAGAGAAAAACAAATGAGAGTTAAAAAGGAAACGGAGGAATGCAGCTATACAGCGTCGCTCAACTTATGTGCAGTTGACGGATACAGATTCCTACAGCATGACTTCGGACACTGTGGGGATGAAGCAGCGAGAACCAAGTTCAAAACTGACCAGCCCTAATGTCTCTATCCAGGTGATTTGCGTTAAGGGTCCCAGGAAGCTCCCTGAATTCTTCATTGAATATAGAATATGCACTGAAATATATAGAAAACAAATTATTGAACTGATCCAGTTTTAAGCTACATAAAGTTGCTTGCCAAATACTTATTCAGTACAAATAGCAAGAAGATATGTAACCAAAAAATTAGAAAGAAGATCAAAGACATAAACAAATGAAAAGAAATCTCAGATCAGAAAACACATCCTTAAATGATTCAAATCTAAGAGCAAGAGAAACTAATATGGACAACAGATCCAAAAATAAGGTCAAATGTCAGGTGGAATTAGAATAATATCAAGTGCATCAAGTGCCCAATGATGCGATGCCATGACAAATGAGATAAAAAAGAAAATTAGAAAGCAAAGGAAATCAAGAAAATAGTTTCCATTAGTAGATAGAGAGGAAGACTTAATCCACAACATTTTGAACAGTGATAATGTGTTTCTCAGAACAGAATTATCTTGCATGATATTTTCCCCATCAATCCTTTGAATTTACTGTTGTTAAACTATAAACAATTTTTCATATCATGTATACCTGAGATCACCAGCTTCCCGTCGTCCAAGGTTGAGGAAGATGATAGAAAAGCCTGTGCCAAGTATCTGAGAATCAAGCATCACAATCCATCCAAGATGCAAAGAAATTGTGTCAGGAAACAAAAGCCAGAAACCTCGACACAGAAATGGTCCAGGTGATACAATAAGAGACACTTTAGCAGTAAAGTGAATTCATGTTTCATAGTGACCCCTTTTCTTTTGGACGTGATGGTTGGCTTCTATCATAATAATGCAAAATGATCCAAGCACAGAATCAGGCAAATTGTGTTTACTTCTTTGGGCCCCATCTTGTTTCTACCCAGGATGGCAATTCCTACACCAGATGGCTGCTCCCAGGATCTTACCTTGCAAACCTTGTACTTTGGCAGTACACTCAATCACTGTGAGCCAACACAAATCTAGGCACATGACAGCCAAAAGTCTGATCCATGCTCAAGCATGATGTCCACCAAGAACCAAAGAAATAGGAAAACTTTGTAACTTCAAGCATTAGGTGGCAGTGCATGAGTCCAGCATTTTTTTGGGGGGGGGGGGCGGGCCCACAAAAAGTCATCTCCAAATTTACATCAATAGCTGTAAGTGATTTTACAGGTAACTCTGAGCTCAGGTAAGGTAGGTTCAATCATGTGGACTAGTCTTAATTATGACTGGGTTTGCAAAGCCGAGGCAAAAAGGCCAGCAACCCAGCTTCAAATCCTCATCCTTGGACATATGACAGAAGGGGCTGCAAAATTGGGTGCATTGGAGACAACTCAGAAGCCCATGCATTCATGGAGACAACAAACACAGAGAAGCACTTACATATAACGGCCCCAGATCCCATCTATGGGCAACTGGTGCCAAGATGAACCATAGAATGATAAACACCCACACCTTTGGAGAGAGAGTGAAAAGTGCCATCAAAAGGATATCTATCAATGAAACAGGAACAAGAAATTATCAGCACGACACAAATATGAAACTTAGCAGCACTTCAATTAGATGCTCACCAGGGACCTTCAACTTATCGTGCAGAAAAGAGTAAAGCTTCCTCTTGCACCGACTTGTTGACTGTGGCAACCTAAACTTCTGGTACGGAAAAAAAATTTTTAAAGACAAGTCAAAAGTGGCCTTATAAACAATTTGTGTTTCTAAGAATGCCATCTAAGCTGTAACAATGGTTGAGAAGCTTATACCAGGTCATCATCCTCAAAATCAAATTCATCCCGCAGATGTTTAGCTGGTGGCTTTGGTTTGACAGCAACCATCACAGAATCTAGAAAATAAGCAGAAACTCCATTTATGTTTGAAACCAAACCCCAGGCCAAGTCAACATTTTATGGCAAACTAAAACCTGCCACATTTTCTATTTAGTAGATTCACCAAGTGAATCTGAACAGAAAAAATTGGAAACGGACAATGGTTTATGATTAACTCTGACCTACATAGCAACAAGGCAACATAGTAATGTCAATGTTTTGGAAAAGTAGTCACGTAACTGACCAGTAGACAGAACCTTGAATCAGACAACCTAATTTCTAGCTATGTTTTCTTACATTTACAAAAGAGTTAAATTCAGAAACTAGGTTGTGTTTATCAAAATCTGTAGTATTCAGATTTGTTTGATTTGGTTTGGCACATCGGTTTAAACTTTCCTCATGAATAGAAGTTTTCAATCAACTCTGGAGCCAATTATGTCAAGTTTATAAGATATGAGAATTTTGCCATCTGTAAGCACTCATTGTGGGGACACTTTGTTCTTTCCAAGGACTTGCCAAAGTTCAAAGAGGAATGCTAACTAGCCATTTGAACAAAATTTTGAATTGTGCTCACTCTAATAACAACTATCCTTATTGGACTCAAGTTTTAGGCCTATGAACCCAACCTGCTTCAGCAGTTCATTTGCCCAGCAGGTTTAATTGATGCAATACATCCAAGGTCCAATCTCTGATAGCTGTCAGATATGTTCCACTTAGTATCATTGCTTCACAGAGGAAAGATTAGTCTGGCATCCTATAAACAAGCAGTCTGATTCATAGAATGAGAATTTTGTTTTTGGCCTTTTTCCCTTTATTGGTGAGACTACGAATATGTTCACTCCACTTGGTTTGAACTTCTCTATTCTCTATCTAATCACAATGTTAAGTCAAAACTGCTTCACAGTCCCTACAGTTGAACTAAACTAAGAATGGAGTCTATGTCTGTTTAAGTGTGTGGGATTGAGAGTGCCTGTGCGTGTGGAGGGAAGGGGGGAGAGAGAGAGAGAGAGGGTTGGGGACAGTGTGCGTGTGAGAGAGAAATGGTAAGCATATCAAATGCCAATAATAGAAGTGGACTGTACAGATATTTGATTAAGTTCAGCCTTGACTGCGAAGTAGCACACAGGGGACTACCATCAAAAAGAAATAAATAAACTAATGTTTAAGTAGCTCATACTAAATCTTGAAATAGATTAATCATACAGTTCAAAATGAAGTTTGCACTCATAGTGGTTGTTCTCAAACCTGCATACAAAAATGTAAGTTTTAGATCACTTGGTCTAGGTTCCTAAATCCTCCTTGATGAGTGATGTTGCATCAGACAGGGCCCCAAAATAACACTACCCTGCAAATATATTGAGACTCAAACAAATGTCTGCACTATGGCTTCAAAGCAATTTGCTTAGTCTGGAAACCTATTATGCTGTTATGTAAGGTAACGATATTTTAAAGACATGGCCATCACCAAACATGGTGGCCTATAAGCAGTGGAATTTTAAGCCATTGTCCATCAAGATCTCTTTCATAAGAGGGTATCCCCTTTTTCCCTTAGTTTCCATGGCCCTCCACTTATTCTCACTCTCAAGCTCTTACTTGAAAACTCATGCTTTCCAGTTTTGTTTTCATGACGATTGCAAGATCTAAGGCTTGTATTTAAGTTTAGACAAGCACCACATATCTCTAAATTTTTCATTCCCTCTATGCCTGAGATATTATTCCAAGATTCCTTCAAAATTAAAAGAAGTATCTGCAAAATCTTTTGTGTTAATGATGGAAGAGAAAGGTCTGGGCTCATAGTTTAACTGGATTTTAACAGTTATGTTCTGAAAATAAAGCTTTGAAGACTTCCAAATAAATGGCAGTGACTACAGATTGTAATTTCACCAGGGTTTTAGCTTGCAAGTGAACAAACTCTGGTATTGGAGGCTGTTTAAACAAACTGCAGTGACTAAAATTTTCACATTTAAAGTTGTCTGTAAGGGATCAGATGGTTGCTGAAGGTTAAGTAGCCTATGGAGACTCTAGAATGTTTAAAGTGCAACAAAGCAAGGTTCAGTTGGAATTTTCAATGTATCTAAGAATATAAGGAAGCCCTTTTCATTTTTTTCTTTTTGCGACTGAGGACCATGATTACATTGATACAGCAAGGTTTCTGATCTTCTTTCCTGCTCTGCATGCTGGAAATTTGATACACGACTCATTCCATGTCTAGATTTAAGATTTAAAAGAAAGACAAGAAAAATGAAGCCAAAAGCCACACATAAAAGGCTGTTGAGACAAATAAGCTCATATATTTGGGTGGGCCAAAGCTTTGGATCCATCTACTTCTGCAAGCTAGAAACATGGGTGTTACCAAAAGACCTCTTTTGCAGCAGAAAAACGGAAAAGCATGCAAACAGCCAGCATAAACATGGCAAGTACCAGCTAGATTATACTATGAGGACAAGTAACTCAGTGTACAAATTGGAGAGTGTTTTTTCATCTCTTTTATCTACAATTTTGGATAATTCTTGGATCTCTTTTAGATTTATGGTGGCATTTAGAATGTCAACATGGTATAACAATTGAATAATAAAGGCATATCCCATACCATTGTTATTTAGCCGTAGGTACACATCATTGTCATCATCATCTTTGCCATCATTCACTACAGTTCCATGAAAGATGAGCCGCAAACTTTCAATAGGTAGATGATTATTTTTGGCAATCAATTTTCTTAAATCCTGTACCTACATTGATTGAACAATTCAAGCACGTATTATGAACAATTTGTAGGTATTTGAGAATTTTAAGAAAATTCTAAGTGTTATCAACAGGAAGAAATCGCCCTAATTAATGGAAAGTTTTTACTAAAAATCCAATGCTGGCATTGAATTTCACAAAAGTTGTTGATTTTGGTTGTTGTAGAGATTATGAGGTCATTTACACATTACAAAGAAACATGGCGGCTAGACAGAAAACAAACCTAAAGTAGACACTTTTTGGAGGGGTATAGAAATTTCAGTCCCAATCATGAGCATGACTACCAATTTCACTCCCAAAGCAGTCAATGTGAAGCAAGAATCCAAACGGAATGATGCAAACTAAAACAAATAAGATAAGAGTTGGAGTCTCAAGTATACTCATGCCTAATCCAGGACTAGCCCACAAGGAGCTACCCAACACATCCATCATTTCTTACTAGAAAATCCATTTTATCAATCAGCATAATGCACAGATCAATTGATACTTAAATGAATGGTTAATGTCATATGAAAAAAAATATGGTAGTTTGGCACAACTTGGGGTTTCCACACAAAGAGCATGATTAATAGCTCAAAAAAAAAAAAAAAACAAAAGCAATAACATCAACCACGGCGAAAAATTCTAGCAAACTATTGAGTTCCAGCATTGTGGAATCAGCATTACCTTGCTAATCTCAACTAGACCAATACACATTTATTCAGGAAAAGAACAAAAACCCATTTTTCTAAACAAATGAGAGCAGGTGTCCTCAAAAACATCACCATGAATTCCAGCGGCCACAGCAACAACACTGAGACATCAACATTACCATAATTTAAATGCATCCCAATCACTCAAACAAATAAAAAAAGAAAACTATACCCGGAAGCCAAAAACCTTTCATGTATACCTTTTCCTTTCATTAGTTAACAATTCATAGGAATTGAGGCCATCAAAATCCCATCATATGACTAACTGTTCATCTACTTATTATCAGCTGCTGCCAATACCGATTTTTGACTCTGAAACTTAAAGGGTACTGAAAAACCCGAAAAAAAAAAAAACCCTCTAAGAAACAATTAAAGAGGCCAAAGATCTCACCTTTACAGGAGAGGGGACGAGGAGGCGAGAAGGGGGAGATGGGCCAATGGTTTTGAGAGTGATCTCTACCATATTCTTCATATCTCCAACTTCTCTTCTTGTTCTTGCTTCTTCACCATTATTGACGTTGCCGTTGCTCTTGATGTTGGTATTATTGTTATCCTCGACAATCTCCCCCATGGATGGCTAGTTCTTGGGGTTCTTTACCTCTGGAGCAATTTGTATCTCCGTTGAAATTGTATTTGATATTCGGGTGGACTTTAATTTATATTGTTCCCAATAAAATAAAAATAATTAGGTCCTCTTTATTTTGTACCTGTAAAATAATTAAGGTCTTTTTAATTTTTTTTATCTATTCAAATTCGATTGTGTTTTTGTAACTGTTGTCTTAATTGGTTACATATACAAATTAAATTTAGACTGTCCACTTTGAATTTTATCACAACTACAATAAGAGGAGGTGTTGAATCCTAACAGGAATTTGGATTTTACATCGTTGGCTAATGCATTATTATTTGTAAATGAAAAAAAGTTAGAGAAAAATTAAACATATAATACATAATAACAATGGAAATGAGATTGCAAATAAACATAATAGTAAGTATAGAAAATTGAAAAATATAAAATTAGCATAACTTTTTTTTGACATAACAATAACACAAGATTGAAAAAATATATTTAAGTATATAATAATTTAATAATATTATTTTTTAACTTGATTACTCAATTTAATTGTATAAATATTTTAAAAATTGAAGTAAATAAATTAATAAAATAAAAATACTAAAAGAGAAAATCTTATATTCTTATTTTGCATCCTTTTTAATTATGTATATTAATGCATTTAAAAAATTTAAGCTGTTGACTAAATCAAATATATTTGAAAATGTCAAATTTTTGTATTTTAAAATTTACTTATTTTTAAACTTCTATGTGAATATATGAGATAATAATTTTGTTGCCTTAAAAAATTATTACATAAAAGTTTGCATAGATCCTTTAAAAGTTTATAGGGTTCAACTTGGTTAGCAACCTAGTTTGTAACTTGATTTACTTAACTTATCTTTTTAACTTTTACCTCTTGGGTTGGGTTGCAATGAGAAGTATTTTCTCACCTTTTACAATTGGTTTTATCTCTTATAAGCATACTTTAGGTTCCCCATTCACATAGTGATTGTCCCTTGGTTAAGAAGTCTTGTTATATAAGTTACCTCTTTTAATACATTCATCTTTGTTATGAGCATTGAGTCAAGTTTTATGCTCATTGCATTTCCTTCTCTTATATAATTAAATAAGTCTTTATAAACTATTCATATACCTAACATTTTGGTTTTGTTATCAAAAGAAGCATTGTAACTTATTGTTAAAGCCCTTCTTTCTGGCAAGTGTAATTCACAATTTGTATCTAATAGTGATATTCAAGTTGATTGGTCCCTTGAATTATTAGAGACAATTCCATAATGTTTTTGAAGAATCACCATAAGATGGTAATTTGATTCGAAAGTACTTGTTATATATTTGTAAGATTGCATACTTTTTAAGTATTTTGGCAGAGGAGTGTTATTTCATTTAGCTTATGTGTTAGCCCTTTATGTTCCAACCTACTTGCAATGCCATCCCATTGTATTTAAAAAGAAGGAAAGCCTAAAAGATTGGACGTATAGCTAAATAACCATTAGATATTCAACCTTAGTTGCTTAAGGACTTTACTTTAAGAACAATACTTATAACTAACAAAAGAGGGGAATACCATAGTGGGAACCCTATCACAAACTAAGACATATAAGGGAGACATGTTGGAAAATACATGGAAAACCAAGGGATTGGAAACCATCACGTCTATCCCAAAATCAAGATAATTGTAGCTATTTAGTTGCTAGAGAGGCTTAGCTTAACATCAATTCAAGCTTATTTAGCAAGGAATAGTTAGAATTTTTGTAAAAAATACTCCAACAAAAATAATTAAATAATGCCATTATAGTTGGTGTTGGTCCTTTAGCACAAAAAGGTAATTTTTTAAAAGTCATAAATGTTAAATTAAGTAAAACAAGCTCATGGATTGTGAACTTAGAAACATCAAATCATATGATTGAATATGTTTCCATGTTTTATAAATATAATCCATGTTATGGCAATTTCAACATCCAAATTACAAATAGGTCACTCTTAAAATGATTGGTACAAGTTTTATAGTGATTTCAAAAGATCTTATTTTTGAATCAATTTTATTTGTTTTAAATTGAGATTGTAATGTGTTGTCTATAAACAAACTTATATAAGACCTAAATTGCATTATTAAATTTTCTTTAAATATATGTAAATTTTTGGACTTGGATTTGAAGAAGATGATTGACATGTTTAGGATATATGTGGCATTTTATCTCCTTAAAGTTGATAAACTTGAAATATAGTTTCAAAATAATTCTTATGTAACCTTAACTACTAGAATAATAAGATATTGCAGCCATGTTATGGTATTATTGATTTGGATATATAAATATCTTTTGTCTTGAAAAGTTGTTCCTATCTTTATTTAATCAAAATTCAACATTTTTTTAATGTGATATTTGTCAACTATCTAAACACACTTATAATACCTATCTTAATTAACATATAATCATCTTACCTTTTTTCATTAGTTTATAAGGATATTTAGGAACAATTTCAAATTAATAATATTATAGGTTAATATAGTTATTAAAGTTCCCAACTTCTTTCTAAGATCTACTAGTTTGTGATACTGAGAGGGGGGTGAATCAGTATCATCACAATTCACAATTCGTAGGTAAGTGAACAACTTCAATCTCTTCTTAAAAGCAAACTCTTTCTCAGACTCGACTAAGGTAGATCTATTGCTACCTACTAATCACAATAGTCCCCAAAGTCACATTTCAGACACCTTGCCTATTAGGTCTTCGTTAGGTTATGGGTTGGCTGATACTTTAGTCGTGTTCACAACTCAATTCAAAACACAGAACGTAAATCAAAGTAAGGACACACGAGATTTACGTGATTCCGTTAATGTGACATACATCCACAGTGGTAGGGACTCTCCCTCTACCGAGACAATCCACTATACTTGAGAACCAGTTACAATGGATGTCTTAATCCTTTGCTTCTTTTACTATTGCAAATACTAAGCAAGTATAATACAAATAGTGTCACTTACTGTGTCTACCCTTATTCTAGCTTGTCTTGTCTCTGTTGAATTGAATGGCTGCTTCACTGCCGCTTAGAAGTTCACCACAACGCTCTCTAACCTCTCTTGAAGAAATCTGGAAATACGTTGAGTTCTTTCAATGCTTCGCCGAATTCCTTCTCTAGGTTGTTTCACACAATTCCTGCTTTCATCATCTCACAGTCTCACCCCTCTCCTAGTTCCACGGTCTTACTGTTTCACGGCCTGCCTTCACGCTTCTCGTCTATCATGTCATCGCACGTTCTGGTTTCACGCTGTCTCTTGACATACACCTACGCTTCTGCTGCGCTCCCGTCACAGCTTCGCTAGTCTCACGCCTCACGCCTCACCTATCCGTTTCTGGTTTTCTTCCGGCTAGTGGTCTCACGTCGTGTGTTGTTTTGCCATGCTGCTCTTTGTTTTGCCATGTAGGTTCTGTTTTGCCGTCCACTCTCTCTTGTCGTCAAGCCTTTGTTTTGCCGCGTTGTCTCCTTACCGACTGCTGGTGTGCCGTTCCTTTACTGTCCAAGGTCTCCTTTGGTTTGCTGCCACACCTTTGTTCTAGTCGTCTTTGATTTTTCTCTTTTGCAACCCTGTTTTACCGTCCAACCCCGATTTAATTTTGGTCGTATCGTCTCTTTTCCGTTCACTCACTTGGTCGTCATGGATTTCCTCCCTTTTCTGCCGGTGGTTTGCTTTTCTTCGTCCTGCTGTCCAGCCCTTGTTCTGCCGTCACTCTTCTTCGGTCGTACGTCGTTTTCTCTCTTTTAGTCGATCACTCTATTTGGTCGTTCCAGGTTTTCTCTCCTTCACTATCCAGTCTATTTGGCCGTTCCGGGTTTTCTCTCTTTTAGCTGGTTGTATGTTTTTCCCATCTAGCCGGATCTCTCTCATCGTCTAGTCAGATCTCTCTGTTTTACCGTCCAGCTGGATTTCCTCTGTTCTGTCGATGGTCTCTCTTTCTTCGTCCACCCCTTTTCGGTTGTATCTGTTATGTATTTCTTTTTGGTCATTCCTTTTTCTCTCCTTCCCTTGGTGGTCTGTCTTTGGCCTTGTCGAATTTTCTCTCCTTCCCTTGTTCTGCCGTCGGCTCACTTGGTTAGCCAAATAGGATTTTGCCGTTTCGCTCTTCCGGTCTACCGTCTAGTCGTCTAACCCCCTTCAGCCGTCTCCTCTTTTCTTTATTTTTGCCGACTATATATATTTTTGTCCACCTTTTTTTCGGTTGTTCTTGTGTTTCCGTCGTATATGCTCTTTTATGTTGGTCTTTATATACTCTCTTCCATGAAACCCTAATAGGACTTATGTGGCAGATTTACGTTCTTGCCCTTATGTGGTGGATTTACTTTCTTGCCCTTCCATGTGGCTTTACTTTCTTGCACACTTAAACCTAGTTGACAACAATTACAACCCATACAAGGCTGTGGGAACAACAATCTCCCCCTTTGTAATTGTTGGCAACACTCATAACAAAATCCATTATGCAGTAATTTCAACTCCCCCTAAATATGCACTCCCCTTTTCTTAACAACTCCCCCTGCACTGTTGCTTCTCTCCCTCTTTGCCAACCAATTACAAATCTGAAAAACTCGCAAAGTAGAGATGAAAGATTCACCTGATTTTCAGACTTGAGGAGGCATTCGTACAGACAGACTCATTCTGTGCTTTTCAAACGGTTCTGTGGACAGAGATTTAGTTAGATCTTGTTTAGCCTCTTTAACAGATTTAAGTTCAACTTGTGAGAGTAAAGCAGTAGCTCTCACAATTCTTCTTCTTGTTGTAACTCCTGCTGATGGGTCACTTATGATCTGATTTTCTTGATGAGCATTGGTCCACATTTTCTTTGGCTTTCTTTCTTGCACAGTCTTAGTTGCAAGAGGATCTCTTTCTTCATCTTCAAACTCACTCTTCTCTGAGTCTGAACTTACTTCTTGTTCCTTTTCTTCAAGTTGGTCTGATTCTTCATCTACATTAAAGTCATTTTCTTCATTATCCTCAACTTCTCTATTCTGCATTATTTTCCAGTTCTCATCTATTCTCACATCACTGGACGTGATCACTTTTTCCAGCTTATGTAGGAAAACTCTGTAACCTTTTGTCTTTGCTGAGTATCCCACAAAGATGCCTTCATCAGACCTAGCATTAAATTTTCCCAAGTTTTGCTTCTTGTTCTTCACAAAACATGGGCTACCAAAGATTCTGAAATAATTGGCTGTTGTCTTCTTCCCACTCCATAGCTCATATGGAGTCTTATCAGTATTGGGCCTTAGTAAGACTTTATTCAGTAGATGTATAGCTGTAAATGTTGCTTCTGTCCAAAATCTTGTGTGAAGCTTGGATTCCAGCAGTAGAGTTCTTGCCATTTCAACCACAGCTTTATTTTTCCTCTCTATCACCCCGTTCTGTTGAGGTGTTCTTATTGCTGCCATCTGATGGTGAATACCATGCTTTTCAAGGTAATCTTCAAAAGCTTCATTTGTAAATTCAGTGCCTTGATCTGACCTCAATACTTTGATCTTCCTTCCACTCTCATTTTCAGCCAATCTTCTGTATCTCTTGAAGCAATTCAGAACTTCTGACTTGTGTTTGAAGTGCATGATGCAGGTCCTTCTTAAATAATCATCAATAAACAAGATGAAGTACCTCTCACCATTAAACCCTTTTGTCCTCGTCGGTCCACAAATCAATATGCACAATGTCAAGCATTACTTCAGAATTAAACTCTTTGGTCTTATACTGCTTTCTGACACGTTTTCCTTTAGAGCATACTGAGCAAACATACTTTCTTTCTCTCTCTCTCTCCTGAGGTTGAGAATGTCTTTGATTGCATGAGTAGTGGTCAGCTTCCTCATGTTCTTCTGTGATAAGTGTTTTAGCCTCCTATGCCAGAGTTGATTTTCTTCTTCTTTGGTGAGTAAACAGCTGCTTGTCTTGTCCTCATCAATCACATATAAATTTCCAGCTGTTCTCTTCCCGGCTGCAATAGTATTACCTTCTTTACTCTTTACCTAGCAACCTGTTTTTGTGAATATTACCTTATGGTCTTCATTGTATAATTGGCTGACAGATGCTAGATTATATCTGAGTCCTTCAACGTGCAGAATATCTTTCAACTTTCCTCTTCCAATGTTTACTGACCCCTGACCATTAATGTTGAGTGAATCATCATTGCCAAACTTGACTTTGCCTTCTCTTGACTTGTTTAGCTTTGACAATTTACTCTTATCTCCCATTATGTGTGAAGTGCATCCACTGTCAAAGATCTACTGCTTATCCTTATAGTTAGCTTTGAGTGCAATTTCAGCTATATTAGCTACCTTCCTTTTAGCTTTATATTCCTTCTTTTAAACTGACTGGAAGATAGCTTTCTCCTTTTTCTCAGCTTTGATTGCACCGTTTGTTTTCACTGTGCCATTGAGTGCCTTCTCTTACTCAGGGAGAAGTGTCATGCATCTCTTGGCATTATGGTCATCCTGCCCACACCTTTCACACTATTCCAAGTTTGCTAATACAGCAAACTTGTTCTTTGAAACCATTGGTTTGGGCTTTCACCAACACTCTTTGTCAATGTGTCCTTGCTTTTTACAGTATGTGCAAGAACTCACAACAGGTGTTCTCCTCTGAATTTTGTATTGTCTCCCCTTGTATATAGTATCATATCTTCTCAAGTTGGAGACATATACTAGCCTTCTCCACCAGCATTTACTTGCCCTATGTCCCCAAACTTCACAATAAAGACAATAACCTTGAAATTGCCTTTTCTTGGGTCTAATCACAGCTTGTTTTCTTTTGTTCATTACTTGCTGTGTAGGCAAGGTTGCTGGTTTCTTTACTTGTATGGTTTTCATTTCAGCCACCTTCTTCTCCTTCTTCTGTTCAGCCATTGCCTTCTTGCTGACTTTCTTTTCTTTCTGAGACGTAGCAGCTATGGGTTGCTGCTCTTTAACTACATACATCATTTTTGGCCCTGGCTTTGGTTTGATAACTGTCTTCTCTTCTTCAATTATCTTCTCCTGAGTCACAGCCTTCTCTTTCAACTTCTGTAGCAAAGTCTCATTCTTCTTTTCTCTTGCAGAGTTTGTTTCTCCTACCACTTCAAACTTCTGCAAGTTCTCCTCACTTTTTTTGAGTTGTTGCTGAAGTTTCAGCAACTTTATCTCCATTTCTTCAATTGTTGAAGTCCTTAAGCCAAGCTCTATTGTAAGGTTTTCACATATTTTGATCTGTTTTTCAAATCTTCTCTTCAAGTTAATATGTTCAGCCCTTATTTCATCCTTTTGACTTTTAGTTTCCTCAGACTTTGCTTCAACTTGTTTTATGTGAGTCTCCAACCTTTTTATGGTTTTGCCCCTTCTGATTATCTCTTTTGAAGCTGCTTCCAACTCAGTTTCAAGATCTGGTTCTTCTTCATTAACCTCCTCTTTCTCTTCAAAGGTTGAACTACCACCTTGAGATGATGCCATAAAGGCATGCTCATCTGATGATTCTTCATCTTCCTCCTCATCAGCTTCTTTTATCTGACTCACATAACTCTTGAATGAGCCTTTCTTCTTCTTCTGTGGGTTGGCAGTCTTTTTGCTGGACTTCTTTGATTTGAATAATGGTCTTCTCCATTTTGAATTCGACTCATCATCACCATCCTCATCTTCATCATCAAGTTTCACTTTGCATTGAGAAGCAAAGTGTCCAGTCTGCCCACACCGATAACATCTTAAGGATAACTGTCTTTTTCCCTTCTTAGACCTCTTTTTGAACTTCCTTGTGAAGTATGCCAACACTTCACCTTAACTTTCTTCCTCCTCATCATCATCATCCTTACTGGATGATTATTCCTCTTCTTTTATCTTCAAGTGTTTCATAACTTTGAAAGTTGCCTCCTTTGATACCTTCGATGTTAAGGAGCTCTCCGTTGACTTTATCCTAATCTCATATGCAATGAGATTGCACTGGAGATCATGCAGAGACATAGAATTGAGATCTCTACTCTCCTCTATGGTTGCCACTTTTGAGGCAAACCTCTTAGGCAGAATTCTCAGAATTTTCTTCACAATAGATGAGTCATTTTTGTTCTTCCTGTGACTTTTAAGGTCATTTATAACATCAATAACCCTGGTGAAGAACTCTTAGACTGTCTTATTCTTTTGCATTCTGAGGGATTCATATCTCTCCTTGAAAACTTGAAACTTAGCTTCCTTCATTCTGCCATCACCTTCATAGACCTTCTGCAATTTGTCCCATATCTCCTTAGCAGATTTGCAGTCCATAACTTTAGCATACTCAGCATCTGTCAATGCTGAAATGATGACGTTTGAGGCCTTCCCATTTATCTCAAATTGCCTTAATTCCTCTGGGGTTGGATCTTTACCTTCTTTTGGGGCCACAAAATCCTCCTCTACGGCTTTCACTACATTCATGCCCATTGTTGCAAATACCACCTACATTCTCGATCTCCACATATGATAGTTGGTTCTGTTGAAGATTGGAACCTTTTTATTGTAAGTAGTGCTGGTACTGGTACTGACATCCATTTCTCAGTATGCTGAACAAGGTAAAACTTCTGAAACCCTTCAAACTAATACACTAAGTTGTTAAGTTTCAAACTAGTGAACCAGTGCTTTAATACCAATTGAAGTTCCCGATTTCACCCTAGGATTTACTAGTTTGTGGGACTAAGAGGGGGGTGAATCAGTATTACCACAATTCATAGGTATGTAAACAACTTTAACCTCTTCTTAAAAGCGAACTCTTTCTCAGATTCGACTAAGGTAGATCTATTGCTACCTACTAATCACAATAGTCCCCAAAGTCACCTTTCAAACACCTTGCCTATTAGGTCTTCATTAGGTTATGGGTTGGCTGATACTTTAGTTGCGTTCACAATTTAATTCAAAACACAGAATGTAAATTAAAGTAAGGACACACGACATTTATGTGGTTCCGTCAATGTGACATACATCCACGGTGGTAGGGACTCTCCCTCTACTGAGACAATCCACTATACTTGAGAATACCAGTTATAATGGATGTCTTAATGCTCTGTTCCTTTCATTATTGCAAATACTAAGTAAGTACAATACAAAGAGTGTCACTTACTATGTCTACCCTTCTTCTAACTTGTCTTGCCTTTGTTGAATTGAATGGCTGCTTCACTACCGCTTAGAAGTTTACCACAACGCTCTCTAACCTCTCTTGAAGAAATCTGAAAATATGTTGAGTTCTTTCAATGCTTCGCTAAATTCCTTCTCTAGGTTGTTTCACACAACTTTTGCTTTCACCGTCTTACGGTCTTACCCATCTCCTGGTTCCATGGTCTAACTGTTTCACGACCTGCCCTCACGCTTTTGGTCTGTCACGCCGTCGCACGTTCTGGTCTCATGCCGTCTCCTGACGTATACCCACCCTCTGCGCTCCCGTCACAACTTTGCTGGTCTCACGCCTCATGCCTTACCTGTCCATTTCTGGTTTTTTTCTGGCTGGTGGTCTTACGTCGTGTGTTGTTTTGCCGTGTTGTTCTTTGTTTTGCCGTGTAGGTTCTGTTTTGCCGTCCACTCTCTCTTGCCATTAAGCTTTTGTTTTGCCATGTTGTCTCCTTGCTGACCGCTGGTGTGCTGATGGTGTGCTGTTCCTTTGCCGTCCAAGGTCTCCCTTGGTTTGCCACCACACCTTTGTTCTGGTCGTCTTTGATTTTTCTCTTTTGTAACCCCTGTTCTACCGTTCAACCCCGATCTGATTTTGGCCGTATTGTCTCTTTTCCGTTCACCCATTTGGCCGTCACGGATTTCCTCCCTTTTCTGCCGATACTTTGGTTTTCTTCGTCCTGCTGTCCAGCCCTTGTTCTGCCGTTATGCTTCTTTGGCTGTATGTCGTTTTCTCTCTTTCAACCGGTCACTCTATTTGGCTGTTCCGGGTTTTCTCTCCTTCATCGTTAAGTTTATTTGGCCGTTCTGGGTTTTCTCTCTTTCAGCCGGTTGTCTATTTTTCCTGTCTAACCGGGTCTCTCTCACCGTCCAGCTGGATCTCTCTGTTCTGTCGTCCAACCAGATTTCCTCCGTTCTACCAACGGTCTCTCTCTCTCTGTCCACCCCTTTTTGGTCGTATCTATTCTGTATTTCTTTTTGGCTGTTCCTTTTTCTCTCCTTCCCTCGGTGGTCTGTTTTTGGCCTTGTTGGATTTTCTCTCCTTCCCCTGTTCTGTCATCGGCTCACTTGGTTGGCCAAATAGGATTTTGCTGTTTCGCTCTTCCAGTCTGTCGTCTGGTCGTCTAGCCCCCTTCAGCCGTCTCCTCTTTTCTCTATTTTTGCCGACTGTATATATTTTTGTCCACCTTTTTTTCGGTTGTTCTTGTGTTTTTGCCATATATGCTTTTTTATGTTGACCTTTATATACTCTCTTTCATGAAACCTTAATAGGGCTTATGTGGTAAATTTACATTCTTACCCTTACGCGGCAGATTTACTTTCTTGCCCTTCCATGTGGCTTTACTTTCTTGCACACTTAAACCTAGTTGACAACAATTACAACTCATACAAGGCTGTGAGAACAGCAAAAGATGATGGAAAAAAAAGGGAATTATTTTCCTTGAGTATATGCCTACATGCAATAAATGGTAGACATTCTTACCAAGGCCCTTCCTTGAGCTAATTGAGATAATTTGAAGTCTAAGTTAAGTATGATTGTTATCTATAACCTAGCTTGATAGTATGTGTAAAAATCCAATTTCTGTCTCTTAAAAAGTGCTTATCTATAATCTTTTATTTTACTTGAGTTTGAATTTAGGATAAGAAGAAATCTTTGGGAACCATATTAGCTTTTTTGTTTTTTGGTTCAAAGTTTAAAAGAGAGCAAATCTTTCATATTTTGTTGCTTATTATGTAAAGAATCTTAAGATTAGAAAATAAAAGTCGATATTATATAACCTATAAATATTCTTGTATTATGTATTTTCCTAATATTAATATGGAATACAACAATCCTTTCTATAATTCTTTAAAATCTTTAATATTATTTTGTAATATTATAGAAATGTTATATATTATGTTTAACCATCTTAAGTTATTAGAGAAAATTGAATTATTTTACTAAAAATTTAAGTTTTTATATAGATGAATTAGTTAAAAAATTATTATTTGACCTGATGTAATAGATGCAATCATCTAAATTATGCATAAATCCTTCCAAATATTGTTTTCCAAACCTAAAATTCCAATAAAAAGATAACTTATTTTGTTAAAGAAAAGTTCTTAATCATAAGGACAATTAGTTGATGTTATTTAGTTATCATATAACATAGGATAATTCAAAATTATATTAATTGTTCCCTAAATCATTATCAATGATGCTATTAAGACTCAAATAATTACAATATATGGTTACTAGATGCTGTTGTGAGTTTATTTAAGCTTTTTTTTTTTTGCATAGTTTTAATTTATATAATATTTGGTTGAATGCCACATAATTTCAATAATTTTCCTTTTTCTTTGGTCTCATATTTCTTTATATACCTTGAATGATAACATTATTTATAAAATTATCTATATCTTAAAGATAAAAAAAGAGATTTTTTTAGGGATTTCTCTTAATAGTTTGATCAAATAACTTAATTTGAAGTAGACATATTAAATTTGAAACTTTTTTGTGAAATTTCACAACTTTGCTACTTAAATTAATTTAAATTAATTAGAAATATGGAATTTGTCTCATGATTACAGAGAAAATTAATGAGTATTTGATACTTTATTTTCTTGGCAAACGAGTAATTTTTGTAGTGAGAATGTTATTATTAATGGTGGCTTTGGTGACTAGTTGACAATTAACTTCTAAAGAAGGTACCAAAAAATTGGAGTAAAAGGTCAAAAACTTTTTTTTAATTGATCTATTTATTTATTGCATCAAAATGTATAATACTTAAAATACATCTAAATAATATTATAAAAAAAAACTACTTAAGCATTAACATACATATGAGAGATAAGGAATTAATCCTTGTACTTCAATATTTATAAGAGATGAAGAATAGAGAAACGAGAAGATGAGGAAAGTGCCAGTTTTGTTAGAAAGGAAAAAGATGAGCATCCATAGCCATAATTATTCTATCTTTGCTTCAGTGTGCTTTTGGTTGCATAATATTTAATGTGTCATTGATTTGCAAGCATTATGAGGATAGTGTTATAGCTATTGGCAATATAAATGTGGTGATAAAATAAAAATAACCTATTAAAACCAAAGATTTTGTGAATTTAAAATGATTATTCTAAAAAAAAACTAAAAAAACAAGAAATGAAGGTTACTTCTACATAAAGTGACTATCTGAAAATTTTAATTTTTGTATTGCTAGTTAAGAAGTATTTGGTGCTAAATTTATGACTTTTGACAACATACAATTTACTAGAAATGCAAGTAAAATGAAAAAAAAAAAAGAGTATGTATGTTAGATAAAAATGTTAGTACGAAATCTAATTAGTATGCTAGCCTTTGCTTTAATTGCTTACTTTGCTAGTGATAAGCTTTCTATAACCATTTCGTGGTAGGTAATGGTGTATGAATGAGGATCTTATAATTTTAGCCAATTACTTACTCATTTTGAAACATTTCTTTAGTTTTTTTTTTTTTATCTAAGTATTGTTACTAGCAAAAAAGCCTTTTACTTTACCTATGAATTTTCCTATATGCTTTCTTTAATAATTTAGTAATTGTTAGCTACAAATACAATGTACATTTGTATGTATTTGTTATAATAACATTACAAAGTTTGGCGGATAGGGAGAATAAAAATATATAGAGGCTTTTTAAGTACTTGTTTGACCAATATTTCTTTCCTTGAAAAATGATGTTAGTGATGATTGATTTATTGCTTTCTTTATACTTATTCTACTCTTTGAGAATTCTCCCTAAGATTGTGTAAAATAACTAGTTTTATGTTATGATACTTTACATGGGATTGACTGTTTTTTTTTTTTCCTTCTTTTTACCACTACCTTTATGCTTCTACTCACTTTTATTAATTATGACTCGTCACTCTCTCTCATTTGTGGAACCTTGTTTCCCATAATGCTTTTTATTTATGGTATTAACATTATTTCTACATATTCTTTTTACCTTCTTTGTTTTTATTTTCTTAGACTATTTACTAGACTCCTCCTTATTTATTACTTAACCTTTTGGTGGCTTTTGATTAGCGAGGGCTAAATAAGAAAGATTCTTTGTTTTCTTTTTTCTTATCTTTTTTCTTTTATCAAATAAGTCTTTAGTTTAGGTACTAGAATTAGGCTTGTTATTGTACCTTGAAGCCTCCCTTTAGAATCTTTAAAGCCTTTGATCTAATGGTGAATTAGGCTTGTTATTGAGCCCATTTAAAGTCATTTACTTGAAATTTTTATTGCTTTTCAAACCTTTATTAAGCTAATAGTTAATTTGGCTTACTATAAATCTCATTTAAAGTTTTTGTACCCCTTTTTGTATTTTTGTATTGGGTTATAGGCTTTGTGAATCATGGATTGAAAAAATAAATACTATAAGGTGATGACTTCCTTAAAGGCTCAATGATACTTATAGGTAAAATTGAATTTTAAAAGGTCTAAGAACATCCTTTTGAACTTAGTTTAAGACTAGAGGCTTAATGAGGATACTCATTAGGTTTCTCTAAGAGCTTAATAAGAGTTTAAACTTTCTTTTTCTTGGCCTGTGATGTGCTAGACTTTAGTTTTATAATTGGACCTTAATTTTAATAAAATTGATTTATTTATTATTTATCTTTTTTCTTTATTTTTTTCCTTATTTTCTCTTTTATTTTGTTCTTATGTCAAATTTTCAAAATTAACCACGGTTTTAATATACGTAAGCCAACAAAAGAGTGACTGTGAAAGTTAACAAACTTGATTTTTAATTAAATTAGACAAATGAATTATATAGTAGTTTTAGATCCCTATATAAATTAGCCTTTGCTCTTTTATAAATAACCCTTTTACTTTTTTTTTATGCATAAATTATCCTTATATTATATAAGTTGGTCCATTTCCTTACTTTCCATTTTACATATAAATTATTTATCATAAATTTATATTTAGGTCACTAATTTTTTTGATTATGTATATATGGGTTAGTCATTTTAAAATTGTTTATTTAAGAGTAAAGTTATTACAAAACATTTATTAATTGGTTAATAATGTTAGTTTTTTAAAAATTGTTATTAAGTTATGATATGATATCCACATAATATGGTCAACAATATTAAATTGATTTAAAAAAATTGTGCCATACAGGATAATTTTCTCTCTCTTACATAGATGTTACCTTAAACTCATCTTGCCTTTTCTCCTTCCTCATGTTAGCTCCATTAGAAATTCAAGACTATACCAAGGAAGCTTTATTTTTATTTTCATCTTTTCCTTCAAGAAAATTAAAAAAAACTAAAATCCTAATTGAAAAAACCCTTTTGTTTATAAGAGATTGAGACTTTAACTTTGAGAGGGAGAATTTTATAAGCAATGATACTTAGGTGTGTTAACTGAAATTAAAATTACATTTTTTACTAACTAGAAAATTTTCAAAATCACTTTTTGTCTTTGTTTATTGAAATCAAGATTAAAACCAAATATTTTGAAATTTTTAGAATTTATTTATTGTATAAGGTTAATGATATAAAGATAACATCTAATATTTTCAAAAATTTTTTAACTACTCGTTATAAAGAACTATTATTGAATTTATGTTACTTGGTTATGTTGGTTGTCTTTCAATTGCTTGTTATGAACTACTATTATCAAAATTTTTTTCACTCTTTTATGTCTTATGCATTTTTTTCAAAAAAAAATTGACATAATATGATAAACAATATATAATGTCTTATGGTGGGTTATTTATAAGAGACCCTTTTATGTCTTATATAAAAAGTATATAATACATAATGAATGTTTTTGACTCTAATAAATTTTACTAATAAGATTGTAAGAATAATGTAAATTATACTATTAAAGGTGATATATCAAAAGCAATATATTATAGGGTTTCGAAGTAGAGTTTGCATGAAGGATTGCAAAAGCTATATAATGAGAGTGCTTTGTGTGATATGGGCACATTGTAGAAAGTAAGTAAAGGAATATTAAGTGTTATATGGAGTACTATAGTAGCATTGATATTTAGGTAATACGAGTGAGGAGTATTATATTCAATGGAAATGGTGGTGAAATAAAGATAATTATAAAGTAAGAAGAAGTAGATAGAGATATGAGACCTAATATTGATAGTGAGAGTATTAGGAGAAATAATATAGTTGTAATAGAAAGTAGTATAAGAATAAAAAACATATTGACATTTGATTTTGATGGGAATAAGGATGAGAAAGATAGCTTAGAAAATAAAAAAAATTGGTGAAGCTAGATTTGATAGTTTTGTAGATGTAATTATTAAAGTAGTTATAAGAAATACAGTTATTAGGCCATTATTTGTAGGAAATGGAAGGAAAGGTAAAACATGAAACTAAAAATTTTGAGTTTAAATGTATAAGTTCCTATTAAAACTATTTCAAATGATGGTGAAAAGCTTTTTAATACAAGGAAATAGGTGAAGCATTTTTACACTTATAAGGTTGATGTTAATGGAACAAAGAAGTGTTTAGTTGGGGAAGATGAAGTTAATGGAAGTAAACAAGCTCAACCTGATTTAGATAAGATTAAAGCTAATGAAAGGCAAATAATTCAACTTAAAAAGGATAATGGGTATGAAACTGAATATTTTGATAAGTGTGTTAGGTTCTAGTAAATAATTCAACTTGAAAACTAATGGCTATGTCTAATAAAGTTTTCTTTATAATTACTGAGTTATCTAAGGAAGATTATAAGTGTGTTAAGGTCTTTAGTAATAAAAGGACTACAAAACCTTATTTGTTAAAAAATATATTTAAAAGTTATTAAGGAATTAAAATCATGAAATTGACTAATATGCAGACTATATGCAAAAATCATTGTTGTTTAGATATCAATATCTCTAAATTGATGAGAGTCAAAAAATTTGTAAGTGAAATGCATACTAGACATGTTTATGAAAAATGTATAAAGGAGCTTTTAACATTTAATATTGAAAGTATAATTAAGCTCAAAGTTTATACATCAACATTTAGGAGTAGAAGGTCAATATTTGATTGCATTTATTTGACTTTTAACTATTGTAAGAAAGGGAGTTTTAAAAGTTTGTAGGAAAATGGTTGGGAAATAATTTATATTAAATACCCTATAAGTTTCTATTTTTAATGCTCATATTACATTTGTCAATTGTGGATTTCTTTTCCCAGTAGGTTGTCCAATAATACAAACATTTGATAATTTAAAGATAAATAAAAATTTTAATCATATAGCTAATTATAAACTTATATTATTGTTACTGATTCATGCATAAACTGGTTTGCAAGATATTTAAAAAGTTATGAGGGATTGTTTGCTTGAGGTAAGACATAAGTTTTATGCAAGGCATATATTTGTTAAGTAGAGAAGGTGATATAAGGAGTATGAATTATTAATATTGTTTTGGGATAATGTTAATGTGTGTTTGGAGGTAAGTCTATTACAAATGAAAGTCTTTTTCACTTGAAATATACATAAACTTTGTCAAGCTAGTAGCTATTATCATCGTTATAAAAATTAAATACTTTATTCTTGATCATGCAATAATAGATAGTATTAATAAGAGTCGATCCCATAAAAAGTATTATTAATTCAATGCTAAATAAATAAAACTTAAAGACATAAATAAGAATTAGAGATGTAACATTAAATTTTGATTTTATAACAATTAAAGCAAATAACTTAATTAAACATAACAACTTATAGGAATATCAATAAACTAAATTTCAATTTCATATTCATTTACAAATATGATATTTGATATTTTTGATTCTTTATAATGTTGTCTCAATTTTATTTGAAATATTAACCTTGTATAATAATAAGCTCTATTACTCAAATTCTCCCATCAATATGCATTCTTTAGACTTTAACCATTATACCTTTTGAATAAACTCTTTAGAATTATATGCTTGAAAGTTTAAGAATTAAAAAAATAAGTTAATTTAAGTAACAATCATACAAGGTTAGATTATTTAATTTGTGTAGTGTTATTCATAATAATAAAAAGAAAACTTATGCATAATCTTTTATTGTTAATTATTACTTGGTGGTTAGAAATAGGATAAATACGTGCCATAATCTTTAATTTCAGCAATTGATATTCATTTAATTAATTTAGCAGGCCTAATCAAATTAATTAAATAAATAATCACTTAATAATTTAATCAAAACAACTAAAACACTTTTAATAAAAAGAGAATATAACAAAATAATCTATTCCATCTAAGTACTAAATATTTAAAAATCTCTTAAAATTGTTGAAAAACTTTAGTTACATATACTTAAAAAAAATTGAAATCTTCTAATGTTATTTTTTCTTCTTATGTTTGTCTTTTCTTTTTTTAGCAACTAAAAAGGTCTTTATTTATATCTTAGATAACATATATAGTAAACATGAGAGAGTCCAATGACACTTTTAAAAAATCTTATAAATTCTTAACATTACAATAAACTTTTTTTTTTAATTGTGACAAAATTGTTGTAATAAGTTCTAAGTTGATTCCTAAATAGATAAGTTTGAATTAGGGTCTATCTTCTTCATTAATGTTGTATTGCTCTTCATTATCTTTTCAATGCACATAGTTTTGCCAAAAATAATGGTTGATAACCCAATTTATAAGCTAAAAGATAAGATTGACTCATTTCAGATTGTGACAGATTTTATTACAAATTTTCAGCTGTTTTTGGACTATTAAATAACTGATTTAGGATTGAGTGTCTTCATAACCATTATAGGTCATATTTCAAGATCCAAATAAATTTGAATTTAGGCTCACAACCTCACTTTGAAAAATTTGATATGTTTATTATAACTTTACTAAAAACCACTTTTTCAATTAGAACTTTTAATTAAGTGAAAAAATTGAAATATATGACAAAGGTCAAAATAATAAAATATTGAAATGTTGCCTACTAAAAGCACAAATTCACAAAACTCTCTTGAAATATATCTAAGTTATAAAATATATTTTAATAAGTTTAAATAAATATAAAATATATTAAAAATATTAAATGTAAAATAAAATAAATAAATAATTCTTGGTTATCACAATAATCCTATTAATAAGTGGCACAAAGTATATTTTGACACATCAATTAAATATGATGTAGTTGACAACACTTTAGTGCATTTGATTCATGCTTAAGGAAATTAGGGTGATGGTGATAACTAAACTGCAAACAATAGGAGATATTCGTGGCAAATGGAAGGATGACCCTAAGTATAAGATTAAGAGAAAACTAAGGGTTATAAGGGAAAAGAGTTATGAATGTGAAGTGATTTTGAATGGTACTACTAATAGGTATAAGATAATTCATTCAATTGTCAAGGTGGTTATGGACTTGTAAGAAAGAACTTATACATGCAAAAGGTAAGATGTGTCTAGCATACCTTGTTGTTATGCCAATTTTGTTATCATGCACAAAGGAGCAAAGCTTGTAGCTTATTTGTATCCTTTGTTAACCAAAGAAAAATACTTTTATACATATTCTCTTATCATTAATCCTTTGTAAGGTTACTACTTTTGGAAACAAATTGGAAAGGACTTTATTGATCCACCGTAATTGAAGAACATGATGCGCAAACTAAAAAAGCAAAGAATTAAAGCTAATAAAGAATCTTATTTACATACAAGTAAGTTGACTAAAAGGGGTCTAGTGATAACTTGCAAAAAATTATCATCAACTAAGGCATAACAAATGAAGCTGCAAAAATACCCTAACTCCTTATCTTTTAGAACTGTTAAAACTAGTGGATGTTTTGGAAAAATTTTTTATGACTGCTTTTTTCTTTATTTGTTAATTATAAATCACATGCAATTTTGATTGTAGATCAAAATTAGTAAAAGGATGAAGTCTTAACTTTTAATAGAGAGACAAGGCTCCTATATAATTAATCCTTAAGAACTACAACAATAAAGAAACTAGAGGTTTTAAATCCTTGTAAAAGATGTTAGTGGATTCATTTTAGTTGGAAAGCTTATATAGGGTGTATGCACTTAAGGATCTATAACGGCTAATTGACTTTAAAATAAGTTTTTTATCTTTTGTTTATAAACATTGTTCCTAGTTTTATTTTGTTCTTTTGTAAGATATATAATGTATTTTTTCAAAATCTTCTTTTGTTTTAAAGGTACTTATTTATATAACTACACAAAGAAAAGATATTAGATATAAAGCCCTTTTAGGATGCTTGGAATATTTTAGATGATTGGTATATATAGTGCATATGGTATACTTGAGATAATATTAGTTATGAAAAAAATGTTACTTTTGTTTATAAATGAATGATAGATGAAAATAATGTAGTTAAAGATTTTTTACTTTTCATTTTTGAACTAATAAATAGAATTAAGGTTATTAATTTTAATGTAAATTTAAGTTATTGATCCAAATGTAAACCTATATAATAATTAATGACAAAATTTGAACTTAAACAATAATAAAGAGAAAAAAGAGATATTGACAAGAACTACTTTGAAAAAGAGAAAATTGAGAGAGAAAAAAGAAAAAAATTTTAGGAAGCATCATATAAGAAAAGGCAAATTGTTCTAGGTTACGTGTTTTGTTTTTTGATTAACTTAACACTATTAACCACGTTAAATATCACATTGATGAGATGTCATAAATTAACAATAATTTTTAAAAAACTAACATTTGTAATACATTAGTAAACATGTTGTAGTGATTTTGCCATGAAATAGACAATTTTAAAGCTAATAACTCATATGTTTACATTAAAAAATTTAATAATTTAGATGTAAATTTATTTTAATTGTTAACTGTATGTATTTATAATTTTTATTATTTTCATAAATATTCTAATGCTTTCTTCTATTTATAACATATTCTTTGTATATACAAATTTGTCTCTTAAAAATTTTTTGAATTTGTCTCTGAAATAGGTTCATGAGAATGACCCAATGGAAAGGTAGCAGTCAATTATTTTATTTTATTTTTAGTGGGCGACATTCATTCATTCATTTTTGCTAATTGTATGTAATAATAGAATAAATTAAATAATTCTAAGTAATAGGCATCACACATATAAAATTGAGGTGGATTAATCATGCCTAAAATACCTCTTTAGGTTATTATAAGTGTTATCGAACCTATCCCTGTTCGGTATCCCTGTTCGGCTAGTCCAACCGGCCATCGGCCAAGCTAATTCTTCAAAGAATCAAAATAGACCTTCGACCTACTTGCTTTCATGACTTAATATTGATTTGGATTGTTTTTTTTTTCCTTTTAATTTATTTTTTAACTTGTAAATTTTATGTCAAACTATTTATTACTAAAAATAATTAAGTTTGTATGCAATCAAAAACTATTTTATTTATGATATTTCTCAATATATATTTATAGTTTATGTTAAAGTTATCAATTTATCATAATTATAAACAAATTGTTTATCCTCACTTAAAATTTATGCAATTATATTAAATGTGCAAGAACACATAATATATATACATAAATATTATCAAAATATTAAATACCATTAATTTAACAAGCGACTCACTAGTTAATTTTCTATGCCCACGTCATGTCCAAAACTGACTTTATAAAACTGATTTTTTTTTTTTTTGAATATCTTAATAGTAGGAAAAATCTTTTAGAAACAACACCGTAGGTTGGATAGTAGCGGACTGATCAAGAAATTACCAGGCTATTTGCTTGATAACGTAAACATGCATTAAGACAAATAAAATAGAACCCAAAAAAAAAAAAAAAAAAGACTATCCGGAGGGAAGTGTAGCAGTCACATCTTTAATCATCATTCATCCCATCCCCCCACCCCATATTAATTTGCTTAAAGATTTATTTATTCTTTTATCAAATGCCAAAGAAACAAAAATTTTAAAAGTAAATACCCTCATGTCAAATCCTACTTGCAGTTAAAAAAAAAAATAATAAGCTTGTTGGGGGTGGAGGGCATTGCAGAAAATAAAATGTACCCTCTCAAAATTATTCAAGCTGCCTTGACGAAAATTACTATATCTAAATGCATAGATGCCTCTTTTTCTAACAAAGTAAAACGCAACAATTTATTTGAATTTAATTAAACAAAGGAAGCTGGATAAATAGAATTCAACAGCATTGAATTCTTTAATGTTTATGCATGCTAAACAAGCTGTCAAAAAAGAAACTAACTGTTCTGTTCAAGATGATGGGGGGCACACCAAAGGAAGCAGTGAAAAGGAAACATAAAAAGCAGATTGGCTTATTTAGGAATTGATTTGCAAGAGCTGAAAATGACTTGGACTTTATTTAATGTCATCACAAGAACACAGTTTAAAACTATTGTTAGTCTAATGAGCTGCATCTTCCTCTTCACAGAATTTGGCATACTCCTTTGGACCCATTAAGGATTCTAATTCCGATGGATTGCCTGGCTTGACCTTTATAATCCATCCATCTTCATATGGACTTGAATTGATCTTCATCAAAGACAAAAATGTCAGGTTTGGGAAAGGAAGAAATAAAGTAATTCTATCAGAAGTAAAATGATCAGGTTTGACAATAACATATGCTTACCAAGCCAGGTGCTTCCTTAAGCTTTGGGTTAACCTCAACGATCTCACCAGTGATTGGAGAAAGGACATCACTAGTTGCTTTGACACTTTCCACAGCTCCCAAGCTGCCCCCTTGAGTGACTGAACCACCAGTTTCTGGAAAATCTACAAACACCACTTCTCCCAGATGTCCCTGCCAGTGTTGTGGTAAATTCACATTCCAAGCATCAGTTCGAATAACCTGTTTATGCTGACACAGGTCAACAAACAAGTTGGCAAGTGTGGAAAGTAAAATAGTTCTATGGATGATGTCATAAAGTACCAAGCAAAAACCACCACAAACCAGGCAAAAACCAATTTTACTAAAACAGTTCATGTATTCAAAGGGAATTTTTTACAAATATTAAACTAACCCATAAGATATGATGAGAACCGTAGAGATGATGGGTGGAAGGTTTCAATAGATGCAAGAGGTCTATGGTTCTCATCAAGATAATCATGTACTGCATAAAACCATGAGCGAAAAAGGAGCCATGTGCTGGTCTGCAGTGATAGGCCTCACACAACAGAATATATTCAAATTATAAACCCTTCAAATTATCTGCATTGAGTGATCCACATCAATGTGAAAGAGGAACACACTTGAAGATAACCAGAATGCCAAAACTTCTGTGACAATGATACCCTATTAATTTTGTCAAGGCATTGTTTCTTGCTACCTAAACCCCTCTTCTAAACTTAAGCATTAATATCAATGGAAGATTTCCGGATTCCTAGATAAGCATAATCTATGACGTCCAACTTATCACATTGAGCCATGTCTGTTCTTTATGAAACATTTACAATGTCAATTTCTTAGGAGGAATCACATGAGGATTCGCTCAATATTGGTAAAAGCTGGTTCTTCACAATAATTTCCTAATTTCACTCCCATCTAATACACACACATAGATCTAGCCATATATCATATCTTGAGAGTGAACTTGCCAGACTATGTAGCAAATTTAAAATTTTGGAGAGGAACTTCAATCAGTCAGATGGACTAATAAGAGGACCAAAGATTTCACTTTATGTAGCAAGGGAAAAGCATAACCTGAGCATGATCACTGATACCAACTTTGGCCACTGCGCCCTCGTGTTTTACCCATTCGTGTGAAGATGAATACTTCAGTCCATCTAGAACTACATAAGAAAGGGTAAAAAAAATAAAAAAGAACCAATATTTATGCACCCATCTTTTCAGAACACAGTAAAATCTCCAAGAACAACTTAAAAAAAAAAAAAGAAAAGAAAAGAAAAGGAAAGAATTGAACTGAAACCCATCTTCGATGAATAAAAAAAGTAACAAAATTTACTGAACTTAGACACTCAAGTTAATCTGAGAAGCTGCAGTTCTTTTCACAAACAACTAAAAAAATAACAGGAAAGTGAAGAAATTTACCACTGGAGAAGCATCTTGAGAAAGAAAAGGGGGAGAGGTGGGCTTTGGAGGCAACAGAGATTCTCAAAGCGTTGGCTGTTGAAGAAGCCCACATCCTGAGTGCGATTGCAATCTAGTAACTAATCTTCACTGCTTTTTTCACCACTGGTCTTCTGGGGTTTGGCTCCTGCAAGCCTTTGAGAGCAAATGAAAGCTTGTCTTGTCTGTTGGATCTTCTTTGCTTGTTTTTATCTTTCGGCTGAATGGTCGGCCGCCACTGCCTCACTTAATACCTTCCACGGCCCTCTTTATTAATTTTTCATACCTCAATTATTGCTTTGTACCTTGGAGGCATGAACTGACACTGCAACAAATTAATTTTACAAAAAATTAAAATACAAGTAAATATGATTATAAAATATATATTACATATTGTGTATATATAATTTAAATATTTTTGACAATATTAATTATTTTTAAATTTACATTTTATAATAATTATTATTCTAATTTATTTTTTAATTAATAATTTGTTAAAAATTTTTAAAATACTTATTACACACAAAAAGCTAACATAGTATTTTAAATTATAATTTAATTAATTAATATAATTAATAACATAAAAAATATTTATTTTTTACTATCACATTAGTTATTATATTTATAAAAAAATTATTATGTGAATTATTTTTAAAAAATTTAAATTAGTTTTATACATAATATTAGTTCGACATATTAATATGAGTATATGTAATAAAAATAATCAAATTATATAATAAAATGTTTGACATTTAGATTAAAAATGTTTGATACAAATGTCAAAATTTTTTATATTTTTATTTTTTCTTTAAATACATTTTGAATGGTTTGACATATGTAAGAAGAAAAGTATCAAATAAATATCATATTTGATACATGTATTCAACACATATACATGTTCTTTTAAAGATGTTTGTGTTATATAATTTACTATTATCCTTTTTTGTATTGTTATTTGTTAAATTATCTTCAAGGAGCATGCACCACCAAGAAAATATGTTAATTGGTCATTTTAGTAATTGTGAAATCAAAAGTTTTTCATAAGAAAAAAATTTGGAAGCAATGTCAAACTAAAAATTTTAGTTTGAACATACATATGAAACAATAATAAAATTACAAAAATTTTTTATTTTTAATGGATGCATTTGCCCTCAGTCTTAACAATGTGCCTTGCTTATGTAATTAGTTAGAGTTTCTATAATTTAAAACTTTCATTGAAATTTATAAAAATATATATTATTCTATTAAATTCATCTTGGTGATCCTTTTTTTTTTTTAATAATATGGTTTTAACAATTTAAAGTTATAATTTTATGTAATTTAAGATTTATATAAGCTCATATAACCACGTTAAATATCATATTGATGAGATGTCATAAATTAACAATAATTTTAAAAAAATAATATTTGTAATACATTAGTAAACATGTTGTAACGATTTTGCCATGAAATAAACAATTTTAAAGCTAATAACTTATATCTAAGGTTAAAGATATTAATATTTTTAATGAAACTTAAAAAAATGTTTTTCTCAAATAGTAGATACCTTGATATTTGCATCAAGGTTTTATTTTCTTTTTATTAACTCTATTCTTTTATGGAATATAGGATATAATGAGTTAATAATGAATGTCAAATTCCTCACAAAAGTTGTTGAAGTTGTTAATTGTCTATTTAGAACCATTATTTAATCTAATTGTTTTAATGTTGCAGTCTTCTTCCTTCTTAATTTAAGCTTTAAATTTGAAGAATATTTTAGGCATTTTTGATATTTTCTTAAGAAATCAATACCTTGTGTAATCATTAATGAAAATAACAATGTCCCTACTTCTATTCAAGGAAGAGATGCTCATAAGTCCACACACATTAATGTGGATAAGTTATAGCTTTTGAAGGGGTTTTCAAGCTTAATTCTATGGAAAAAGTTAATAGCATTACCATTTACAATAGGCAAATCAAGAGCAAAAGCATATATGTGTTTCAAAGAAAAATAGTTAGTGTCGTAGCCTCTTATGCTACAAAGTACCATTATCAATAATACTTTTATAAGTTGCATTTTTACACTTGTTCTAATTCACAACAAAACTTTTATTCTTAATTTTTTCAACAAGCATCTTTTAACTCATGAAATCAAGTATTATATATTTACCATATTTAAAATGCAAGGTATATTGCTTTTCCATTAATAAGCTTTGTTTAATTGCTTAAATATATAAGACATCTACGATATATTTGGTACCTAAAGGAGTCTTTATGGCAATTGCACCTTTTTCTTTGACACGAAGGAGATTTCCATTGCCAAATTTTGACTTTAGAAAGAAAGGTTTGATCCAACACTTTATATTTACTTGTAATATTGGTTATGCAATAGATGCAATCAATATTAATTAATCAATTATCAAAACTTTTGTCTACTACACTGTATGCTACCACAAATAACTTTTCTTCCTATTTTCCCTTTGTAATTTGTGCTTACTGAGGTACAACCTGATTGTTTTGCTTATTTTGATTATTTTTACAAACTTTTGCCATATGCCCTATATTTTTATAAATGTTGCAAGATATATCTAACCTACATTAGTAATACCAATTTAGATGACTAAGTTTCTTGCAATGTTTGCAAGGGTTAAACATTTTCCTTTTCCAGATTTCTTTCCAACTTCCTTTTTTTTTTTCTCTTTACCTTTCTTCTCACTTAAAGCTTTAAAGTCATATACTTAACTTTTACTTTTGGCCATTAGTGTAGTCTCTTTAGTCTCCTCCTACTTAATCCGCCTTTTAAGTTTGAATACCTTTAGTGAATTGACAATTTTGGGGAATGTAAACTTGCTCAAATCTTTAAAGTCCTCTAATGATGAGATCTTGGACTTATATCGCTTAGGTAAGTACATAAAGACCTTTTTAATAACCTTTTGATCAATAAGCTCTTCCCAAAATAACTTGATATAGTTTATAGTCCTCATGAGCCCATCTATGAAGTCCACTATTTCATTCTTTTTTATTTTTAAAGTTTTAAACTCTCTTTTTAAATTGAAAATCTAATTGTGCCTTGTCTTATCACTGCCATAGTACTCCTTTTTGACCTTATCTTATACATCTTTGGTTGTATCATATATTATGATCTTAATAAAGATCATATATAAAATTACAGTGTATGCAAGTTAAGATTTTAAAGACTTTTTCTATCTCCTTAATATGGTGACTAATTTATGCAGGAGTGAATTCTAAGGGAGCTTATGAACTTGATCTCCACCCTTCATAATCTTTTAAAGATCAAAAGTTTTAAGATATGCCTTCATTTTTACTGCCCAAAAAGGCCATTCATTTTTGAAAACATAAAAGGCATAAATGTAAGAAAGTTGTTGGAAGCAATTTATAGTTATGGTTTTTCTAGGGTTGGTTTTGTATAATTGATGTAATTAATTTTCTTTGATCCTTTCTAGTGTTTAAGCCCTATTAATGATCTTTAATGCTTTGATAACATTGAAATTGTAGCTTAGTTTGGATTAGAAAAGCGGAAGTAACTACAAAGAAGAGTAAACCAAAAAAATTGGAGTAAGGAATTTAGAAACTTTCATTGATTCTTATCTTTATTATATGACACTTTCTTGCATGAATAAAAGAAACCAAAATGATTACATTAAGTATAGTCTACATTGCATAAAGATAAAATTACAAATAAACACATTTTGAAAGTAAACTCTCCTTTTAATTGATGCAAAAGACATGATAGCAAACCACAACTGCTCTTATTAACATTCTCTAACTTGTAACTTGATTAATCAATAACAACTGGTTAAATCATAACCTTTTCCTTAGTCTTCACCATGAAAAAGAAACCAAATTCAATAACCAAAAACACAAGTCTTTTGGTTAGGTCTTATTGTTGCAATTATGACTTAAAATAGTAAAAAAGCTAGGCTTCCTAACAAAAAGAAAAAAAAAATTGTCTTACCAAGTTAAAGAATTTCTTATAGTTTCCATATTATATTGAATAAAGGCCCTTTATATTATTAAGGTATTTATCTACCCTAAACATTTTTATGACTTTTACATGTTTAACAACTAAATTTAGATCAATTAACAATTTTAAATATCATTAGATAATTAGTTTCATCTAAAAGATTAGAAATCCCTAAAGAAAGCAAGAAATCAAGGTTAATATAATGTAATTTTGCTGTCCATGATAAAGAATCAAAAACATTGTATAGTCTCAACTTCACTAATATCATGGATCTTTTTAACTTCTCTCTACAAGTAGTATCAAAATTTAAAACATGAATATTTTTTATGTATAAAAAAATATACATTTACCTAACTTATGATCATTAACTGAATGTAAAATACTTTTTTTTTTCTTGTTGTTGAAATATTGTTAATAGTTGATATAGTTCAGGATGCTTGCTATATTATTCATGAATTTTAATTTATAATAGTTTTAATACCAAATAAGATGACATACTTAATAAAGATTAAAAAAAGTGAAAACAAGATTTATAAAGCAACTCAATATTGTAATAGCAAGTTAATTACCAATTCTTTTATAAAAAACTAATTGCTAACTCCTTTAGAAATTAATTTAAAAAAATATTGAAATTTTATTATTATTAGCCACACAAGAAGTAGTTAGGTCTTATAAAAATAGAACTCAGGTTTCCTGTAAAAAATGAATTGTTAGTAACCATTAGCTTAATCTTATCATGTTAATTAGGATGTCACATAATGAAAAACAACTATTTCTACTTGACAAATTAGTAATTATTTAAAGTTCGACTCATTTTATGCAAAGAAAAAAAAATATGGTATTTTATATGTCCTATACTACATGATTATAATTTTAGTTCAAATGAATATAAACTATATACATTAGTATAATTCAAAAGCATGTATTCGACAAATTAATAGACTTGTTGGTTTCAGGGGATGCCCAGAAGGGTACAATTCTTGATGCCAGTGATTCCATTGACAAATTGGGCCAAAAGTTACGATTGATAATGGGACTTTGGTTAATGAAATGGAAGAGAGAGAGTTGGAGAAAGATGGCTTTTATAATTGGGTCATGACTTTATGACCAAAGGCTGCTTTGTCGCCAGGTAATTTATAGCTTTGCATTATTTATCCTTTTTTATAATTATTTCGGTAATTAGGGTTTAATACCATTATCCATTCTTTGCTCTCATCTGATAGCTTAAGTTTTTAAATTAAATAGTTGTTTAGTATGATATTAGAACTTTTATGATGAAGAGGTCTTTATGAGCTTACATGTAAGGGAGCATGTTAGAGTATTACATGTGATTCATTCTTAAACTCAATGAGTGCATTAGAATGTAATATGTGATTTAATTTGAGATCTCACTTAATAGTTTGAATTTTTAGGTTGAATGATATTTTGAAATGAAAAATTTAGGTTAAATACTTCTTTAGAGTAGGAGTTCGACTATTTATTGAATTATGTGTCATCCCTAAAGCATTGTATCTTTTGAAGTGCTCTCATTTTGTATGCATGAGACCCTTAAAAGTGGTGTACACCAGCATTCAACAATCATATTCTGCTATAATTGAATCTAAAAGTAAAACACAACATGTCTATTTTTTAATCATTGGTGTATTGGGATGCTTGCCTTATTGTATGAATTTCTTTGTACAACCTTGGTTCAATTTTTCAAATGAATGTCACACTGATACATGGAATCTAATGAAGGTAGCAGTGTTCATAGAAAACGCTGCAAAAATTAGGGGTGCAAGCCTTGATCTGAAAGGTAAATTGATGGATCAAGTTAAGTGGCTTCCAGTATCAATCGAGAAATTATCTGATGCTATCCAAATTGATATATCTGAAAACAAACTTATGGCACTTCCTTCCTTTATTTCTAGCCTTAATGCACTAACAAAACTTAATGGTCATGTAAATCAACTAATAAACCTTCTCAATTCATTTGCAAGTTGATAAATCTTACTAATTTCAATCTCCGAGCAACCGGGCTCAAAATGTTAAATTAATTAACATGAGTGACCCTTGTTATTTAAAGTATGACCTAAAATAAAAGGCCTAATATGATGGTCGGTTAGACATAACGGTAATTTGGGTCATTGGGTTTAAAATCCCTCCATTCTCCCTATTAAAGATGACAGTTATAAGGAAAAGGGGTAACAGTTATAAGGAAGAGGTGTAATGGTTATAAGATTCTTTTTCCTATTTAAAGATAACTGTTACTAGAAGAGGTATATAACTTCTCCATTACGGACTTTTCCTCCTCTCCACCATTAGAGAGAAAACGAAAAGGCAGTGAAAGGGAAGAGTAAGAGAAAAGAGAAAAAATGTTCAGGAGCAAATTGGAAGAGGATTTTCATTTTCGCTACAGGACATCAGCATAATGGACAACGGTATATTGATTTTATTACGTTTTGTGTGCTAGTATTCGCATAAAGAAAAGATCCTGCATTATAGAAATAAGAATTTCATAAAGAGAAATTCTAAAAAAGTCCAACAATTGGTATCAGAGTGGGTCTGCGAATACTGCAATTTGTTTTCTCTTTTTATTATTTGCACTGAAACGATAATGGGGCACATAAATAAAAGAAAACGGTTGCAATTTGTTTTTCTCTATTTTATTATTTGCTGCGCATAAAGAAAACGACTGGCGTTAAAAGGGAAAACGCCGGCCCTCGGGGACTCTGCATCGCCGAAGACATGGATCGAGTGTGGATCCGGTTTTTCTGGGAATGGCCGGAGACATAGATCGGTTTGGTGTCGCCGTTTGGCAACTCTGGATTTGGCGAGAGCGATCTGGTATTTGCAACTCTGGAGATCGCGATTCCGGGTGACGCCGACACCCTGATCGGTCTGGTGGGTACGGCGGAATGGCCTCCTGGGGAGATCGTGATTCCGGATGCTGCGGGGACCTGGATTGCTCTGATGGGTACAGCGGAACCCGAGTTGCTGGCAGAAGGGTTTCCGGTGAGCGCTGAGCTTCTGGGTACGCCGGGGACCCAGATCGGTATGGTAGGAACGGCAAAACGGCCTCACGGCGAAACTGCACCTTCGGGTACAGCCAGGACCTGGATCGCTCTCGTGGGTTTGTTGGGACCCAAATCACTAACAGAAAGGCTTCCCGACAAGCGCCCATTTCCGAGTATGGCCGGTGACCTGGGTCGAGCGTGGGTCTGGGGACTCTACGACGTGGGGCTTGCCGGTGTGGGGTATGCGCCAATCACTGGATTATGCAACGCAGGGCTTGCCAGTGTGGGGTGTGCGCCGGCCGCTGGACTCTGCGCCACCGGGCTCGTCGGCGTGGAGTGTACGTCGACCACTGGACCTTGCGCCGCAGGCAGTTGTTCACATGGAGTGTATGTCGACTACTGGAATAATGCGCCGCTGTCCAGTGTTGACTCCCACATAATGGAAAATTTGAATGTCATGATAGTTTATTGATATTTTGTTAAATTGAATGATCTTCATAATTGAAGATTTTGAAGTTCATTGAGATCACATCAACATAAATCAAATGTTGAAAGTTTGTTAGTCACCAAAGTGGCCTGGCTTGAAAGGATTTGAATAGTTGATTGTGAATTTCAAATTGTTTATTTCTTTGGATGCTAATAGAATGTTGTACAGATTTGAAATGAACAATTGTGGTTATTAATTATGAAGCTAGGAGATCATCCAAAGATGGATCATTGCTTGTAATTAATGACACTAAAAGGGATTGATTGATATACTGGGTAAACGTGATTGCATATCCAAAGATAACATTCATGTTAACTCTAGTATGATTGATTGATCTATTAAAGTATATTTAAATTAGCATCATTATTGATTAAAGTTATGTATTTGAGGATCACCCAAAGGTAAACTTAAATACATGATTAAAGTTTGTAATATATGTATTTGAATCCATTTGAGTTTACTCAAAGTATTAATGTGTAAATTTGAATTATGCTTATAGCTTCCAATAATATATTCGCCTTGGGCAATGCGATAATTAAATTCAATGGGCTGAACTATGCGGAATGGTCTAAGCATATTTAGTTTCATTTAGGTGTTTTGGGTTTGGACTTAGCAGTCATTTCGGATGAAAAGCCTGTAGCCATTATTAAGACCAGTATAGAATCTGATAAGTCTCTTCATGAGGCTTGGGTATGGTCTAATAGGCTGAGTTTGAATTTGATGCGGATGACGATAGCTGAAAATGTAAAGCCATCGATGCTTAAGACAGAAAATGCTAGGGAATTTATGATGAGAATTAAGGAATACTCTCAATCAGATATAACAGATAAATCTATTGTAGGAAGCCTAATGAGTGAGCTGATGACCAGGAAATTTGATTGGTCATAGCCTATTCATGATCATGTGACTAGTATGGCTAATTTAGCGGCAAGGTTGAAAACAATGGGCATGGATGTGAGTGAATCCTTTTTGGTTCAATTCATCATCAACTCACTGCCTCCTGAATTTGGCCAGTTCCAAGTGAATTATAACACTATTAAAGAGAAATGGAACTTTCAAGAAATTCAGGCCATGTTAGTTCAGGAAAAGGAAGATTAAAAAAGATGAAGGATCACTCCATTCATCTCACTGTTCGTAATGATGCTAGTGGTAGCAAGTCTAAACCATATAAGAAGAGTAAGAAGAAGGACAAAGCCTCTATGAAAGTCATTGGAGGTCATATCCAAAAGGATCAGAAATGCTTCTTATGCAAAAAGATAGGTCACTTCAAGAAAGATTGCCCAAAAAGAAAGGCTTGGTTCGAAAAGAAAGGTATGTATTGTATATCAGTATGTTTTGAATCAAATGAAATTGAAGTACCCAATAATAATTGGTGGTTAGACTCTAGAGCTACTATTCATGTGTCACATATTATACAGGGATTCCTTTCAATCCAACCCATAACAAGAACTGAGAAGTTCCTTTATATGGGAAACAGAATGAAGACACGAATAGAAGGAATTGAGACGTATAGATTGATCTTGGACACTAGGTGTCATCTGGATCTAGAAAAGTGTCTCTATGTTCTTGAATGTGCTAGGAATTTAGTTTCTATTACAAAGTTGGATGAAGTAGGATTTAACTTTAAGATTGGAAACGGTGCATTTTCATTGTATAGACATTCATACTATTATGAATCTGGTACTTTGATTGATGATTTGTACCATTTTAATCTTGATGCTATATATGCTGATTCCTTATTTTTTGTTGAGCATAGTATAGGTAACAAACATAATGTGCATAATGATAGTTCTGCTTTCTTATGGCATCAAAGATTGGGTTATATATCCAAAGAAAGGATATTGAGGTTAGTGAAAGGTCATGTCTTGCCTTAATTGGATTTTACTGATTGGGATGTATGTGTTGATTGTATAAAAGGGAAACAAACAAGTCATACATCAAAGAACCCAGCCATGAGAAGTAATGAACCATTAGAATTGATACACACTGATATTTGTGGCCCCTTCGATATCCCAACATGGGGTGGTGAGAAATATTTCATCACGTTTATAGATGACTACTTACGGTATTGTTACTTATATCTACTGCATGAAAAGTCCCAGTGAGTAAACACCCTAGACATGTTTATTAATGAAGTGGAAAGGCAGGTAGATAGAAAAGTAAAAGTGATTAAGTCAGACAGAGGTGGTGAATATTATGAAAAATTCAATAAAAGTGGATAATGTCCTGGTCCATTTGCAAAACTTCTTGAAAGTTGAGGCATATGTGCACAGTATACAATGCCTGGTACACTACAACAGAATGGTATAACGGAAAAGCGGAATCACACACTTATGGATATGGTTAAAAGTATGTTGAGTTATAGTGCTGTACCTTTATACTTGTGGATGCATGCGTTAAAAACAGCTGTATATCTGCTGAACAGGATTCCTAGTAAGGCTGTCCCTAAGACTTCTTACGAGTTATGGACAGATAGGAAACCCAATTTAAGACACCTTCATGTTTGGGGTTGTTTAGCAGAAGTAAGAATATATAATCCACATGAAGGAAAGCTTGATACAAGAACCATTATTGGTTACTTTATTGGCTATCCTAAAAAGTCCAAAGGGTATAGGTTCTATTGTCCTAACCATAGTACTAGAATAATTGAGTCTGGTAATGCTCGGTTCATTGAAAATGGTCAGTTCAGTAGGAGTTGGGAATCACGAAATGTGGATATTAGAGAATTACAAAATGAAAGATCCACAATGAGCACTCCTGCTCAAGTTGGTATCCCCACACCCAGTGTTTCTACTCAAGTTGTTGTTCCTTTTGTTGCATCACAGTCACGTAACATGCAAGGACAACTAATTAATACTCGAAACACGTAAGGTGAACATATAAGAGATGAACCAAGTGACAATGTGCAATTTATAAATGAACAAGTGATACCACAAGAAATGGCATTACGGAGGTCTACAAGACAAAAAAGGCTAGCTATATCGAATGATTATGTGGTTTACTCACTTGTGCATAAATCAGAATTGAGCATTGATAAAGATCCAGTCTCATTTAAACAAGTCATGGATTGTAATGATTTTGAAAAGTGGTTTAATGCCATGAAGGAAGAGATGAAATCGATGGATGTAAATCAAGTCTGGGAACTAGTAAAGTTGCTTGAAGGATCAAAACAAGTTTGCTGTAAGTGGGTCTTCAAGACCAAGCGAAACTCGAAAGGTAACATTGGAAAGTATAAGGCCAGATTTGTTGCTAAAGGTTTCACTCAAAGGGATGGTGTTGACTATAAGGAGACTTTCTCTCTAGTTTCTAAGAAAGACTCCTTAAGAATTATTATGGTTTTAGTGGCTCACAATGACCTAAAGTTCTACTAAATGGATGTAAAGACCACTTTTCTAAATGGCGACTTAGAAGAGGAAGTGTATATGGACCAACCTGAAGGTTTCATAACCATAGGGCAAGAAAATTTGGTGTGTAAATTAAAGAAATCGATATATGGACTAAAATAAGCTTCCCGACAATGGTATATTAAGTTCAATAATACCATTACGTCATATGGTTTTGTAGAGAACACCGTTGATCGGTGTATCTATATGAAGGTCAGTGGGAGCAAGTTTATTATATTAGTCCTATATGTCGATGACATTCTTTTGGCTGCTAATGACATAGGTTTGTTATATGATGTCAAGAAATTTCTCTCTAAAACTTTTGAAATGAAAGATATGAATGAGACATCTTATGTGATAGGAATAGAGATATTCCGTGATAGATCACAAGGATTGTTAGGATTGTCTCAGAAAGGCTATATCGATAAAGTATTAGAGAGATTTAGAATGGAAAATTGCTCTACAGGAATAGTTCCAATTCAGAAAGGGGACAAGTTCAGTGAATTGTAATGTCCAAAGAATGATTTGGAACGAAAAACAATGGAATCCATTCCCTATGCATCACTGGTTGGAAGCTTGATGTATGCTCAAACATGTACTCAGTCAGACATTAGTTTCGCTGTTGGAATGTTAGGCTGATATCAAAGTAATCCTATAATAGATCATTGGAAAGTTGGAAAGAAAGTACTTAGGTACTTACAAGGCACCAAAGATTATATGCTTACTTATAAAAGATCAAGTCATTTTGAGGTAGTAGGCTACTCGGATTCAGATTATGCTGGATGTGTAGACTCGAGGAAATCTACATTTGGTTACATGTTTCTCCTGGCTGGAGGAGCAGTTTTATGGAAAAGTGGGAAGCAGTTTGTCATTGCTACTTCCACTATGGAGGCTGAATTTGTAGCATGCTTTGAGGTTACTGTTCATGCATTGTGGTTGCGGAATTTTATCTTAAGGCTTGGTTTAGTCGATAGTATAGAAAAGCCGTTAAGAATTTACTGTGATAATTCCGCAGTTGTTTTCTTCTCTAAGAATGATAGGTATTCTAAAGGTGCGAAACATATGGATTTAAAATACCTATCTGTTAAGGGAGAAGTGCAAAACCAAAGAGTGTCCATTGAGCATATTGGCACTGAGTTGATGATAGTGGACCCGTTAACTAAAGGTTTGCCATCGAAAACATTTACTGGACATGTTGAACGGATGGGCATTTTGGACAGGTCCTCATTCTCTTGAAAGTCAATATTTTGTACTGCTCATATCATTGTGACACTCATAAATTCAATTAAGGTTATGGTTTTGTTTGCGTTTGGTTATCTCCATTTAGTTGTATACAGTTATAGTTTATGAGATAACTAGTAGCATATATGGAAATGATAATTTAAAGTTTCAATGTTCCTCAGTAAGGTTATTATGAATTATGATGATTATGTGATACATAGAAGGAATTATGTCGCTAAAAGATATGTGACCGCCATGATCCAATCATTTTAATTCAATCAAGTATTATGGTTTGATGATCTTTAAGGATTGTGTACACTTATTTGTTATTGATTCATCAAGTAATAACATGGGCCAAGTGGGAAATTGTTAAATTAATTAACATGAGTGGCCCTTGTTATTTAAAGTATGACCCAAAATAAAAGACCTAATATAATGGTCGGTTAGGCAAAATGGTAATTTGGATCATCGGGTTTAAAATCCCTTCACTTTCCCTATTAAAGATGACGATTATAAGGAAAAGGGGTAACAGTTATAAAGAAGAGGTGTAATGGTTATAGGATTCTTTTTCCTATTTAAAGATAAGCGTTACTAGAAGAGGTATATAACTTCTCCATTACGGACTTTTCCTCCTCTCCACCATTAGAGAGAAAACGAAAAGGCGGTGAAAAGGAAGAGTAGGAGAAAAGAGAAAAAGTGTTCAGAAGCAAATTGGAAGAGGATTTTCATCTTCGCTACAAGACATCAGCATAATGGACAACAGTATGTTGATTTATTACGTTTTATGTGCTAGTATTTGCATAAAGAAAAGATCCTGTATTATAGAAATAAGAATTTCATAAAGAGAAATTCTAGAAAAGTCCAACACAAAATACCACCGATTTCTTTTGGGAATTTGACTAACCTTAAGAATCTTGATTTAAGCTCAAACTAGTTCACTCAATGGTCAGAGACCATTAGGAATTTGACCAGCTTGGAGATGTTGAACATGGAGGGCAATGAACTCGCAGAGAAATTGGGATTATATTAGATTGGAAACTCGTGAAGATTCGAAGCTCACATGATTGGAAACTGCATATTACTCGTAGAGCTCAGACTAGATTTTAATCATCTGAAAGCTATTCCTGAGGCAATTGGGATGCTTGAAAGGTTAGAAATTCTCATTGTGCATTTAATAGAAAAAAAAATTTGCCAATAACAATGGGAAATCTTTCCAGTTTAAGGGAACTAGATATCAGCTACAATAAGCTCTAATCCATCCCAAAAAACCTGTGTTTTGTACTGCACCTTCAGAAGTTGAATGTGGGAAAGAACTTTGCAGATTTAAGAACCTTACCAGACTTCATTGGTAATCTTGAGATACTTGAAGAGTTAGACATAAGTGACAACCAGATATGATTCTTGTCATATACTTTCATGTTTTTGTTAAGATTGAGAGTTTTTTGTGCTGATGAGGCCCTTTTGAAAGTGTCACTAAGAGATGTCATAGCATTGGATGCTTAGGTACTGTCAATTTGATTTCAACTTTTGACTTTATAATCTTCTGACTTTCCAATTAACACTAACATACCTTGTTTCTTTTGTTCATTAAATTGTCGTTCAGTTTATGAATGACCTTTTTTGTACATTAAATTTCAACCATCAAAGAAAAATGAAAGGACTTTTGGCAGACAATGTGTGTCCTAAAATAAGGAAGGGATTCCCACACCCCTTCCCCCTCCCCCTCTTCCCACCTTTCAATCTATGGGTGTTCTATGCGATGGAAAAACTCTTTTCTTTCTGTGGTTATGATGTTTGAAACTTATGATAAGTGTTAATATTAAAAGTTAACATTTTGAGTGTGATGGTTGTCGTTTTATATGAATTTTGTGTTCTTGACATTTGTGTGACAAATTTGCTCTATTTCTTGCTTCATTAAGCCATAAATTACTTGTTCTGCGCTGTTTTACTCGATTCATTTGTAATGAAAAACCAACGAAATGTCTATGGTTATTTTGCATGAGAAATTCTTAGGGAAAGTTGTCTCCCTACCTTGGTTATATGAATGTTCATCCTATTACGATCAAAGGTACAACTTTACTTCGTTAAACTTTTAGAAAACTGCATTTAGTATTAAAGGGTCATGCCCCTTACAAGTGGCATGGACCAAACTGTCAACCTAACTTTTTAAGGACCCAATGCTATTTTTGATTTTAAACTGTCCACGTAACATATCCTTAATTTTTGATACGATATGTAAATTAATCTAACACCAATGTTAGTATAAAATCGTTCTAACAAAGTTTAAGAGATTTAAAGTTTTGATCCAATGATTATAAACAATCAAAAACCAGAACTATAGGATTCAGATGTCACTCTTAACAATAATAACGTGGAAGAAGATAAGTTTATTGAATCAACACATTCAAGTATGAAAGTTTAGAATTAATTCTCAAAGAATTAGAAAAAATAACTCATACACTCATAAAAACAGGTTTGCCACTTTTTTGTCCTTTTTATATGTTAATCCTTAAAAACCCTAACTAATAAGATAGGCTTATTAAGAAGATTCATACAACCCACTAAATAATAATAAAAACCCCATGAAAATGACCCATTAAGATGCTAAAATTCGTCCAACCCACTACATAACAATATAACCCATGAAAATAACCCATTTAAATGCCCAAACATGGGCTCCCAAATCCAACTTCCTACCCAAGGTCATAGTTCTTAAATTCCTCCATATATAACACATTTATAAGTCTTAGTGAAGCCTCCATCATCCTTAACTTATACCTAGCATCTTCCTAATAGTAAATGTCGCACAACAAATTGTTGTGAACTTTATTTATTTTCTTTTACCTTACTCTTGTCATTGGTCTGCCAAGGTTTTGCAAAGAATCAACTCCTATGTTGATTTGAGCTAATATAATATAGCTTTCATCATTCCTGCTCTTCTTAAAATGATTTGTCCTTAAATTAGCACCTACACCATCAAAGAGAAAAGGATAAAGGTCAGAAACATTAAATGTTGTACTCACATTATACTCACTCGATAAGTCAAGTTTATATGTATTATCATTGACTATTGCCACAATTTAAAAAGGACTATCTCCCCTTGGTTGCAACTTTGATTTCCTTTGCATAAGAAATCTATCCTTCTGCAAGTGTACCCAAACCCAATCACTAGGTTCAAAAGTGATATGCCTACGACCTTTATTAGTTTGTGTTTCATATTATTTAGTTTTTCTCTTAATATTAAGCCTAGCTTTTTCATGAAGTTGCCTAACCACTTCAGCCTTTTTTTTCCCATCTAAATTAACCCCATCTTGTATAGGTAATGGTACTAAATCCAAAGGAGATAATGGATTAAAACCATAAACAAGCTCAAAAGGAGAATAATCGGTAGCACTATGAACAACACGATTATAGGCAAACTACACAAAAAGCAAACATTCTTCCCAGGTTTTAGAGTTCTTACCAAAAATAGTACACAACGTACCAAGAGTTCAATTTATTACCTCAGTTTGTCTATCGGTTTGTGGACGAAAAATTGTAGAAAACAACAACTTTGTTCCAAACTTACTCTATAATGTTTTCCAAAAATGGCTTAAAAATTTTGCATCACGGTTTGACACAATACTCTTTGACACTCAATGTAGGCAAACAATCTCTCTAAAAAATAAGTCTGCAATGTGTGGTATCATCTGTTTTGGTACAAGTAATGAAATACACCATCTTTGAAAACCTGTCAACTAGAACAAGAATACAATCTCGACCCTTCTTCATCAACTCATTAACTTGCCTCTAAAGCTCCTTTGTCTCCTCAGGATTACTTTTATACGCTGACTTATTGGGAATGAGAGCTTTAGGAATAAGATCAATGTGATGTTCAATCTCTCTCCTTAGTAGTAAACCATTTGAGATCTTCTCAAGGAACACATCATTATGATTTTGTAACAAAGATGAAATAGCATTAGGCAAAGATGAATCAATGTCAGTGTTAGAGAAATAAGAATCCTTATAAAGGATCAAGATCATTTGTTACTTAACTTGAAAGGCAACCCTAACATCTGCTCCTTTTGCAAACACACTCACTTGTTTTCTCTTATCTTCACTTTCATGAACCTGACCATTCTTATACTTAACACTCTCAAATGCTTTCACCTTGTTTTTCTCTCCTTTACTTTCTTTTCTCTCTAATTTCTCTTTCTTTTCACTCCTTTTCTTTTGCTTACTTTCATAAAGTCTCACATGGTCTTTATACATCTGTTTTGGAATCAATGGAACAAGTGTGAATGGTTTTCCATCCATGGTGAAAGAATAATGGTTCTTGTAACCATTATGTAAAACTTTTCTATCAAATTGCCAAGGATGACTCAATAATAAATGCCCGACCTACATAGTTACAACATCACAAAACAACTCATCCTTATATCTACTAATGGAAAATGGAACCACAACTTGTTTAGTCACTTTCACCACTCTACTATCATTCAACCATTGTAAATTATATAGCTTAGGATGTTTGGTTATAGGCAAGTTCAATTTTTCCACCAACTCTGTACTTGTTACATTAGTGCAATTACCTCCATATATAACCAAGCAACAAAGTTTATCTTGAACTAAATATCGAGTATGGGAAATATTTGCCCACTGCATCTTAACATCATCCTCCTCCTTAACCTGCACACTGAGGGCTCTCCTTGTTACGAAAAGCTTTCCACTATGCTCTGGATGTTCTATCCCTTCATCAACATTACTAATATCCTCTAGTGGTGGTATTTGGTCTTCATCACTAGCATCACTATGAGACATATAGTCACCATCCTCCTTAAGGTACATGGTTCTCTTGTTAGGACATTATGAAGTCACATGACACTTACCTAGACATTTAAAGCATTTGATGTCTCTAGTTTTTCCTTAGGTGCCCTTAAGTTTTTCTTTAAATTTGCCCTTTTAAAGACTGCCTCTACTAGTCTTGGGTCTATATGAATTAGTTTTAAGCTGAGCAGTCACTTTCTCTTCCTTTTTCCTTTAGTTCGGCTTCCAAAAAGATGAACCTGAGTTCTGATTATATCTAAAAGTGCTCATTCCCTTAATTTGCCTTTCAACTTTCATGGTAATGTGTACCATATCTTTAAGCTCTACATAGTGTTACAGTTTTACCACATCGGCTATACTTCTATTTAACCCTTAGAGGAATCTAGTCATAGTTGTCTCTCTATCTTCCATTATATTTGCCTTAACCATAGCAATTTTCATCTTTTTATATTACTCTTCCACACTCTTGGAACCTTGCATAAGGCTCTACAACTTGTTATACAAATCTCCTTCTCATCACAGCCTTTAACTCATTTTAAGTTTCTACGGTTCTTTCAAAATTTCTCCTCCTAATGGTAACTTGCTGATCCCACTATACTATAGCATAATTAGTAAATTTTGCTATAGCTAACTTCACTTTCTTCTCCTTAGAGAAGTTGTGGCAGTTATATATTAATTCTACCCTTTATTCCCAATCCAAATAGATATCAGGGTCAACTTTTCGTTGGAAAAAAGGTATTTTCATTTTAATACTACTAAGATTTTTGTCTACTCCTGCCTTCACTTTATTTCTGTTATCCCAACTTTTATTATACCTATCATAAACATTTCCATTGCCTTGTACTCCTCTACCATTCCTATTACCACATCTTCCTCTGAAGTTTCTACTAACATTATCACCGTCATCATAATAATCATCACCATTTTCACCAAAATCATGTTCAAATTGCTTTTTTACGACCCTTCCAACTGGCCTATTAGAATTCACACTTGATTCTCCTTCTATTTTATCCATCTTATCCCAAATTTCCCAAAACATTTGGTTAATCCTATCAAACTTTTGCTCTAAAGATTTCATAAGCAATTTGAAGTCTAGAACAACTACTTTATCCTTTCCATGTAGGAAACTGCCTTCTTTAACATTAGACATTGTACATGTAAGATTATTAGTAAATAAAGAATATACCTAAAAAAACTCACTCCCTTGCATATTTGCTCTCCACTCAACTATAATAGTCCTTAACTCTTGTGTTTCACTTAATGAATTACAAAACTTTAAGAACTCTTTCAATAGTTTCAAGCGAACTAAATTCAGAACAAACAAAACTTGAATATATCAATCTTAGACTTATCTCTTCAGAGAAGTGGCACGATAAAAAAAGATAGACAATAAAGCAAACAGAATGACAAGGAATTCAATGATATAAGTAGTGCAATCGGACAACAATCGATTATCAAATATAATTAAGTAAATGACCAATTGAACAATGAAGCCGTTTTTTTTTTTGTTAACCAATGGGTATTTCTATAGAAGGAATGAATAGCAAAAAAAAAATACAAGAAATACATGATTTTTTTTTGTTAACTAATGAGTATTTCCACAGAAGAAACAAATATTAGAAAAGAAACCCAAGAAATACACGATTTTTTTTTGTTAATTAATGGGTATTGCTGCAAAATGAATGACAGTAACGGCCGAACACAAGAAACACACAAATTTCTTCTTTTGTTTTATTTTCTTTTTTAATTATTCAAACAACAATAAAGAATACAGAAAAGAGATGATGATAAAAGTATAACTAACCTGAGTTAGAGCCAAGGTTTTGATACTAAATGATACAAATTCTAATTATATGTAAACGAAACCCAACACCAATGTTGGTATAGGATCCTTCTAATAAAGATTAAGGAATTTGGAGTTCTAACCCAATAATTATAAACAATTAAGAACCAGAACTATAGGATTCAAACGTCATTCCTAATAACAACAATATGGAAGAAAATAAGTCTATTGAACCAATACACTCAAATATGAAAGTTTAGAATTAATTCTTAAAGAACTAGAAAAAATAGCTCATACACTCATGAAAACGGGTTTGCCCCCTCTATGCACCCTTTTTGCCCTTTTTATATACTAACCCCAAAAACCCTAATTAATAAGATGGACTTATTAAGGAAATTCGTCTAACCCACTAAATAATAATAAAAACCTATGAAAATAGCTCATTGAGATGTTGAAATTCATTCAACCCATTGCATAACAATATAACCCATAAAAATAACTCATTTAAATGCCCAAACATGGATTCCTAAATCTAACTTCCTTCTCAAGGCCATGGTTCTCAAATTTCTCCATAAATGACACATTTGCAAACTCTCGTGAAGCCTCCGTCATCCTTAACTCGTACTTAACAACTTTCTAATGGTAAATGTCACATAAAAAGTTGTTAAGAGCTTCCTTTATTTTCTTTGACCTTGCCCTTATCATTGGTCCTTTAAAATTTTACAAGGTATCAACTTCCTTTATTTTCTAATGGTAACAACTTAAGTGTTCCTTCCCTTAAGTTGCCTCTCAATTTTCATGGTAATGTGTACCATATCTTTAAGCTATACATAGTGTTACAGTTTTACCACATCGGCTATACTTCTATTTAACCCTTAGAGGAATCTAGTCATAGTTGCCTCTCTATCTTCCATTATATTTGCCTTAACCATAGCAATCTTCATCTTTTTATGTTACTCTTCCACACTCTTGGAACCTTGCATAAGGCTCTGCAACTTGTTATACAAATCTCTTTCTCATCACAGCCTTTAACTCATTTTAAGTTTCTACGGTTCTTTCAAAATTTCTTCTCCTAATGGTAACTTGCTGATCCCACTATACTATAGCATAATTAGTAAATTTTGCTATAGCTAACTTCACTTTCTTCTCCTCAAAGAAGTTGTGGCACTTATATATTACTTCTACCCTTTGTTCTCAATCCAAATAGATATCAAGGTCAACTTTTCGTTGGAAAAAAGGTATTTTCATTTTAATACTACTAAGATTTTTGTCTACTCCTTCCTTCACTTTATTTCTGTTATTCTAACCTTTATTATACCTATCATAAACATTTACATTGCCTTGTACTCCTCTACCATTCCTATTACCACATCCTTCTCTGAAGTTTCTACTAACATTATGACCGTCATCATAATAATCATCACCATCTTCACCAAAATCAGGTTCAAATTGCTTTTTACGACCCTTCTAACTGACCTCTTAGAATTCACACTTGATTCTCCTTCTATTTTATCCATCTTATCCCAAACTTCCCAAAATATTTGGTCAATCCTATCAAACTTTTGCTCTAAGGATTTCATAAGTAATTTGAAGTCTAGAACAACTACTTTATCCTTTCCATGTAGGAAACTACCTTCTTTAACATTAGACATTGTACATGTAAGATTATTAGTAAATAAAGAATATACCTAAAAAAACTCACTCCTTTGCGTATTTGCTCTCCACTTAATTATAATAGTCCTTAACTCTTGTGTTTCACATAATGAATTGCAAAACTTTAAGAACTCTTTCAATAGTTTCAAGCAAACTAAATTCAGAACAAACAAAACTTGAATATATCAATATTAGACTTATCTCTTCAGAGAAGTGGCACGATAAAAAAAGATAGGCAATAAAGCAAACAAAATGACAAGAAATTTAATGATATAAGTAGTGTAATCGGACAACAATTAATTATTGAATATAATTAAGTAAATGACCAATTGAACAATGAAGCCGTTTTTTTTTTTTTGGGTTAACCAATAGGTATTTCTATAGAAAGAATGAATAGCAAAAAAGAAATACAAGAAATACATGATTTTTTTTTTGTTAACTAATGGGTATTTCTATAAAAGAAACAAATATCAGAAAAGAAACCCAAGAAATACATGATTTTTTTTTGTTAATTAATGGGTATTTCTGTAAAATGAATGACAGTAGCGACCAAACACAACAAATACACAAGTTTCTTCTTTTGTTTAATTTTCTTTTTTAATTATTCAAACAACAATAAAGAATACACAAAAGAGATGATGATAAAAGTATAACTAACCTGAGTTAGAGCCTAGGTTCTGATACCAAATGATACAAACTTCAATTATATGTAAACGAAACCCAACACCAATGTTGGTATAGGATCATTCTAACAAAGATTAAGGAATTTGGAGTTCTGACCCAATAATTATAAATAATTAAGAACCAGAACTATAGGATTCAAATGTCATTCCTAACAACAACAATATGGAAGAAAATAAGTTTATTGAACCAATACACTCAAGTATGAAAATTTAGAATTAGTTCTTAAAGAACTAGAAAAAATAGCTCATACACTCATGAAAACGGGTTTGCCCTCTTTATACACCCTTTTTGCCCTTTTTATATACTAACCCCCAAAAACCCTAATTAATAAGATAGACTTATTAAGGAAATTCGTCTAACCCACTAAATAATAATAAAAACCTATGAAAATAGCTCATTGAGATGCTGAAATTTATTCAACCCATTGCATAACAATATAACCCATGAAAATAACTCATTTAAATGCCCAAACATGGATTCCTAAATCTAACTTCCTTTTTAAGGTCATGGTTCTCAAATTCCTCCATAGATGATACATTTGCAAACTCTCATAAAGCCTCCATCATCCTTAACTCGTATTTAACAACTTTCTGATGGTAAATGTCGCACAAAAAGTTGTTAAGAACTTCTTTTATTTTCTCTGACCTTGCCCTTATTATTGGTCCTTTAAAATTTTACAAAGTATCAACTTCCTAAACTGGTGTAATATGACTTCCATCAATCTTGATTCAATTTTCATGCTTTCATTGTTTACTTAGCACCATAACGTAATGTTTGGCAAGTTTTCAATTTGCTACTTTGCGTTGACGTTGTTATTACTAAATGAAAATAACCTTGTTTAAACATGGTATAATACATATTAGTTATGATAATTTATTCGTTATACTTTATTTGTTGATACTTGGCATTGGAAACAAATAGTGAACCTACTTGTTCTTATGGACAATTATTCGTTTTCACTATAAGACCTTTGGATCTAGCCTTCAAATCGTAGAGCCGCCCAATGCTCACCCTCGAAAGCAAAACAGCCATTGAAACTTTATACAGAAGTAGACTAGAAAGAAAATGACAACTGCCCATGCGAGATTGGCAAAAACGGAGTCCTGCTGAGACTGCCGATGGGAGGCATCCTCGGCACACAAATCATTATTCACATCAGTCTACCAATTCATGCAGATGACCGACCGGGTATAAACTAAAATACATGAAGCATATAGCTGAGAAGCAAATGCTTCTTTCATTTTAGTGAATCCATCAGCTGTACATAAACTGATAAGTGATTTCCTGTTCAGATCAGGAGAAAAAAAAAAGCCCAGTATTGACTTTCAATTCAGTTTCTTGGTACCAAATTACAAAACACATAAAACCAGAGCAGAATATTACAATATTTGTGACATTATATATAGTTCTTGCTATTCCTTATGGTTTGCTAATGGTACTGATGGTGACATCAAGACATCCTGAGACTGGCAGTTCGAAATGGAAATCAGTTCAGATATATACTTCTCAGCTCCATCACCATCTTTTGCTGCAACATCATCGTCACACTTTGCATTTTCAGTGGTGTTGCCCAAACTCACAAATTTATCAGGTAGAGAATTGGATATTGATATAAGTGATTCCCTGGCCTGCTCCTCAGATACCTCTTTGCAAGGTAATTTTCTATCCATAGAACATCCAATTCTGCCTGCAATCAGAAGACCCAATTCTATCTGGAATTAGTCACAGGAAAAAGGAACGAAACATCAGATATGCAGCAATGTTTAAAATAAAAAAAATTAAAAAAGTCAGATGTTTTGACTGGGGATTCCACAAAGAGCAACCGCCTTCACCCACCATCATCATCAATCAAGAAGAAATGTCAATTTAGACATGGCTGCTAAGTCAAGAAGCAAACTTGATTGTTACTCTTTTCCTCCTCTTCTCTATCAAAACACCTGGAACTACAGAGGCCACCAAATTGCAGCCCTACAACTTCAATTAATGTCATGACATGAAGAACAATATTGACTTTCATGTAATTAATATATGCCATATCATAGGCCAAAACATGAGATTACAATAATGATGAACAGATACATTCCTCAAATGTCTTTTTTTTTTCTTGTACAGATAATGTGCAAGTCAAAGTAAATAGTCCAGACACCAGTGACTGCCTATCTCGTTGTTCATTATTAAGCTCTATCCATTCCAAGACGTGCTCTGTCATTTCCAGGGGTAGAAAAACCTTTTACAGTAAAGCATAAAATAACCACAAGTGCATTCTGCATATCCTTGACCCAAACTACAAGCTTGAGCATCTCAATTGACATTTGCTAGCCCCCTTCTCAACAAAACTAAAAACTTAACTCATCAAATCCGCCAAAGATTTGATTTATTAGGCCACTTTTCTGTTTTCACAGGAAATAGAGACAGAGAAGGAAGAGAGTAATGCAATTGCAAAGTGACGGGGGAAGTTGAATAAAAAATGCAACAGCAGCAGGAGTCAACACACACAAATTTTCCCGTCAAACAATCATCTATTTCTGAGATAAAGCAAACAATTCAGCCATTGATAACCACCTCCCCCCCCCCCACCTCTAAAAAAAAGAAAAACACACACAAAAACTCATCAGCTACATCAAGATCAATGCACACCTCCAGTTCCCAATACAAATCACAATATCAAGGGCTAATTCGAGCAGAGCTACGAGCACTAATCATGCATACATTCATATATATATATATATATATATATATATATAGATTTCTGCTAAGAACCCAAATCAGGACAACGATTTGTTAAAACGTAACAACAAAGGCCCAGTAAATCCAACGTGCGAAGATCGAAAAGCCGAAGATATTATTAGCATATCATCTATTGTCCACTGCTATTACAAAAACCTAACACAAAAATAAATGAATTCTGGTGCCAATCATAAGGTTCAAGAAAGCGAAGAAATAGCAAATAATTTTTTCTTCGACAAAAAAAAAAACCCTAATTTTTTGTTTGGTTCCCGAGAAACGTAAAGGGGAAATTGATCAACAATCGATCCGAGTATCCTTAAATCGTTTTACCACCCAAAGAAAACGAAAGTTTCATGGTTTGAGATAAAGATTCGGGCACGTCTAACGAGTCAACGATTTCCGCAGCCCTTTTTCTTCCTAATTTTCCTCTTCTTACAAAATCTCGGCACCCAAACAGAAGTCCAGGTCCTACGCGATCGCGGCACAGGAGATTTAAAACAGGCTTAAATTCGAGAAGAAAAGAAAAAATAAATAAAATAAATTGCCAAAAATTAAAAAAAAAAAAAAAAAAAAAACAACAGCGACCAAGGTTAACAGAAGGCGTCTCTCTTACCTTCAACGTGAAACCGTGTCTGAAGGACAATGGTAATGCAACACTTGTTAACTTCCCTGTCTTTATATTTCTCCGTCGGATTCAAAATTACAATTTTACCCTTCCTTTATTAAATTAGTAATACCTTTTTTAAAAAAAAAGAAAATTTACAAGTACTAACTTTAAAACAGATGACAGGGCAAAACAGCTCAGGTTTGGTTCAAAAGCTGTTCTAATTGAGACATCAACCAGAAGAAAAAAAAAATAAAAAAATAAAATAAAATCGAGCCGTTCCCAAAAACTTCGGAGCATTTGCTTTTCGTTTTCAATCTCCTTGACGCTGACTTAGACTGGAACTTTTGGTTGTTTGCATGGACTGACTGCATGCTCGGCCTCACGATATCTATATATATATATAGCGAGAGAGAGAGAGAGAGAGAGATATAGACTAGGTGCAGGAGGAGCCAATCGATCAAAGGCTATATGTATAAAACTGGTTAAATGCATCAATATGTCTGAAATTAATCTGCAACTTAGAAGAAAATCATGATGATTTCTCTAAGAAGCTGAGCTGACCGGCGAGACGCGTAAGATTGGAATTAGTTTTGGTTCCTCAAATCCAAAAGTCTAAATAACCATAGGACAGAGAATAAAGGTCAATTTAATTTAGCCAAAGTTGTTGGCATTATCAGAAGTTTTGGGAGGACAGCTTCATTGTTGGCGTCGGACTCAGGACATGTTCCCACTTTCTGTTACTTATCCAAAATATAAATAAATAAATAAAATCATAATCATAATAATAATTCTCAATTTCTGTCAGATACGGGCCTGAAACTTTCTGGCCTAACCCATTTGATTGCATTTGAGAACTTGTCGAGTTGAACAGACTGGGCTGGGCCTTAATGGATCTCTTAGCTGGGCAGGGCAAGCAATTTGCTGCATGGCCGTCGCCGAGCCATCTTAATTACATAGTCTCATCATCCTACGGCAGGTACAAAGCATATGGCCCCAATTTTTCTTATTATTATTATTATTATTATTATTATTATTATTATTATTATTATTATTATTATTATCCCTTTGCGTATTAAGTTACAGAAAGTTTGCCACTACCACTTAGGTCTGCACAATTTGAGAAGAACTTTTATTTCACCTATTCTTGATTGAGATAAATTATTGGTGATCTGAATACGTCCCAAGATCCTAGCCAGGCTACTGATAAGTTTCAAAATAAGATTTGTCACATTTTTCTCTTTTGTTTCCTCTCCAAAAACTAATAAAAGAAAAAATAAAGTATATTTATTAATGTCAATGATTCCACTGCGGCATTGTTCTTTTTTTTTTTTTTTTTTGCTGTTGTCTTCTGTTCCCACCTGGGTTTGTGTCCATGATTGTCTCATTACCTCATTGGGGGTCCTCTTGTAGTTACTTTTTTAATCAATGCAATCCACTTATAAAAAAAAAAAAAAAAGAAAAAGAAAATGATGCATGCTCTATTGTTGCTTATCCAAAAATTTAAATTATTAGATTGTTTCTTCACATTTTATAAAAATTTTTATGACCAAAAGATTATAATTTCAGATCACATAAATCATCTATTGTAGCAGTTTGATGGCAACAGTTTACAATCGTTTCTTAAAAGACCAATTGCAATGACTTTATACAACGATTTGGATGCATCGGATGGTTAATTCTAGTTGATATGATATGTTTTTAAGCAGCAATTTACAAGGGCTGTAATGTGCATGCATATATATATATATATATATATATATATATATAGATAGATATAGATGCAACAAGTTTTTAAAAATGTAGGCAGCAGTTCCAGACCAACTTTTCACAACGGTTACCAAACACTTCTGCCAGCGGCTCCTTTTAATTTTTAGAACACATCTCTTATTGTTATATATTCTCCTACCACCCAATTACCGCAGCGAACGATAATGCACCCTCTTCAGTGGGCTGCCATACAGTCCGAAGCAGGCAATGTTGGAGCTCTGACGCTTAGCGCAGGAGCCTTCTCCTCTTCTCAATAGTGCGATGACGACGCTTCCCCTCTCAACAACGAGACAATGACGATGAATACAGCCGCCACGGCCGCCATCACTTATTCTGGCTCAATCTCCCATTCTTCTTTGGCGACTATCCTAGGGTTTCTCCTCACTACTTGAGCATCTGTTTAATCTTGCTCAGCCTTTAGCGGGCGCTTCCACCGCATTGATCTCTGTTTACTAGTTCTACAATCGATGGGTGACCCTATCCTCCATGTAGGGTTTGATCTTCGGATAATATATTGGATTGTGTTTGTGGATAATTTACTGTTTAATGGGTGGCTACAATTTGTTGTATTATGTGCATGCCTCTAAATTGATGTTCTATGTTATTAAAACTTTGTTTTTTCATCATTAGCCTTGGTAGTAACAAGATTTTGTATGCTTGGAATTTTTTGTTCACAAAAAGAGGAATTAGAATCGTGTTTTTGGTAGTGATGAGTTAGGTAATTGGTAGAGATTTGGGGTGAAAAAGTAGGGGTTAAAGAAGAAGAAGATTCTAGAGAGAGATTTTAAAGGAAGGATTGAAAAGAGAGTTAAATTTAAAAAAAAATTCTATTAAACAGTAACTAATTATACCACCACTTAATTAAGTGTAACCCCTCACATTACTAGCAAGGTCTTTGGAAGGTCATCCACCTCAGATATGTTTCTACACATTTATTAATTCTTTCTGGGTGACCATTAAACAGAGGATGATATGTTGTGCTGATTCTCATGGGTTTAAACAATTCCTACCAAAACAAGCTTATGAAAAATATGTCTCTATTAGAAACTATGAAGTTGATAACCCTATGTAACTTGAAAATATTCTCTACGAACACCTTGGTTATTGAGATAATGGTAAAGGGATGAGAAAGAGCAATGAAGTGACCATATTTACTAAAATGATCAATGACCATTTATATCACATCTTTCCTTTTTGATCTTGCAACCTTTTAATAAAATTAGTATTGATGTCTCTTTAAGCTTGTCTAAGGATTAACAGTGGTTGTAGTAATCCAAAACTTTTGATTGTTTATCCCTTGCACTTCTAGCAAATGTCACACTGTTTAACATAACTATACATATATTTCTTGAGGCTTAGCCAGTAAAAGAATTGTTATAACTTGTAGCATATTACATAAATACCTTAATGATCTCTAATAGCAGAATCATGGAACCTTTTTAACTATTTAAGATATCTAGTAGAGCGAATGTAAATCTTACCCTTATGCTATAAAGTGAAAAAAGGTTGTTTACCCCTTAGAGAAAGAGAGAGAGAGAGAGAAAGAGGATAGGTATAAGGTTAAAGTTTAAGGAATCATGGTTATAGCTATTGATAATCTCATTAAGTCATTGTGGCACTTAAAGTAAATACTGCTAAACAAGCAACAGATTCTTTTGATGTTAGTTTAGGGTGATGAAATTCTTATGGTGGGTCAAGTATAGGAAATTGGGCATTGACTGACACCTCAACATCATAAGATGACTTATTTGGTTTTCTAACAAATTCATCATATGGTTACTTACCTAAATATTTTAATATTGAATTTAATTGATAAAAATTTCACAAAATCACTCTTAAGATTGTTTATGTCAAATTGAAGGGCTTAGATAGCTTATTAGTACATGTAGCAAGATGAAGACACATTAATCAATGACCACTAATATCACATCTTTCCTTTTTAATCTTAGTAGCTCTTCTATAAAATTTTATCTAGTGATTAATGGTAGTTGCAAGAATCCATGACTATTGACTATTTCTCCTTTACATTTTTGGCAAATGTGACATTATTGAAAATAGCTATATGTATCCTTTTTAAGGCTAGGTTAGTAAAAGAATTATTGCAACTTATGGTATGTTACCCTAATACCTAAGTGATCTTTAATGACATAATCATGGAATTTTTTTCTTGAGATCTCCAGTGGAGTTAATGTAAATCTTACCTTTTTGCTTAAACACCCTATTATGAAGTGAAAAAGGTTGTCTATCCTTTAAAGAGAGAGTAAGGATAGGTATAAGGTTAAAAGAGAAAGAATTATGGTCATAACTGCTTATCACCTTATTAAATCATTAGGGCATTTGAGTAGATATTGCTAAAGAAGTAATAGATTCCTTAAAGTGATGAAATTCTTATGCTTAACTTTATATGGGTTTAGTGTAGAAAATTGGGCATTAACAAATCCCTTAGCATTGCACAATAATCCATTCAATTACTTAATAGATTCATCCTTTGCTTGTTTATCCAAACATTTTAATATTGAATTTAGTTGATTGGACAATTTTGCAAAATCACTCTTGAGATTTTTCATGTCAAATTGAAGGACTTGGATGCTTTCTTTGTACATGTAATAGGATGAAGATGCAATGATTTCTATTAATTATTTTTTTTTGGTAAAAAATTATACTAAGATAAAACACTAATTGCAAAAATGAATATAATTATAAAATATTAAAATGCACAATGTTAGAAATAAAATATGATGTGAATATTTTTATAGTAAATTAAAGAATAAGAAACATAAAGGTAAAAAGAAAATATGAAAATTATCTATAAAGAACAAGGTTATAGCAAATAAAATGCAACAAAAGAATATAGTAAATAAATATAATGATGACTAAATGAAAGGTTTTTTTGACCTAAAACAAATTTACATAGTTATTGACCAAATAATAATTTTAATTTTTAAAAAGAAAAAATATACTTAAAGAGGATACTTTTTATCAAAAGAGAAATTGTAGCTATCAATAAGAAGTTCCAACAATGGCAAAGAAAAAAGAGTAGAATTTGCTAGTTTTAATTTGATTTTAAGGTTGTTTATTTGAATGTGGAATTTTTTGTAAGAATTTACATCATAGTTTAAGTTCTAATACCATAAATAAGAAAAACCAGATTACTAGCATGAGAATCCACTTGAAACTAAGAAGAAGTGGGAATTTATTCAAAATTAACTCAATATTTAATAGATATTTTAATATTCATAACATGTCTACTTGACAATGTTAATACTAAAGTCTATTTTACAAAACTAGCTAAAAGAAGAAAATAGAAATAGTAATAAAAAAGGAAATCTCTCCTAAAAAGAAAGGCATTTCAAGAAATAAAAAATTTGCAAATAAAAATTTTTGAATAAGTGTATAAATAAAAACATCACAAATAAAGAAATCCTAATTAAGTGCAAAATAAAATCTTCTAGAATAATTATTTATGAAAAATCTTTCTTTGTCAACTATTGTATCATTTTCTTTGTTTTTGTGGTTTCTGTTATGTAATGGTAGTAAAATCTGATTACAAAGAACAGTGTAGCAGTCAAGACTCTGCTCCAATGGCTATTGATCCTTAGTCACAACATCCTACGCCCAGATGCAGCTGCAGCAGTAGCATGACAGGGAAATAAAAGCAGAATGTGAGGAAGCAGCCGAAATCCTTCCTGCTGGTCACATTTTCAAATTACTATAAAAAATTTATACATTTTTCTATATTGGGATCGTTCACATTTGCAAGTGGTTGTTTGACATTTACTTGAGTAAACAATTTTTGAATATTTAACAAAAATAGTCGAAGCATTATATTTTGTGATAATCGATATAGAAGGCTTAATAAAGTGTTGTGATCCTTGAAATCCGCTGCATAGGGGAAAACTGCTGCATAAAAAGAAGAAAAAAAAATATTGTATAAAAAGGTAAATTTTGTTGCATGAAAAATGTAAAAATTGCTGCATAAAAAGGAAAAAAAAAGCCTTAGAAAAAATGGAAAATAACGAAGCATAAAGAAGGAAAAATTAATCTATTTTTTTTTTTTAAAAAAACGCTGCATATAACGCATGAAAACTGTTGCTATCTTTTATGTAATGATTTTATTTTCGTTGCAAAGATTCTAAACAACAGTTGTTATAACCTTAAAATGATGTAAATTGTTAACGAAGTAAAGACAGTATGCACCAAGAAAATCAAATTGAAGCTTATTCTAAAGATCGTTTTGTGTTGACAGAAGAAAGGTAAAAAGTCTAGTTATAAACAAAGCCACAAGAAACTTAGAAACCAAGAAAATCTTAATAGAATGCTTATATCTTTGTGCTACAGCTTTAACCCCAATGTGAAAAGAGAGTGATAGAAAATAAATTATCATGTTGATGTTTGGATTTCAGCTGTTGCCATTTTTCTTCATCAATGAGAAAGCAGCCCGACTCCGTAAAACTTCATTTTAGAGATGATAAAATAATAACAATAAAAAAAAAGCCCAGTGGCCATTACCAGTAAAAGAACACATAGAATAAGCTTCTTGAATTTTGCTGTGCTCATTTAGAAAGCAATCTCAGTTGGCAGCTTTCAGGAATATCTTGTCTAAAGAAGATTTTCTTAGTCCAGGATAAAATTAGGATCTCATTTCATAGCAACATGAAAAGGGTTGGCTCTTCCTTAGTGGAAACATAGTCCAAATCATATTTTCCCTTACCTTTTTGATCGTGGATTTGCTCACCCTCGTACTTTCTAAATGTCAATGTGGATTCTTTATCATGCATTTTACCTTTTTGATCGTGGATTTGCTTGCCCACGTACTTTCTAAATTTCAATGTGGATTCTTTATCATGCATCCACAATATAACATATTATACTACTTAAACCATGGTGGGCGGGTGTAATTGAAAGAGAAAAAACAAGTTAAAAAGGTAAAGAAAATCCAATATAGAGGACAAAATATTAGACTAGACAATGAAAGAAAGGAATTGATGTTGGAGAACTGAGGGATGTCTGATGGTGGTAGCAACGGGCCGTATGTTTCTTATTGGGAGTTTTGATAGATAGACCAAGCTTTTCCAAGGGAGGCAACGACAAGAGACTTTTTCTAAAGATTATTAGCATTAACGAGCCCTTTCTTGCTCAGTTTTTAATTCGATCAGAGCGCAAGACAGGAATAAGAGGAATCTTAGATAAGCATATTGCTCTTAATTATATAACTTTTACTGTCTAGACCAGACACACATAAAACCTAGATGGGCACACCACCAATGAGTTTCGCTGAGGGCTTGGCAGGAGTTCCCAAATTCTAATATCCTTGTATAAGGTTTAGTCTGGATGCATGGTTAACTGACTACGTTCCCTAAACTAGTTATAAGTTTGCGGGTCTGAATTTTGTGGATATAATCCATCTTACATTCCATTTGCGATATAAACTAGATGTAGATCTCTCAAGTGTTGACGCTTTAAGTATGAACATATAAGTTACAAGGTTAACGAATTTTAAATAAAAAAAATTACCTAGTATATATGAAAAAAAAAAAACTTGCATTGGCAGCAAGAAGACATAGTTATATGGAGAACTATGAATTGTAAGTGGAAGAGAAATGGGTATGACGAGTACAATAGTATCGGCAACTATTTGATTGGGAATAAAAATACTTAGGTAAGCTCTATAATATGTTAAAAACTTGGTATTTATTACGTGAGGAGAACAATAGATTCATTTGGTAATGTGAAAATGATGGGTATTTTTCTATCAAATTCTATTGTAATATATGGCTTGAGGGATGAACCTCCTAATATAAAGTAGTGTATTTTCTAAAGTTGAAATTTTTGTATGCTAGTTAATTTAGGAAAGAGTGTCCATGTGTATAAGAATTACATAAATATTGGGAGAACATGATGACAACTATTCGATTTGCATGCTGAAACAAAAATCGGTTAATCACTTGTTCTTACACTACTATCCAATATGGTAGATCTAGTGTCAATATCTAAAATATTGGGGAATAGACTAAGTGATCACAAGGTTCATTAGTGAAGGGTGGGAGTAGTGGTTGAACCTAGACAATGCATGCAAATCAAATGAACTATAAAAAATGAGATTTTACATGTTAATTTGCTCTATATGGTTAATGAGAAATAAACTAATATTACAAGATAAACCTTTTGTGGTGGAAAAAATTTACAACTTGATTCGGATTTGAATGATATAATGATTTAAAACTAGATGGTCTTACAATAGTTTTACAAGTAATGATTTTGTATTAAAATTGCAAATATTATTCCACTAAGGAGAATAAGGGAGCAAAAAGAAAAAAAGAAATATGAAACACTACTGAAAGGTTATTACAAGTTTAATACAGATGGTAACATAGGGTAGCTGATATAGGAGGAGTTCATGGGGTCACAATGAGCGTGTTCTCTAAACCCATTAAATCAGAGATTATCATTGAAACAAAATTTCTGTTGATTTAAGAGATAATTGAATTATGAAGAGAATGATTCGATGTAAAAAGGTTGAATTTGATAATAAAAAGTGAATATCTCATAATCATATATTAGGTAAACAAAAATAGGGACAAATTATGGTTACTAATTGCAATCTTTTAAAGGATAAAAATACTATCAAAAGAAAATGTTTCCTTCGTATATAATTCATGTGAATACAATTTTTATACTAATACCATGAAAAAATTAGTAGTATCCAGGTCAATACTTTTTATAACATTGTTAAAGGTATTATGTGTCTTAAAGTAGACTTTTTGATACTCATAGCATGAAACAACCATTAGATTATTAAACTTGTGGTTATATAGTATTGTGATAATGAGACAATTATAAATAATACATTTGATGTTCAAAAAGGAATATATATATAAAAAATTATAAATTTAATACTTTAAAATTTTAAATTAAAATATAGTTTTAATTCTATAAATTTATTACTTAATAAAATTTATTCAAATTTTTTGTCAATCTTACATTTTCGTATTTCTCCAGCAATAAGTTAATGTTTTCACCCTAATCAATAATACCTAAGCTCCTCTTCACGCGAGTCTCAATCGACGCTTAACCTGTGTGCATTCAAGAATTAGGATGAGTTAAATCCTTTAGATTTTATTTTTTTTATCATTTCTTATTTATCAGCAACCTCTTCAGGCATCTTATTATCCAATTAGAGCTCATCATCTGTTTATGTTTTTTGAAAGTGGAACATAGACCCGATTTTATGTCTTAGAGCCAGTTTCTCATTTAATATTTTGAAAAAAGATAATTGGACTCATATAGATAATTAAAATCACTTTTTTTTTAATTGAATCTCACCTAAATTTTTGTTTTTCCCACAAATATGATATTAAGTTAACAAAAAAAAATCCCCAATTAGAAAGAGATCTAAAAGTAATTTCATTTTGTTTTTGGTAAGTGCAAAAATAGTACCTAGTCCAGGACAAGATTATGACATCATCAAAAAGAAAATTAAAATTCTGATAGGATCACAGCATTAAATAAAAGAAAACAAGCCCGCTCTTCTGTGTAGAGGCATCAATCCCCAGCTTAATTTGTTCGTTGCTTTTTTATTTTCTACTGGTTGGCTCCAAGCCCAAGTTTATGATGGCGACTTGTCTGTGTGTGTGTGTGTGTGTGTGTGGGAGGGGGGTCTTGATCATGCATCCACGATGAAAGTGAAAAGGGAAAAAACAAACAATAAAAAAGAAACAAGAAGTGGGAAAATCAAAAGGAGATTGAGAAGAATCAATGAGAGAATGACTGAGAATTCTTCTGAGGGAGGTACCATCTTTCCCTTCTAATATGCAACAGTCTGGAACGGATTGAGACTTTCCCTAGGAGGAACCTCATTTTCAGTTGTTTGCTGCATGCAACGAGCTAATCTCAATCAAGATTTTTTGACGACATCTTCCCATTAATTGCCGCTGTAAGACCTGCATATGGAATCGGTGTGACATGATTGTTGCATCTACTAGCTAGATGCTTTTTGTCCTAATTTGCGCGTCACTAAAGAATGGAAAATTTTTATTATTCCAAAGAGTGCTTTTGTACAAGGAATTGGATTCTTTCATGTGCTTAATTATATTTATTTATTTATTTATTTATTTATTTCTTGATTTTAAATTTTTAGGAAAATTCTTGTGGCGTCGCTCCTATTCTTCTGCATCCAAAATTTACCCTCAACTTATGAGATTCTTTTTTTTTTTTTTTAAAAAAGAAGCATGCTTCTCGTAAGCCTCCAAATTCGTGACCATTTCCAACAATTTATTTTTTTTCCTTTTATTTTTTTCCCTCCACAACAACAGGGGGGAAGAAAACAATTACACCCATGTATTTGAAGACAATGTTTCATACACAGTTGTTCTTCCTTTTCTTCTTATATTCACTCTTCGTAATTATCAAAGGACATATGACTCCTGCATTTGGTAAGATTAATTTTCTTTCCTATATTCCCCCATCAAAAAAAAAAAAAAGAAAGAGAAAACAGCCGTCATTAATTTAGTGCATTGTCATCAAAATATAGAATCAAATAAAGTCGTTGGATATGGTTTCTTACTAACAAAAAGAAAATTGTCTAAATGCATATTGAATTAATTTGTAAACATGAAATAGCACTTATGCCTCAATTTTAATATAAAGTTTATTTTCTATCTTAACAAAAAAGAATGAAAGGGACAAATAAGAATTCTTTTTCAACAAATACAATGATTTATTAAATCAAAAAAGTAAATTTCAAAAAAGATTTAATTGAGAAATAAGGTTTTCTAACGAAATAAAAGAGTCCATTAAATTTTGTCAATCAAGAAGATGTGAGGTTCATGATTCTTTGCCTTTTCAGAAGAATAATTTGATATATGTATGAGGTGGTCAAATTGGTTGGCCAAGATTATAGGCAAGTTCAACGCGAATTGTCCCTTCGGGTGGTAAATCTAGGACATAAAACTTTGAATGTGAGTTTGGCCGAGTTGGCTCAATTACTAGAAGAAATTGGAAGATTGCAGAAAGAAGTTGTGTTTTCTGCTTGCGATTGAAAAAAAAAACATAACAAAACAAAACAAAACAATGATCCATCTAAGATTTGAAGACCTTTCCCTAAACCATTGAGATTTAGATGATTTTTGGCTTTTCGGTAATCTTAATTACGCAATTATTAGTGGAACCACGAATGTACAGAATTTGTTATTGTTGAAATACTTACATGTGCTGTTTAGATGATGACTTGCAAAGGTAAGCAATAAGTTATATCTTTGTGTTTTTTTTTTTTTTTGGGGAAATAAAAGTCATGTTTTTTATATTGTTTAAATTCGCATGTTGCCTAAGGCAATTAAAAAATTTCAAAAGTTTTGAAACCAACGTAAAGAACTAGCATCTCCCCATTATTGGTCTAATGTGACCCATTACGAGTCTAGCACAAAAGGGAGAATTTGAGACTCAAGCCGTAAGCTGCACATTCGATTCTGAGTCGAATCAAAGGCATAAGGGTGGTTGGGGGGGGGGGGAAGAGACTTTTGTTTTATTTATAAACGGTAAAGTTAGTGGTCGGAGGGACGGCGCACAAGCGGTGTAGTAGACGTAGGCTTCGTGAAATAAATATAATATAGTGTAATAAAATAAGATAAATATATAATAAAAATAATAAAATGTATAAATGATTAATAAACAAATTTTTAAATGTATATTATGTATCTTTTTTTACACCTTATTATTGATCTGTTGCACATTATAAATACGTGAATTTTTTTTGCAAGTTTTACGTTCATCACGTTCTTTATGATGGATTCTATGCTTGGAGTCCCATCATAAATAAATATATGGGAAAATTTTAAAATTTTCCAAAATTTTGCATCAAAGCGAGTTACAATTTACAATTTATAAATGTATTTATAAATACATTTAATTTGATGCAAACTTTTAAGTTGTAACTCGCTTTGCCAAGGGCATCATTCCTAAAAAAATATGTTTTAGACTACAAAGTTAGTTTTATTAGAAATAATCTCTAACATATGAACGTAAAAACAATAAATTTTCTTAAATTATGCATTAAGTGAAATTGCTTCTTTTTTTTTTTCCACTTCTTCTTGGAATAACCTAACTGAAAAGATAGCTCATCAAAGTCCTTGACTTCCATCATGAACTAACTGATATATATTATTTTGTTAATCAAAGACACCATAAACATCTTTTCGTTGTGTTTCTGTTCATGGTTCTTGTTGCTTCCGGATGCATTTTTTGCTGACCTAATGTAATCACGCGCAATTTTGTGAACCAATTAAGCATTTCCTTTACACAGTGGGAGAACCTCGCGACAAATCTTCTCTTAAGCCTTTCCTTTACACGGTTATAACTTGCGAGATTGTGTATTAAAAAAAATTTAAATTGTTTACAAATCTAAGCCTCCCATGTACAAGTGTTGGGGTGGATTGAGGAATACGCGTAGGATTTCTATGGGGTTAGGCCCCAGTGTTTAGTGCCTGGAATTGAACTGTATGCCAGTTGCCAATTGCAGGTCGTTGTCATTATCATCATCTCCTTTGACAGATAATCAGTCACCAACGCATGGCATTTGTTGATGGATAGCATATTGCAGTCCACCAACAACTGAAAGGAATAAAATCTGATGCGATCATATAATAGGTGCCGTTATAAAACGGTACTCTTTATTAATGGTAAAATGGAAAGAACAATATGTGTTGTCTTTGTTTTCTATAAAGACTTTTTTTTCTTTTTCTTTTTTTTTTAGTCTTTTCAATTTTGTTCCTCTTGCCATTTGTTTGCAAGTGGTACATAATGAAAGTTGGTATCAAGGGTTTTTATTGTTGTTGCCATTGGATTACAGACAAAATTTACTTTGTTTTTGGACTTGAGGTAGTGATGATCGCTATAACATGACCAATGATCAAATGATAAGTTATGTATATTGAAAGCAGTGCACTATTAACTAAAAATATTGAGTTTGCTTAGGGTAAAAATATAGAAAGAGCAATAAGCAGACATGGAACTTGAAGAAAATTTCTTCCTTAGCTGACACACCACAGCGCCGCCACTACTAATCAACTTGCCTGTCAACAAGGACGAAAGCAGGCCATTGTCTCCCCTCTGCCTCCTTTGCCCACCCCCCCAATTAAAGGGGACTTCACTTCAACAGTTATTGCCATCGAATCTTATTGCATCAGGCTGGATATTCCCATATTAATTTGGTAACGATGTTGATGTTTTTGTTACGTGATCAGTGAACTCTGACATTGTTGATTAGGACAATTAGATTTTGTTTATTTTAAGAGAATTAAGCAACAACTGGCTTAGGATGGACACACAACATGTTAACCCTTCTCTGTGCGTGTGTGTGTGCGTGGAAATTAATTATATCCCTCTTTGGAGCATTGGAAATGGACAAATTGTGCATGCGTGGAGAAGAAAGATGACATTCAACTTCATGGTCGATAAGTCATTACATGGGAAGAAAATGTCTATATAGGAGCAATGGCGTTTCATAATCACAGGTAAAAAAGAGTAATTGGTTGGTTAGGTTATGCTTAACAGTTGTAACCATGACTTTAAATTCACAAGTTACGCTAAAATGGGGCTTCCTGGATCAAGCAGAACGAGGAATAATATAGAGTTGATACTTTAGAAATCAAGATAGCTCAACAAATGATACAGCAATTGTTTGAATTATTATAAGCAAAAAAAAAAAAAAAGTCCGATGTACGCAAAAACAAGAAAAAAAAAAAAGGAATAAGAATGATTTAACTTCCATGATTAAAGTAAACAATGATAGTGGAACATCTTAAATTGACCTGAGATCTTCTGGTTCAACTTGAAGACATAGCTAGATATGAGAGGACCAACAAGAGAATAATAGAAATTATTTCCTTTTTTATATTTTTCTCCCAGTTAAGCATAAACAGATAGGCCTCATATAATACTGTTATTGTTTCATGACGTAGCTTCAACAATAACTAAAAGCCAAAAGATCAGAAAGAAGAGAAAATCTTAAAAAAAGTCTTAGAAACTTGAAAGAGAAGTAAAGTTCATACTTTTCACTGATCATCATATTTTTATATATACATTGCTTAAACATTACAAATTTCAACTTGAAAGCTTGAAGAATATCCCAACAGCCAATAGAAAAGGTAAAATTCAAATTCAAATCAAAATTCAAAATACAAATAGCTTTATTCTAATTCAAACTAATTTGATCAAAACCACAAGATTACAAAATAAAATAGACTAACATAAAGCTGAAAACATGCTCCAGCAATTATATTAACCAACTTAACAACATTTTAACATTTGGAGAGAAGCTGGAATGCAGAAACTGAACTGCTGCAACTAACAAGCAAACGAGAAGCACCAACATCTTCATCACTTCTCTTGGTACTGTTGTTTTGCATTGCCACTTTACTTCTTAGTGCCAAGAACCTTCCCTTGTAAAGTGGTTTGGTCAATATATTTGCTAATTGTTGCTCTAAAGAGCAAAACATCAATTTAACTTCATTGTTCTCTTGTTCTTCTCTAAGAAAGTAGATTTTCAATAGAAAATTCCATGCAACACAAGGTTTTTAAAGATTGCAATAATAGCTTAGTTATCCCAATATATTAGTGTAGGCTTAATTGGTGCTTGCCTTAAATCTATTAGCATATTCTTTAATATAATAGCGTATTTCATGGCTATAGTGACAATTAGGTATTTAGTTTCAGCCGTTGATTGTGCAATAACTAATTGTTTATTTAAACAATAATGAAAAGTTCTTAATCTTAGAGTAAAAACATATTTTAAAGTACTCTTCATATCATCTTAAGAGTCTCCCTAATTACTATTTGTATATCTAGAATCTTTTTATAACCTTGAGATGAATCTTACTTGGCTCATACATGTATCTTGATAAGATACAAACAACTTACATAATGTCAAGTTTGGATGTAGATAAATAGAGCAATCAACTAATTAAACTTCTAAATTTATTAAGATATGTTAGTGGGGCTTCATCTTCTTTCCATAACTTTCTTCTAACTACAAAGGTGTGTTAAAACCTTTGTAATTTGCTATGTGAAATTTTTTGAGAACTTATTCTTGCATACTTGTTTTGTTTTACAAATTTTCCTTTTTTGGTTAGTTATACTTCCAAACCAAGAAAGAAGGTAATTTGTTGCAAGTCAATCATTTCAAATATAATAATCCTCATTTTATAGTTGAGAATTGCTTTCAAGAACCAATAAGTTATTAACATAAAGGGAGACCACTAGTAGCTCCTCATTTTCTATTTTCATATACAGTGTAGCCTCATTCTTAGATTTATTGAAGTAAAGCTTTAGCAAATGGTCCTTAATCTTATCACACCATGTCCTTAACATCTATTTCAATCTATAAATGACCTTTTTCAACAAGTAGACTTTGTTCTCCTATCCTTGTTTTAGGAAACTCTTAAATTACTCAACAAAAACATCAAATGGATGAACAATCTAACATTTCTTAGTTACAATAACAAGTAGTTAATTAGTATCCAGCATAGCAACAAGTGCAAATATCTCAAAATAATCAATGTCAAACTATTGAACATAGCCCTTTGTCACTAATATTACCTTTAAGTTATTTATAAATCCATCAAAGTTCAATTTTGTATTGAAAACTCATTTGACCTTTATAGATTTTTTGTTTTTTAGTTTGTTAACTAGAATTCAAGTTTTATTCTTCTCAATTACATTATTTTATCTTGTATAGGTCTTTTTTAACTGGGATTCATAGATGTCTAAAAGAGACCCTATTCCTCTTACAGTATGATCAATAAGCTTATCATTTAAAAAGTCAAATTCTTTTGTTTATTGTTACTTAATATTGGCTTTTCCTAGTTCTAAAACTCTTCATTAAAGAAATTAATATTCCTAGTAACAAAAATTTTACCTGAATAAGGATTATACAAGTTATAGCTAGTTAAAGTGTTTATGTGACATATAAATACATTCATTTATGCTTTAGAGTCTAATTTATATGTCTTATTTTCTAAAACATAAGTGTTATAGATGCTACCAAAGACCCTTATATGGTATAAAGACTTTTTTCTCAAATTAATTTTCATATAAAATCTTTTCAAGCAAGACTTTAATTAGAAGCTTGATAAAAAGAAACATAGTTGTGGTTAAAGCTTTACAATTGAACGTTTTTAACATTCTATCTGAAAAAGTAAACATATAGACATTTTTATTATAATTTTGTTCTTACATTCACTCCATTTTATTGGAAGGCTTGTAAGGTAGTGTAAACAATTGTTATATCTCTATTGTCTGACAAATTTGCTTAAGGGAAATTAAAGTATATTTAGTTCTAGTGTCAAACTTAATAGCTTAGATTTTATAGCCAAATTAATTTTCAATCCAAGTTTTAAAATCCTTAAAAAACTTTACAGTGTTTGACTTTTACTTTAGATGAAAAATCCAGCACCATTTAGTATAATAATTAATCATAATTATAAGTATCTATTTCCATTGAATGATTTAATACTTATAAGATCACAAATGTCATTATGCAACAACTACAACTTACATATTATAATTTGTTAAGAAAAGATGTCTAGTTTTCTTTCTTTATTAACACACTTTACAAATGGCTTCTTCTTCTTTTTTTTTTTTACAATTTTAAGTGAGTTTTACACCATTTTCATTTTAATGAGATTTTACATACTAGCATGATGAGTATATCTTAATCTTTTATGTCATAAGGTTGTTTCATTTAAAGTAAGCATTAACACATTTCTAACTTGTTTCAAATTCAAGTGGAAGGTTTACCTTTTATAAGAATAATAAATAACTCCACTTTAATAAGATGAAAGATAATACATGATTTGTTTTTGAATTTTAATGAAAATTCTTTCTCTAAAAGCTAACCAACATTAAGAAGATTTTAATTTATGTTAGGCACATATAATATATCAAATATTGGTTTAATATTTGATTGTGCTTAAACTATAACCACTCCCTTTCCTTTAACTTAGATAAAATCACCATTATTAATCCTTACTGTAAATGTCGATTAGACAAACTTGTTAAAGAATTTAAGTTTTGAGATTTATAATTTGAACATCTATTGTCAACCCATCAAATCTTAACATCTTTATCAGATATGTTGCTACTGGCAAAAAAAAGCTATTCTTTAGTTTTTTGGTGATCGTTATTTGCCACTTATGCATGTTGCTACTAGTTCTACCAATAGTTTTTCTTTTTTCTAACATACTTCCTTATATCTTTTTTAATTACAATGCTTGTAAACTAAATCAAGCCTTCACCAACAATATTTAGGAATTGAGTAGGTTTGTTGTAGTGCTTTTAAGGTGGTTGCTACTAATTCTACCAATAGTTTTTCTTTTTTTTTTTAACATACTTCCTTACATCCTTTTTAATTACAATGCTTGTAAACTAAATCAAACCTTCACCAACAATATTTAGGAGTTAAGTAGGTTTGTTGTAGTGCTTGTAAGGTGGTTGCTACTAATTCTACCAATAGTTTTTCTTTTTTTAAACATACTTCTTTATATCCTTTTTAATTACAATGCTTGTAAACTAAATCAAGCCTTTACCAACAATATTTATGAGTTAAGTAGGTTTGTTGTAGTGCTTATAAGGTGGATAAGTTTGCTTGCCACCTATGGAGCAATTTTTAACCTCCCTTTTCTGTTGCTTTCCAGATTACTTCTCATTCTTTTACTATGTTTTCTCTATATGCTTAGCTATAAAAGCATAATCAATGGAAATCTCCTCTTGCCTTATTAATCTTCTTTGATTTTAAGCATGCAAAGCATTTAGTAGCTTTAAATTTTTTTGATATGCTTACCATAATTTTTTAAATAATCCTTTAATTTGATAAATCTTTTGTAAGGATTCTAATTTAGTTTACTAGCTTTATAAGTTTGTCACAATACTTTTTTATAGTCTTAGACTCCTTTATTTTCAGTAACTCAAACTCTCTTTTCAGATTTAAAAGTTACATGGTTTTTGTTTTTTCTTTTCTAGCATACTTTTTAATTTCTCCTATGCATCCTTGGCTATCTCACAAGTCATAATTTTATTCAAAACAACTTTTGAGACAATAAAATGGATGCAAGTTATAGTTTTACATTGTTTGAATACTTATTCACTATGATTATTAAGTTGTTTCATTATTCAATTTAAAGGAAGAAGAGGAATCAACCTTCCATTCTCTATAACTTCTCAAAAATCAAAAATCTTAAGTAAGTTTTCATTATAATAGTCCACTAAAGATGATTATCTCTAGTGAACTTAGGTGATAAAAGTGAAGAGAAGTTTATAGAAGCCACATAAAAGAGATTGGTTTTATTTTTCTAATATGAAACACTTTCAGGCTTCCCTCTTTTAATCTCTTACTATTTCATGTATTAACATTCAAATTCTCAAGTGTTTTCTCTCAACCTTACACTCTTTTTTAATATATCTCTCAAGAACTAAAATATCATTGTTATTGTTTCATGATTCAACTTTAATAATAATTGGAAACTAAAAAACTAAAAAGAAAAGAAAATTGTAAAAAAAAGAGTTTCATTAATTTGGAAAAGATGTCAAGTCCATACTTTTCATCAATCATCATATGTCTTATATACATTGATTAAACATTACAAATTTCAACTTAAAAGTTGGAAGAATAACCTAATAGCTAGTATAAAAAATAAAATTTAAGTTCAAATCAAAGCTTAAAATACAAAAAACTTAATTCTAATTCAAAATAATTAGATCATAACCACAAGATTACAAAAAGAAGTAAACTAATATAACATTGAAACCATACTCCAGTAATCATGTCAACCAATCTAATAACTTCTTGAAACTTGAAGGGAAGCTGGAATGCAAAAACAAAATTGCTATAACTAAATAGCAAACCAATGATAATACCATCTTCATTAAATACTAACAGTATGCCTAAATAACAATAGACATTCAAAGTAAAGTGGGATTTTAGATTAAATGTGCTATAACAACCTAGCTTTAAGTTATATCCTATTGAAAAAGCCCCACTATATGCACATTAGGCCTTTATATCTTTAATTCTTAAGATGTTACTAAATATATATATATATATATAGTTAATGACAAACTTTATTTGCTTAAAGGTTTTAAAGGGTGGTAAATAACAATAAAAAGTTAACTACTAATTAGTTTTGTTTTTAACTTGGTAGATATTTGGATATTAAAACTTATAATTATTTCACAATACCTTACTATTCATGGGAAAAAAGGAAAAAAATACAAGCATGAATTAATTACCTATCAAACTTTTCCCTAAAAAATGTAAGAACCATGTTTATCATGATGCCTTATCATTTTTTTATGGAATATATGCATTTCATATAAGGACCCATATTTAGTAGTAGAGATCTACAGTCTATGAGTTGTTATAAAAAAGAAAAGAAAAGAAACTCATGCAAACTTATAAATTATTTAAAAGAATTTTATTACATGAATATACATATAACTTAACATATGCTAGATGATTACTCATAATATACTATCACTATTATTTGATAAATATTTATGGTTTTTATCATTAATTGCAATCTTGTATCAAAGGAATAAAAATATGAAACCAATGGTCATTATAAAGCAATGTGTGAGCCCTTTTCCAAAATATGACAAATTGATAATTTTTGGGTTTTATTATTTAAATCACAAATCAAAATTTAAGAAGTATAACCAAATATAAGATTACTGACATTGACAACTCTAAGATTTAAATGATTATTTATATCTTACTTTCAATCATATGATTTTTGAAATTAATTCCATAAATTAACCAAGCTCATAATGTTGTATTAATATCATTATCATTATAATTGAAAACAACATAGGTTTAACTTTGATCCATTACTTGTACCATAATTTGTGTCTAAGAATTTTAAGGAAATTTGTTTATTTGAAGCACACATGAATCCATTGATATTGAGACAGTGATAAAGACTCAAGACATTAAGGAACAATTAGATCCATAAGTTGTGCTCCTTTACAAGATCAATTCACTACAATAAACTTGATTATTCTAGCGATTTATGTGTAATGGTTTTAACCCACTATGTTTTAGCTTTATTGTAGTAGTTTAAACCACTACATGAAAAAGTTTACCTATTTGGTTACTATAAGCATTTTATATAACAGTTGTTATGTGATAGTTTTTTAAATTATTCTTTATAGGTTTTTTAAACAATAGTTTAAACTACAATAGTTTATAATATTTGTTGTAATTGGTTTTTAATTGTCACAATTACTTACCAATTGCATATATAAGTAGCAATTTTAAAACACCATTTATACTGGATAAATATGCAACATATTAAGATGTAGCAGTTGAAAATTGCTACCTATATTTCATTATAAACAACATTTTATATTCATTTTACAATGATTTACAATTTTTCAAAAATATTAATACAAAAATTATTTTAAAAAAAAAAAGAAAATGAGAAGTGATGTTGTTTTGTTTCTTAACCCTAATTTTGTTAACTAATTGAGACAATCCGTTAAACATAATCAACCCAAAAATATAACCCTAAGTATTCTAATCATTCCTTTTTTATTATTCATCAATCAAATGACAAATCAATTAATTATGTTCATCACTTCAACACGTTATAATAATTGTCATCACCTTTTATGATTATGGACCAACATCAACTTATTCGAGTAGGCATTATCACCTTTTATGTTGTCGCCTTCGTCACCTCCTAACCAATTTTATCTTGTCACACTTTAATCATTTTTGCTACCTTTTATGGCTTTTTGTAATTGTTTTCTACTTATTTGATTTATCGCAAATCATCTTCCTTTAAGTGGTTTAGACTTATTACAACCCTAAATCAATGTTGAAATCAACTCATTACTTTATGTTATCTTTCACTCAATTGATGAATTTTTTAGATGTATTTTAGTCTTTTATTTAGCTTTTTGTTTAAAAGATTTTTTTGTCTTATTGGCATGTTTACAAAAACAACAACAAAAAGAGGAATTTGTGTGTTTATGTAAGCAAGTGTTTGCAAACTTGTGTTTCTTTATTATTGTGGTTATACATGATCTTTGCATTTCCTTTTTGTTTGTTCATAGTGTTGCTTTGTTTGAATAAAGATTGCTGACTTATGTCAATTATTTGGCTTGACCTTTTAACATAACTTGGTCTTTATACGCAGTTTGTCTTAAGCGAAAAATGTGTAGCAAGAGAAATAAATGCTGAACTGTAATAAAGACAAGACAAAATTGGTTAGGAGGTGACGAAGACGACAACATAAAAGGTAATTATCTTGTAATAAAATTAGGAATAAAATTTTCTTGGAATTTAAGCTTTAGCTAGATAAATGATCTAAGACATTTTGTACAAGGAAAACCCTAAATTTGTTTAAATCTATAAGTTAAAGCTTATTGATAAAACTTTGTAGCTTAGTTACTTATGTACATTAAAGGTTATATTGTTAGAGATCTTTTATGCAAAATTGTTTAAAATTACTAAAATAATTTTTATTCTACGTTATCTATAAAATTGCTTAATTAGTTTTCTCTAACTTTTATCTTTTGTCATTATTCATAATTATAAATTTGTAATTGTTTCTTAAAAAAGACTATGCACAAACATTATAACATGATATTTCATCCATGAAATTCAAATTTGCTTTGTTTACGTTATTAATTTGCTTATTTTAAAAATTTGACTTGTTTAGTTTATTAATTTGCTTATTCTAAAATAGTGAAATTATATTTGCTTTGTTTGATTGAAGATTGCTTGCTTAAAGTGAAGGATAAAAGATGGACAGATTTTGATAGATTAAATAATGAGTACTTCAATGAGATTAATGATTTCTTAAACACCACTTTTGCTATGTCTTCTAAAAAAGATGAAATCCTTGTAAAAAAAATGTTGTTATCATTATTAGTCCTCTATAGATATAGTTTATGAATATTTATTTGTTTAGGAATTTATGTGGGATTACAAGATATAAATTTTCTATAACAAGAGATTACAATCAAGTAAGATGATAAATGATGATGAAATTGAAATTGATAATAATGATGATATTGATAAGCTCTTACAGGACACCTTTAGAGATGTAAAAGAACAACTAAAAAATCTACCCAATGTTGAGAAGGGTCCAAATGCATAAGTTAGGAAGTTTTACAAGTTAATAAAAGAATCCTAGTTGTAAGACATTTTGCAAGCTTTTTTTTTTTTTTGAATAATTAGATTATATCTTTTAAAATGTCTCTATGACCTCAGTAAGGTAGCATTTATAAATATTTCAACTTAATCAAAAAGGCTTTCCTTAATGCTAAGGTTCTTAGTTCATTTAATAAGGTAAAAATAAGGTGAAAGATCTAAAATTTGATTACAAAAAAATTCATGCATGTCTTAATAATTGTATCTTTATTTTAAGATAAGAATGAAAAGTCAAAGATTTGTCACATATGTGGGGCTTCCAAATGAAAAAGCATTAATAAAGTTAGAAATGATAAAATCTCTAATATATCCTTAAAGGTCTATCAAGTTCTAACCAAAATTTGAAGATATTTCCCTTTTAAAATCTAAGCTTTAAAGACTTTTCATATGCCCAAAAATAGCTAATGATATTGTTTAGCATGTAAAACATTGATCTAAGGATGGTAACATGAGACATTCTATTAATGGTCAAGTTTAAAAAGATTTTGATATATTGCATATAGGTTTTGCAAAGGACCCTTACAATATAAGATTAGGTTTGGCAATTATAAATTTAATACAATAAACATTACACATAGCATATAGATTGTTATGCTCAATAACTACAACTTGGCACCATAGCTATGTATGAAATTAGAATATATGATATTATCTATAAATATTCTGAGCTCTAATTGACCTAGAAGAGATATATATATGTTTTTGCATGCACTAATTAAAACATTAAAAAAGTTGTAAAAGTATGGTTTGGAACATATGATACATCTAATTAGTAATTTTTTTTTTCAAATGCATGCAACTTTATTATGGAATAGGAGTAATTTTCTAACTTATACAATGTCCTCAAGGTGAAGTACAAAGGGAAAGCTAGCATATCTTGTAATTATAATACTTTTTTCAATATTTGTATCATAGTAGCAAAATATATTATTTGCATCATTATAGGTTCTTAGATGCTAACCACCATTTGAAAAATGATAAAAAAATTTCAATGGTGATATAAAGTTAAAAATTGTTGTAACTTCCTTGTCAAGGTTAGAAATTGTATTAGAGTTAAGTAACTTTGATAATCATTTTACAAAAAAGCAAAGGTAGACTTTAACAGCCCATGAAAGAAAAACTCTATATTTTTTTTATTACCATATTAAAAGAGTAATGAATTTCATCGCAATTTAGATGTTATGCATATAAAGAAAAACATTTATGACAATATTCTTAAAACTCTTTTTGACATTCCTATAAAACAAAGGATCATGCAAAAGTTTGTTTTGACTTACATGATATAAGAATAAGAAAAAAGCTTTAACATATTCTTTCTAACAATAGTTATTATATTTATCTATTTAAAGCATGTCTTTCAATGACACTAGTAGAGAACAACATATTTTATACTATTATAAAAGGTGTCAAACTTGTTCAAAGTTGTACATATGATATATCCAAGTGTGTAAATGAAATAGAGAAGAAAATTGCTTAGTATAAAGGTCTTAATGCCCATTCATTAATGCATTACCTTCTTCTAATTACAATTAGGAAAGTGATACCAAAGTATGTTACTATGACTTTGATAAGATTGATATTTTTATTAAAATTAATATGTAATAAGTTATAAAATCACAAGACTTAGACTTACAACGATAAATTAGTGAAACACTTGGCCAATTTGAGATGATTTTCCCTCCAAGTTTCTTTAATATAATGGCATACTTACCTATTCACTTAGTTGATGATATTAGACTTAGTGGGTTTATACAAAGTCATTAGATGGTTGGGATTGAATGATATTTATTCAAACTAAAATCATATGTTCGTAATAGCAATCATCATGAAGTTTCATTGCATAATGGTTTATGACTAAAAAGTGTTTGGTATTTTGCTTAAAATATATGCATGACAAGGTAAAGACTCATTTTACAAGATATAATAAACAACTAAGCACCATAATGAAGAAACAAACACCTTTATTTTCCAATAAAAGGAAAAAGAAGTGTAAGGCCTTTACTTTGGATGTTGTTTTTATTGATCAAGCACATAGATATACATTGTTTATAGAGATGAAAAAGTAGCTTTCTACTTTTGTTTAATTACTTAACATATTGTTTAATTTTGTTTTTATTGCAAAGAGCATAGTTAGCTAATAAGTGGACAAAAAAGATGGGTAAAAGCATAAAATCATAGTCAAAATTTTGCAACTTGGTTTCAAAACCAAGTTACAAATAAGGAAGTTTCTCTTTATATTTTGTGGTTATCTATTATTCCTAATACTCTAACAAAGCATTATAGTAGTTGTGTTATTAATGGTTATAGATTCTATACAAAAGAATGAGATATAAGGTATAAGGCATAAAATAATGGTGTTATACTAACAATATTAACAAATGGCTTTACTAGTTCTAAAGATTAAAATCCAATGAAAGGATAAGTAAACTATTATGGAGCAATTGTAGAAATTATTAAATTAGACTATTAGAGTCAATTTAATGTTATCTTATTTAGATATGATTGATTTAAGTTAAAGAATAATGACTATGGACTTACACACATTAACACTAATAAATTGTAATATCAAAATAATCCTTTCATAATGGCATCATAAGTTTACTAAGATTTCTATGCAGAGGATTTAATTGAGAAAAGCTTTTATTAAGTAATACATAGGATTCCTAAAAGGCTATTTGGGTAAAATTAACAAAATAATGTAAATGTACAAGATATATTTTAAAGAGAGCCAAATGTAACTACTCTAAATGTGGGAGCTATTGGTTAAGTTAAGTAAATTAGTTTGGTAAGAGAAGACATGCCTAATACCATATTTAACTTACAAACAAATGATTTACATGCTAAAAAAAAACTTTGACTAATTAAATGATAATTCTAATTATGATAAAAGTCTTTGAGACTAGATGAATACTAATAATTAAAGAAAACAAGTCAATAACTATATTTTATAATCTTTTATGACTTTACTAAGTGAAATATAAAGAGAAACCACTATATAAAGTATAAGACTAACAAAGAAAAATTAAGAAACTATCCCTTACATATACCTTTGGATTAATTTAAACACTTGTTAAAACATTGAAATTTTAAAAAAACAAATATTCAATCTTATATCTTTATTAAATGTTTATGAAACCATTTCTTTTAGTTATAATTTTACTTTAACATGGTATTATTGTTGTAATATATATATATATATATGTAAGTATTAGCAAAAACTGACATAAACAATCAACAAAAGCAAACAAGGATACACACTATAAGTAAAAGGAGTTTTGTTAGAATTTGGGAACAAAGGGTAAGCAAATCATAAAAACAACCATTAATTCATAAATGATACATATGTTCTATTGATCTTATTGATTATCTAACCATGATTAGGTGTATTTTGAATTCTAAGTTGCCTATTTAGTTAATCTTGAAAAGCTATTGCAAAGTTATGAACACTGATGAGAATCAATATACTTAACTCTCACCAAAATGTCTTATGTAATTTAATACTAGCATTTAACACCATTTTATTTTACTTTAATTTACTTTGTTTCATTTCATTGATAGCATTTATATTAAAAAAAAATCAAGATCTTGGAAATTCCATCTTCCGAGCTTAAAATCTTCAAGGCTATATGCAAAAGAAAACCTGATTAAAAGAATACAAGTTTTAAAATAAGACAACATTTCAACAAACTATAAGCAATTAAGTTTTTTTTTTCTACTTTGTAATTAAACTTGCTTTGGATATAGACTTAGATTAAGGAGCTTCAATCTCAAAAGGAATGATAAAGTACTCAAAATCATGTATATGCATTCACTATAGTTAAGGGAGAAAAGCATTAGAAAAGGTTAAGACATTATGGGAAAGATATCAATTACAATTCTTTACAAGAGAAATCAATTGTTGTACATGCTATGAAAGTTTCAAATAACTTTAAGTAATTTATTAAAGACAATGTGTAAGTTAAAATGCAAAAAAAAACAAAAGAGCTTAAACAATATAATTGCAAAAAAAAAAAGATAAAAGTACAGACTTCTACAATAACTTACCATTTTTATGTGATGTTTTAAAATTTATAATAACAAAATCTTGCACTAAATTTAACTTTTGACATGCCTCTTATAAGTATTCCATTAGCTCCTTCATCTGATGTTGCTTTGAGTACACTAAACCAAAGACATATAATCCACACCTTCATGTATTTTTCTATTTTGTAACTTATTTTAAATATTTTTAAATTTGCATTAAAATTTTTATTTATCTTTTGTAAGATGATGCTCCCAATCAAAATTAAGGAATTTATACTTTTTGTATATCTTTATTTACAAATTATATTATACTTTCAATTTATTTGAAATGTTAAATATTGATTAAGTAGTATTTTGTAGTTTATACTATTTTATTTATTCATATTTGATACAATATTTAGTACTTTAATTAATGTTAAAATTAATAGATTATATTTTAATATTTAATAAATTATTACTTAAAATATATATTGACAACACACAAGTGATGTCTTTTCTATGATAAATGCTATTTCATTAGATATTATTGTCTATTCTTAGTAGAAATTGTTGTCAAATATTGCTACTTAATTTACAAGAAATCATTGCATATTTCACCAAAAAATATTACCTAATTTATAAAAAAACTATTGTTTATTATATAAGAAGTCATTGTCTACTTCTTTAACAATTACTACTTAATACAAAAAAATTGTTGTTTAAACATATTAAAATGTTTTCTCTAAAATAAAAAACTATTACACATATATTTCATAATTATAGTATATTAAATATGAAAAGTACTATAATAATCATTTTAAAATTATTATGTAAACACTTTATTATATAAGATCTACTACAATACTCACAAATATAACAAACTAAAACTTGATATATTTGACTTTGAATAATAGTAATAATTTTAATTCCCTGCCATGACTACAATTTTTGGTAGTGATTGCGTAATATCTCATTGGAACATCTTACTAGTTGCATGTGAAGAGTTACTTCCATTTTGAAGTCCTCCCGACCAAGAAAAATGGAAGTTGATTTGCAATTGTATGACCACAACCTCTACCCTGTATTGTCACTAAAAGTCCAAAGTTTGTTCGTATCTGACCCCATTTTTTTGCTTGGTAAATCCTTTCCATGTTCTTCATTGAGAATATATCAGCTTTTTGTATTTCATTTCCTTACCATCTTTCTCTCGAAAGGACATGCCATGCATGTCCAAGTTATGAGAAAGTTATAGTTAAGTTATTGCTATATCTTCTTCATTAGCATAATATGATTTTATAACTCCCTAATTGTGAGAGGGCCATATTATTGTCCAAATAAGTACTCTAAATGCTATAGTTACTATACGCCCCTTGACAAGAACATTACTTACTGATGAGCTGCGCTCAATCGCACTTAAGCCGTTTTCGAGGCCAAAGGCCTAAAGATCACACAATGCATAGTAATTACTTAAGCACAAACGAACTTAATTAGTGTAGGTACCAGATCCTTGAATCAGAATGGGAACTTAACCGTGCCGGTAAGTCATTCAGGAATCTAAAATCAACGTCACAAAGCATATATTTTTTTTTTCTCCCAAGAGAATGGTAAAAAGCGCTGGCAAAAGAACAATGATGTCGCTCAAATAAACGGAATTCTAAAATTTAGAATTTGCAGCTCTGGAATCAAAAGCGGGCTTCACAAAGAAAGAACATTTGAAAACCAAAAAGTGCAAACGGATTAAATCCATCGGCATATTATGATTTTAGCGAGAATGTTTTTATCAACTTGAGGTATTATTTCTTTAAAGAAGAATATAAATTGTACCTTATTCAACGCTCATTTAGGTAAGCGATAGTTTTATGCCAATGTTACAACTAAGGTGAGAGAAGTGTCCAGCTTGTGCATCACCAATTGAAATAATTGCCGCATATAGTCAAGGAATTGGAATCTTATCCTTCATAATAATAGAGAGCAGCAAAGTCTGTAGAAGATGTTACGTGCAAATCAAACATTAAAAACAATAGATCACAAGTTCATTTATTCCAGACAATAAATTCAATTATTACTGCCAATTTCATATCGTTATTCTGGAGTCTAAGATTCGTCGATGCTTCTGAGAACTTTTTTCAAGAATAACTTAGATACATTCACGCTGTTTCTCAATGTAAACCTTGAATTGTTTTTCGAGGTGATTCCCAGAATATCGATCCACGGTTATGCGGGTGCTTAATTGGACTTGGAAGACATCAATGCAAGTTATCCTGGATGTGATCAACACATGAGCAAAGAATATAGCACAATTCGTTTGAGGAATCCATATGGAGCGTCGTATACTTTATGATGATCTATTAACCTTCGTTGTACTAATCAAGGAGAATGGTGAGGATGGGGGATCCCTTGGATTATTGCTAAACAGTATAGAAAATCTAGGGTGGACGCGGGTTTTTTGACAGAGTGCCGACAAGGAATGCAGTCATTATTGTTATACTGAATATATGTTGTCTCATATTTGTACAGCTAATGATTTTGATTTCATTTTTTTGGTGGATCCGCGTAAAAACACCCACCCTCATGGTTGTGGAACCCAAATAATATTTACAGTATCGGACGTATGTAGCTTTTACAAGAACTCTGAAGAAAAAGACGGGAAATTAGGAAAGAATAATAACAGAGGAGAAGAGAAGAAAAATACACGTTCATGACTCAAAGTCCAAAATAAAAGGGCCTCGTTGGGGGCATGGAGCCCCATGCGGCGAGGGGCCAGATCCCCTAACGGGGCCATTTTCTTTTCCTTTTTCTTCCAAAAAAAAAAAACAGAGAGAGAGAGAGAGAGAGAAAGAGAGAAATTTTGGGTAAAAGTTAGGGAGCTATATGTCCTCCCCCAAACTTTTACCGAAAATGAAGAACAGGATTACATCATCACATTAGCATTATTGAAAGATTTGGCCATGTGGGGTGGTGTCCTTTCTTTTCACTCCAAATCTCCACCGTCCATATGATCCTCTGCTCACCTATTTATGCACCCCTCCCTTCTCTTTTCAATCTCACCCACATCTGAAAACACCATAAACACTTCTTCATCCTCCCCTTATTGAAGCAAAATATATAACTCTCTCTCTCCCTCTCTCCCTCTCTGTGTGTTTTCAACTTCACCAATGGCTTGTATCAAGGTGTCTGAGGAGGTCAGTAAGATTATCTCCTACCTTCCTCTCTATATACTTAAAGGAAGGTCTGAAGAGCATAATTAAGCATCCATTTTCCTTTCAATTTCCCACAGCACTCTGCTATTAGTTAACCTATTCTTGGATGGCTTAAAGGCCTCTTATACATATGAAATCTTTTTGTGTGATCGTAACAACTCTTGGCACTCTGTCCATAGGAAAATTTGTTCATTGGCTGCTTCGTTTAATCACGTCTATATTTCTAAACACATATGTAGGTTAAGTTCAAAGAAAATGAAGAAGAATGCACTCTTGATGGATCAGTTGATTGGCAAGGTCGTCCTGCCATTAAAGCAAAGTCTGGACAATGGGCTGCTGGAATCATCATACTCTGTAAGCAAAAGATATACCATTAACACGCACAAACTTAGAATAGACAAGTTTCAAAATTGCAGTTGCCATTCTATTCTATCTTTATCTTTCATGTTCTCCTGGAAATCAATAATTGCCTTATCGAAAAAAATTATAGTCACTCTGTGTCTCTGAGATACTCCGTGTCTGTGCGTGTGCGTGTGTATATACATAAATATATATGGATACCTGTATGCTTGGATTCAGAATAAGGCATTCCACATCTAGATTTTATTGCTTAGTCTCAATTTGCCAAGGAACAAATTTACACAAGCATCAAACCAGGGGGTGGGGAGAGAGAGATTGATAAACAAGCAAAGTTCTTTGAGCTTTCTTGACAAGGAAAAAGGGTAATCCCTTTTGTTATATTGATAAGAGGGGGTTCTTGTCTATTGTAAGCTTTAAAGGGGACGACGAGATGTCTAGCATTGACAAGTGCACTTGAGAACAAGTGTTGAATCCTTTGTCACAGTTTCTGAGCGCACCACAGCACCCCGGGGGTGAGGGAGGAAGAGAGAGAGAGAGAGAGAGAGAGTTGGCAGATGGGTGGGTGGGTCTTGCTTGCTGGGGTTTTGCGATCGCTTGGTGACATGAGAAGAACGCCAATGAGGTAGGGGAAGCATGCATTGAGAGTAAGACGTAGCCGACACGTAACATGCAAGAGTTTATTTACATGATGTGGGTTGTGCCACGTGGCTTCAACCCAATGAGGTCTCCATTGATTATGCTGCTGCAAAATCTGATTTAAGGTTGCTTTCCTCACTTTTTCTGTTTTTTTTTTTTTTTTTTGTGTGAATTGTTTTTCCCGATGCAATAAAATAACATAAATAATAAAATTGGGAGAAAAAATTTGATGGAAATGGGTCCTTTTTCTACGTCCGCTCACAAAATAAAGTGTTCAAAAAAAAAAAAAGGGGACATTTCAAGATAATGCACTCGAAAAGAAAATGAAAAATATACTTGGGCGGGTAGAAATCGATGGTAGAACAACGGATTAAGCTGAAAATGAGTAGGTCCCACATGTTTTTATTTATCTTTGTAAGAAATTGAAAATTTTCGTGAAAAATAATTAGATGTACTAAATATACAACAAAACTGATTAAGTGTACAACAGAATTAATAAATTGTATAACAAACTATTAAAAAAAAAATACAATTGACAACTTATCATACATTTCATCCGTCTTATTGCATATTAAATTACATATTCAATGGTTCTCGTAACACATTCATTAAATTTTGATGAGAAATTTAAATTTAAAGGAGGAAAAAAAAAAACAACAATAAATCAAAAGGCATGTCGAATCCACCATTGGCACGTCAGCTCGTCCGTTCCCTGTCCATGTATGTATTCAGAAGCTCAAAAGAAAAACTCACTTAGTGCAATTATTTGGCCAATCACATGAAAGCTTTTAAGGAGTGGAAGGGGGCAAGAAAGGAAGCTTCTTAGCTAATAACGCATTACTGAGAACGTGAGACGGGCGGCTCTTTTTGGTGCTATTTCCATCCCCAGGTGAACATGATATTGAGGTGCTTGTCAAATCATTCACAATAATTGCTTTTCTTCCCACTCTTAGAAAGTACGTGAAACCACGAAGGCCATCTACTCGTGTTGGCCTCCATGAAGAGTAGTATTATGCATGAACGAAGCTGGTCAATTTGTCAAGTTTCTAGATGTATGTTTTGCTTGCACATGAATGGGGAAAAATGGGTATGAATGATGGGGAAAACAGCAAAGCCATTGAGCACAGATGAATTCAATTCAATGCAACAGCACACGTGCATCCATACTAACGTTCTGAAACCTCACCTTTTTTTTTTCTTTTTCCCTCACAAATAGCTTATTTCCGTGGTTAGAATCTCCATGCCGCAGTTGAGTAACTTTTATTATCGTTATACTAAAAATTTGCCTTGAGATAGTATAGAACTAAAGAAATTTTGGGCAATTAAATTTTTCCTCTCCAAGTTCAGAATCATAAAATTTTATTTCTACCTGGTTTAGAAGGCATCGAAATATAATGAATCCAACTATTCATGGTGCCCTTTGTTTTGTTGATTTGCGAGTAACCAGTGAACCAAGGTCTGGCAACCCTTGCATTCTTCGGTGTTGGGGTGAACTTGGTGGTGCTCCTGACAAGAGTGTTGCAACAAAACAATGCTGATGCTGCTAATAACGTTAGCAAATGGACTGGAACTGTCTATATCTTCTCTCTCGTCGGTGCTTTTCTTAGTGATTCCTACTGGGGAAGGTACAAAACGTGCACCATTTTTCAGGGCATCTTTGCCATGGTAAGTCATCGTCACAATGCGTGGAACCTGCTCTTGTAGATTTTCTATCAATAACTCACAGGGAATTTCAATGCTCCTCAAATCTACAAAGACAAAGAAATAAAATTGTCCTGCAATTAGGGGCTCTGCCTACAAATATTAACTTCTACGACATAAAGCAAATCATGTAGATGGCCTAATTGCTTGCATGTTTTAATGACAGGGCCTAGTATTATTATCCCTGTCATCATACCTTTTCCTGATCAGACCGAGAGGATGTGGGGATGAACTGACACCGTGCGGTTCGCATTCAAGCATGGAAGTTGGGCTCTTTTATCTCTCAATCTACCTTGTAGCCCTAGGAAATGGGGGCTATCAGCCTAATATAGCTACCTTTGGTGCTGATCAGTTTGATGAAGAGGACCCTAGGGAAGGACACTCAAAAGTGGCTTTTTTTAGCTACTTCTATCTATCTTTGAACATCGGTTCCCTCTTCTCCAATACCATATTAGGGTACTTTGAGGATGAAGGAATGTGGGCACTCGGGTTCTGGGCATCTACAGGATCTGCTTTTGCAGCATTGGTCTTATTCTTACTGGGAACAACAAGGTACAGGCACTTCAAACCCAGTGGTAATCCTCTGTCCAGATTTTGTCAAGTCCTGGTTGCTGCAACAAAGAAATGGAGAGTGGATATGCCACTAGATGAGGATGAGCTGCACGATGAGAGTGGAAAAGAATGCTCCAACAATGGCAGTAGAAAAATACTCCACACTCATGGATTCAAGTAAGTACTTCAAGCAGAGACATAGATCCATTATATCGATCCACACCATTTCTATGGAGCCTGAGATAGTAATATGCTAGCCAGTTTACACCATTAGAACAAACTAGCTTTCTGTAATTCCATGAAATAATTCATGAAAATCTACATATTTCAGGTTCTTGGATAGAGCAGCTTACATTACGTCCAGAGACTTAGAAGACCAGAAACAGGGGTGTCACAACCCCTGGCACCTCTGTCCAGTTACCCAAGTGGAAGAAGTTAAATGCATACTAAGACTACTCCCAATTTGGCTCTGCTCCATAATATACTCAGTCGTCTTCACTCAAATGGCTTCACTGTTTGTGGTGCAAGGAGCTGCGATGAAAACAGTTATTTCAAACTTCAGAATCCCTCCTGCTGGCATGTCTAGCTTTGACATCATCAGTGTCGCAATTTTTGTTTTCCTTTATCGACAAGTTCTAGATCCACTTGTGGGAAGAATCAAAAAGACAAAAACAAGAGGACTAACTGAACTTCAGAGAATGGGTATTGGCCTCGTAATTGCCATAATGGCAATGGTATCTGCTGGGACTGTGGAGTGCTATAGACTTAGGCATGCCAGAAGAGACTGCAGAAATTGCAACGATTCAAGCAGCTTGAGCATCTTCTGGCAAGTTCCTCAATATGCACTAATTGGAGCTTCTGAAGTCTTCATGTATGTTGGTCAATTGGAGTTCTTCAATTCCCAAGCACCAGACGGGTTAAAGAGCTTTGGAAGTGCACTTTGCATGACATCCATTTCGCTCGGGAACTATGTGAGCGACTTGCTGGTGACTATGATCATGAAGATCTCAACTGAACGTCACATGCCCGGATGGATTCCAGGAAATCTCAACAAGGGGCACCTAGACAGGTTTTATTTCCTCTTGGCTGCCTTGACAACCATAGACCTAGTAGTGTATGTAGCATGTGCTAAGTGGTACAAATGTATCAAGCTGGAAGGAAAATATGGTAAGAAAGACGAGGAAGAGAGCCCTAGTGCTTGACATTGAAAAGAAACATCTGCAATTGTTTTAATGCCTAAGGTACTCAGGTAAGTTATGAATAAGAAAACCCACTTGATGAACACTCCAGCACCTATTTGCCCCAGCTTCTGCACCACTTAACCGTACTGGGGATTCTGTTAAGAAATTGGGTTCAATGAGGCGGCTTGCTTTTGGCTAGAAGTCGCCTCATTCTGATTTGTTACCATCCCACATTTATCCAATTTTACTTGAAATGAGTCGGCTGTCTTTGTAGAACGCAGAAGGTTCTTGCACAAGGAAGCTTATGTATTGGAAAATAAAAGAAAAGATCTCCCCTGGTGCCTTCTTCCCTCTAAAGTTAGTACTTAGACCTCTTTTTAGTGCCTACTTCATATAAAGTGCGAGAAAATAACATACATGAACGCTTCAGCAAACAAGTTCACAAAGGCTTGGACTACAAATTTAAAACAGAATGACAAAACATCCTTCCTTGTTGGATCTGCCTACACAACCCAAATGCTCCTGTATGCCTAATTGTAAATTTGATCTTAATCCAGTGCAACGAGGATGAATCCCACAGCACAAACAGGTACAATTAATTGGATCACTCAGGTTTTCTGTCTCCACCAATTCTGGTTTTGGAATAGATGGCCACCAGTGCACCGTGGGTTCCTCGGCTACCTAAGGCAAAAACCTCTCTGGTAGCAAGTTATGCACAGTGAATTACCATCGAGATAAACTATTGATAGTGAACGGGAAAGATTACATTATAGTTTTCTAACTCCATATTTCAATGCATGAAACAGGGAAACTCCCAGTGGATAGCCAAGCTTACCTATGTACTCTCACAAACTTTTTAAACTCAAGTGGTGGCCTTTAATCCCAAGCGAGGTCCATCCTTAAGGACTTGGCACCTGTCATTCGAGGAATAACATACGCTTTCATACTCCGGTCATTTGGACCTTTCCTTCCAAATTAAAGGTTGAGACCTAATTCCAACCTTTAAATTCCAAATACATGGCTTACATAACTTTAACATGATAGGTCATCTTATCCAAAACATAAGAGGAGCTCAATCCTACCCACAATGACAGGCATATGGAGAAAACGAAGATGTTTCTCAGCACGAGGCATTCTCTATTCTAATTGACAGAGAAATTATTAGGTGGTTACGACACTTAACAGAGGCCCAGCAACAAGAAATGATGAGGCACATACCAGATTGCTTACGTCATTTGACAATCAGCAAACAGCAGATAGAAATCGACCAAGAGCCACTTATTTTAGGTTTAGGAAAATTTGGACCCCTGGTATTCCCCAGATACAAAGTCAAAAGAACCCAGTAGAATGCATTCCAGGTGATTACCAATATGAACACTAGGTTGCCAAAGATCAATCAGGTTATTTCCCCAACAAATGAAATGCATCCATGTAACAATGCAAGTTTATATGCAAAACACAGGCTAATTCATACAAATTCTGCACGATCTAAACTTAGAAGCCTAAGAGGCAAATAGGAGAGTCACCAGTGAAGAAAACAACTTATAATGGTACATGAAAGTCCTAAGACTAAACATCAAAAAGAGATTCTGAAATTGTAGTAAGATAGCATCCATGAAAAAACACTTCAAGACATTGGTATACAAGAATGACTGCAAATTTCAGTTGGTATAATCCACTAAAGCTAGTTCTTATTAGCAGGCAATTCCTCTACATAATTGTACTTAATTAGCCTGTGATAACTTCAAACTCAATCTAGTTTTTTTTTTTCACCCATACATGAAACAACATATTACAAGATTGCTAAAATTGACTAACAATAAATATGCCACAAATATTTGTGTTGCTCCCTAATAATCCAACAGTGAATTTCTATCACAAAAATCAGCTTTGAACCTTGCGCACTTGAATGTGATGAGTTGATTCTTCACGCCAAATTGGCTGGGCTCCACTCTGGACAAGTGTAACATGCTGTCCTTCCACCAACAGACCCTTGCTCTAAAGCACAGAAAAGTTCAAAAAAAAACTCCAATTTATATATTCTTGTCAAATGATAAAAACAATATATGGACAGAGAATAACTAACCACTAACTGCTTTAGTGCTCGAGAGAAAGTCTCCTCTACATCATCTGAGAACTGCATATATATTGGCATTACACCTTGATAAAGTGCCAATCTCTGCTTAATCCTAGGTCTGCGAAACAGGGGATGTGCCATTAAAAAGTATGAAAGCAAGAACACAGAATAAGAACTGCCTTAAATTCAACTAGCACACCAGCTACAACTAGACAGTCAGGGTAAAGAACAGAGATGTGCAAGCCATGCAACAGGAGGCATGAAAGCTAAAAGGAAAGAAACTAATTAGTTGTGATGGAGAATCAAAATGTAATAAATGATGATATCAAATAGTATTAGTAACTAAAATTGTTGAGATGGCTTTTCAACACCTTTAAGTCTCACAAAATAAAAGTGGGAAAAAAAAAAGAAAAAGAAAATAAGAACAACATTATTGAATTTTTTGAAGGACCACAGAAATCATCATGCAACAATACAATGCTAAAATACCCACTGCAAAGATTGTAACCTGCAATGGAGCATCAAAGTGGTAATGAATGATGATACCAATAACAGGGGTGAGTAATGTTATTGACACAGATTTCCAAAACTTTTATGATGACCATGACAGAAAGGGACTAAAAAGTAATTACAGGAAAGGACAAAAGGAAATTTTGCATCTAAATTTTGTCCCTTTTACCAACTTAAGTATAGAAATCATCACCCAACAACTTAATGGTAGAAGAGCGAGCAGAAGGATACACAATATCAAGGCAATATTGAAAAAAAGCTCTAAACAAAAAAGGTTGCCAGTTGTTCTTCTGATGCTGAATGGTCTTCTGGCCATTAACCGTGTTGAGAGTTTTTTCAGTTGAAGCCTTTGACCATATGCACAGGTAACCATCCCATGCTTTTTAATCTTTGTTGAAAATTCAAACAAATTTGTTTTTCCAAGTCATTTGAGTTACAAACACGAAGCAAGCAATTCAAGGAGAAAAAAAAGTAATGTACTCTAAACTGCATTAGGACTTACTCATTAGTGAATGCAAAGATTGTTGAAGAGGGTTGAAAATGACTTAAAAGTACAGCCATTGATCCTGTTCTAGTGAAGACAATAATGGGTGTATCGAGAGTGTTAGCCATTATTGTGGCATGGAAAGCAAACATTTCACCCATATGGCTCTGCCAAAAAAATTGTCCATAGATGTTATAAGATTACAAAATAACAAGAGATAAAATGCAAATTGACTGACACTAGAAAAGATAAACGAGAGGTCAAGTTTCATTCTTTCAATTCTCATTGCCGATATTGACCAAAAAAACATGAATTTACTTCTTACAGAAAAGACATAAAATTGACAGTGGGGGATGGGTACAATAGTCATCTTCCCAGCCAAATTTTACATACCTTATAGGCACCCTCAGTTGGAGGTGTTGTGTTAACTGGTAGGCTTGACTCTGTCCTCAATGCCACTGTATGCATGACCTTAACAGCCTTCAGTGGATACCTATATAATCATTGCAGTAGCAAAATTGATAAACCAAAGTAAAGAATGAATAGCAGTTGTAGAACCATTTAAAAAAATTGCCTGCTACAAGAAATTTGGTGAAAAACCTCAAGAATTCCAAATTCTAAAAATAAAAAAATAAATCAATGAAGCTTAGCATTCCAGTCACATTATAAGAATGAGTTCAATAGCAGAAAGTGCCAGTAAATAGGATCCGTTGTAGGAAAGCTACAGGCAAGGACTGACCATAAACTAATTGATCAATAAATATCTGCAAGAGAAACAAATAGAAAAACTAAAAACTTTTAGAAAAAACTAGCTTGGCTAGTAGCAGTGATGCCAGAGTCAGCTGAAATACTGATCAGTAAGAGTTAATGGAGATGGCCAGAGTTCAACACGCACAAAAATAATGCAATAGTCAGGATATCTGGCAACAACAATCAACAAGAAGACAGTAACACACTAGCATGAAGGATTGGCAAATAGATGGCAGTAAATGGGTCTGAAGACCATCTGATGATGACATAAGTCAGTTTCAGTGCCCAGTCAAAATAACCATGTAGGATGCTTTTGATGCCAAAGTGTTCATTTATGTGAGGGCAAAAACTGTCTTCATAGAGGAATATTTATAGAAAGTAGTAAATCTTCATCGTAAGGTAGAGGCTCCTTTGTTCCAAAATTAGCAGATAAAGTTTCTCCCCATCCCCCTTGATTATAGGCAGTTTGCAGATTTGAGGGATATGAGGAATGGAGCCTACTTCCAATCAGTAAACAATAAAGTAATTTTTATGTTAGTAAGATAAAGGGTTAGATCAATTATTGAAAATAATAATCGATGTATAAAGCTCATAAAACATAACCTACCTTTCCTCAGTCGTATGTCTTGAGGATTAGAAAAGAAAGGTTGTGCATTTGAAGAAACCTAATTTTAAATTGCAACCAACAACAACAGGATATTGCAGAATATGAAACTAAAATGGAAGATGAAAGAAAACTCAATACTATAGATTATACAACTTCAGCCAAGTCAACTTACTTTCCATGGGCAGTTTCTCCAGACAGCATGATTGCATCAGCACCTTCACGTACAGCAATTGCTATATCTGAAACCTCAGCCCTTGTTGGCGTGGGATGGTCAATCATGCTCTCCAGCATGTTTGTTGCTACAATCACAGGTTTTTGCATACTGTGACACCTTCTAATGATATCTTCCTGTTTAAAACAGAACAAGTACTCAGCAAAGACAAAACTGGAACACAATGTCTAGAACCTACATGTGGCAAATTGTTGCACCAGTGAATACAAATATTATTGCCCATACAATTAGACATTGCAATTTGCCTGCTATGTTTTGCCATCCAACTGCTATTACAAATGGACAATAACATGAAATTTTTATGAAGTACAATTTGGTCACACAGAAATCAGTCAATCTGAGATTTTAGACAGAATTAATAAAGTAAAATGCCTTTCTTGTTGATCAGAAAACAAAAAATTGTATCACATTTACTCATAAGAAGTGGGAAACTAAGTTTCATTTTTAGGCCCAATGTCTTGAATCAAGCCTATAAGGTAAACAGACTTTTGCACTGCAAAAATTGGTATTAGAAATGCCTCATGTCATTCCATTACCTGCAATAAAGGCACTTCCTCTATTGGAAGTTCAGCACCAAGATCTCCACGAGCAACCATTGCCTATAAAGCCAAAAAAAAGTCAAAGTGTGATTGACATGACCATCCCATTACTAAATGATTGAAACACAAACTCTGATGGACTAACAGACAGAAGGAAAGGTCCCGGATACCATAGCACACGCGTGCTCACCATATAGAGAGAGAGAGAGAGAGAGAGATGCAGAAATCACAAGCTAGACCACCAAGAACATCAGAGCAGGACAGACACTCTAATCTTCCTTCTTCCCATTCCCCCCCCCTCCCCAAAGAATTAAATTTAAAAACTTACAGCATAACAGAAAGAGCTTATTGAAAACCAACCCCATCAGATGCAGATAATATGGAATGAAGGTTTGGTATAGAGTCAGCACTTTCAATTTTCACAATGACATGAATATCTGCATTGCATCCTACACAGGTTTGCAACAAGACAATTAGTTGAAGAGCAAAATTTGATTGCCCAAATATAATGGAGACTTGAATATTTGATTATAGTGGATATAAAACTTTACTTTTGAGATAAGCTTTCAATTCATTGACCACTTTAGCATCTTTCACAAAGGAGACAGCATAGAAATCTACTTGGTTGTCCACCCCAAATTTGATATCCTCCCAATCTTTGTCTGCAGTAAATGACAAGAATAACAGGAAAAATATGGCAATTTCATCAAGAAAACAATAGAAAATAAATGTGGAAACAAATTATCACATCAACAACATTACCATTTGAAGTTCAAATGGATATTAACCTGTAATTGAAGGCAGATTTGCACTTTTTCCACGGACATTTAAATGTCGCCTTGACTTTAGTTCCCCACCATCAACTACAACACATTTAACCAAATCCTTTGTCTTTGACTTCACAGCTAATGACATCATTCCACCTACCAGAGTGAAAAGAAGATAACAATATAACTTCTCATGTCTTGCAATTGAGCAACTTAGAAGTTCATTGAATGCTTCACCATAAAGATGCTCTTTGTAAACAAATGAAAAAGACAAAACAAGTTGACTGTAGATTGTTGGGAGCCCATGTGAAGCACAAGGTTATGGAACTATGTATTTTACCCAAATTTGTATAACAAATACAAAAACAGATGCAAGCACAAATTCAAAGCCAGTGAAGCCTCAGCTGATTAACAAATTAAAAATGAACAAAATTTTTTTTCCACATATCCTAACAGGGGAATCACACCCCCCCACCCCCCCCCCCCCGAGCTGCCTCAAGCGTGGTTGAGTAACAAAATATGAAGTCAACAAAATTGTTGTGTTTAAGCTGGGAGCGCTCAACTCAAACAAAATAACCCAGGAATTTGGCAGACATAAACCAGAAACAAAATAAAGAGTCATCTACATATGTTCTATAATGCTTTCCAAGAAAAATGCACCAGATCCCAGGAGAAAGAATTGGATCAACTGCGTCTAAGGACATCTAATATACAGAAAACAAAGACATAATCCCAAATTTAAGTGGGCCCAACTACATGAATCTTTTCTCAACATTTAGATTCATTATACGGAAATTTAATCCAACTCTTAATTCACCAATGGAGGAAAATGCAATAACTCATCCATCCCTTTAGTCCTCCATACAAAAAAGTACAGTCTTCAATCAGAAGGAAAAAAAAATCTTAATCCATTGTACCATACTATCACTCAACTATAGTCAATCAAGAGATCTACACATACCATCTACAAGTAGCATGTCCCCAACCTCAACATCATTGATGAAGTCATCATAATTTACACTAACAGTGTTTTCTGTGCAGACCCCTCTATTGATTGTAAAATTAAACTCTTGTCCCTCACGGAGCAAAATTGGTTGAGGAACATCTCCACTCCTAACCTCAGGTCCCTGCATTGGGAATGAATAAAACCATCTTGACTTTGACATAAAAAAGCTAGCTCTAAGTATAAAACATGTAAAGCAAGAAAAGCACACTGAAAGCTAAATAAGCATATTCAATTCATAAAAATGCCAAACATGCAATGAAACTTGTTTGGCAATCAATCCCTTTGTGTCCTAAAATGCATTGATTACACCGCAAAATGTTTTCCTTGAGAAACTATGGTGGATTCCAGATGGCAGGTAAATGGTACATAACATCAGAGCAAAATGTTAATTTCACCATTTCCCTCAATTATAGCCTCGATTTAAAAATCAGATGAAACCTACTGCAATTTCTGTCAGTCAAAGTAAGATTTTCAAAATGAGGAAATAATATAGCTCGTTTCAGGTATAGCCCAAGTTGAAAATGGGATGAAATGAAGCTACCAATATTCAGTCTGTTAAAATTATGATTTCCAAAAACGATTCATTAGAAAAAGACACATTTAGCTTGGAAAATCTTGCATTAAATTCTCCCCTATTTCAGAATATGGTAAAGTGTTGTGTCAACACTCAGATATAACTTTGGAAAATTAGTCACGGCAGAAAAGGAAAAATAATTAGGGGAGAAATTGTAAAATATATATGTGTATATGGCAGAAAGCATTACATGCCTTGGTGTCAATCATTATGGCAATGGCCTTGTCTTCCGACTGAGCATTGTACTCGTTAACCAGATCAATGATTTTCTGATGGGACGAATGGTCTCCATGCGACATATTCAGGCGAGCCACATTCATTCCGGCCTCTGCTAGTTTCCATATCATTTCGCGGGAGCTAGTGGAAGGGCCAATTGTACAAACAATTTTTGCTTTTCTTTGGGAATAGGAAATTTTCTTCTGTCCCAAAATCTGACCGCTATTCAGGAGCTGCTGCACAAGAGATCCATAAAAATAATTGAATATCCAAACGAGAAGGGATTCAAGGTTTAAAACAGCTCTATCTCACTGAAACAAAAGCAAATGTCACGCATAGACTTCATTATAAAGCAAAACAGTCACGAGATTACATTACTTCCGCATACGAAATGCAAGATTAAACAAAAATCACATCTTCCTTCCTTTTCCGGCGGGTTCTCGGAAACCAAACAAGCAAGCAATATTCATTTATTTTTCTTTCACAAAAAAAGGAAAAAAGAAAAAGAAGACAGGGAAATAAAATGCAAAACGAGGGAGAGACGAGCACTCACAGAAGAGACAGGACCGTTGGGGGAGGGAAGTTTGCGCTCGGTTACAGCCATGGATCTGACAGCAGTGAACCTGTTTCGAGGGAGGAAGCGCGTCCTTAGAATCCGAGACTCCAACGAGGAAGCAGCGCCGAGGCTCTTCGCCGACGACAGGAGATGGCGGTAATCGGCGGACGTCGGAGTGGCAACATTGTTAATGCTCGCCATTTTATGTCTTATTTTATTTTCTCCTTCCCAATATATATTCAGACAAAGCTGAAAAAAATAAATAAAAAAAAATAAAACCAAGAAAAGAGAGCCATATAATATTGTAGATAAAGAAAGAAAGAAATAATTAAATATATATATATATATATACGTGGCGGGCCCCACCCCCGGTGGCGGCATTTTTGATTTTATTTCTAATCATTTCTTTTTTTATTATTATTATTATTATTATTATTATGTTAATTCGTTTTTTGTGGACCGAAGAATACGCTGGACGACAATCGACCAACTTGTCCGGATCGGCCGACATGTTTAATTCTAACATTCTCTCTTTTCTTTTTTTTTTTTTGTCTTTTTTTTTTTTTACATTTAAATACATAAACTACTCTCAGCTAATCATTGCATTGCCATGAGGTATTTTTTTATATAAATTATTATATATATATATAATATACCAGAAAAAGGCCGGCAAATCTGGAGCCAAATATTTGATATATGATTTGAAGATTTTTATATACGAGGGCCTATTGGCTCGTGTTGCACGCACTTGGTCAATGGAAACGATGTCTAATGTGAAATTTTTAATGAAACTCTTAATTATACCCAACATTATTTCAAAATTTTGAGATTAGAGAAAATAAAGGTTTAACTAGTATTCCGGCTCATTACTTTTTTTTCTAAAAGATAATCTGTTAGAATGTATAACTTTCACATTTATAAGATTTAAAAATTTTTTTTTTTTTAATATGAAACTCTACCGCATTCTTTCTCGTTAAATCTATCAACGTCCTTGTCATAGACCGAATTTCCTTGCCTACTTCTAAGTTTAAAGTACTTGGCAAGAACATCGAATTCAGATCAGACCAATTTTAATATCACTTTGTCACGAAACTATTACCTCTTTAAAAAAAAACATATTAAAGTATACGATACGTAGTATTTTGAATGATTATGTAGCCAAAAAGTAATCTCAAAATAATAATAATAATGATAATGATAATAAAAGATTACATAATTAAATGGTATTTGATTTGACTTATTAAAACTAAGTAAGTTGTTGACCAACACAAAATAGAAAAGAACTCGGGTGTGTTTTGTGGTTTTAACTTGATATTAACCTAAGTTAGTGATAGACCAAAATTAAGTATTTGAGAGATATAAATGGTAAAAGAAAAGAGACGGGCTTTTTGGTAAGCTATTAAATATTTTTTGTTTTTATGCCTAAAAGGATTTTTTTTTTTATTAATGGGTTTTAATGCAAAAGTAATGAATTCTCCATGTTTAGTGTGACTTGACCCTTAAATACCAGTATGATTTTAGTTGGTCATACATGGATGGTGAACATGGTATTAATTAGGAGTGTTCATAATTCGCTCAACCTACCGAAAATCATATATTCTGAATTACAGGAATTTGTAGTTAATAATTTTTCCAAACTGCCAAAGGTGGATTGGTTGTAGATTGGAGGTTATGAAAATTGTCAAATTTTGAGCTAATTGGCCATAATTAGATGACTTTTAAAAACACATATTCTCTAAACCAAAACCACGCCAAGTCTTTATAATTTATGTATTAATAAATTCAAAATAAATCTTTATAATTATTATAAGATTCTCTAACAAAAAATAAAAAATAAAAAAATTATTTTTGAATTTTTTTAAAAGAAAAAAATTAAAATTCATCTATTTTTGTCTTCAAAAACAAAAAATAAGTTTCCTTATAAACGAAAAACAATTACCCCCAAAATTTTTTATTTTCTTCTTCTTAAAAAAAAAATCTTAGATTTACTTATTTTTTCTTCAAAAAAAGAAAAAAAAATAAGATTCCTCAAAAAAAAAACTTTCAATTTACATAGTAGTTGTACATACATATTTTAACTTCATTTCGTTTGAATCTATTTTGGGATGATTTTTTATAAACAATTTAAATCCTTATTTGACGTAATAGAAGAGGAAAAGGAAAAAGAAAAAAAAAAAGAAACAGAGAGAAATCGAGGCAGAGTTCAACCTCGAGACGGCATGAATATAGTTGTTTCAGATGTAGCTCAAATCAAAGGCTGCTACATCATTCAATCTCCCAACCGAAAAGCCGTAACCTAATCGGCTTGAAACGGTTGGTATCGTCAAACTAGCGAAACTCTGCGTGGTGGGGGGCTTCGATTGTTTCTCAGAGTTAAAGAAGGAAACAAATGAGAGGGAAGAAGAAAAGCAAGAAGAAAACTAATGTCACTCGAAGCGAAGAAGGAGGAGGAGGAGGAGAAGACAGGCTGAGTAATCTACCAGACAGCATAATCCAAACCATAGTTTCCCACTTGGAATTCAAGCAAGCTATGCAAACCTCAATTCTGTCAAAGTCATGGCGACACTACTGGAAGTACCGTCCTGTCCTAGACTTCGACAGCCAATCTTTCTCCGTGATAACCCCTTTTACGAACATGTTCTGTCCGTACTGTCTGGCCTCCATAATCGTGTACTTGCCAAGCTCAGGTTCTACACCGCCACTTGCAATAGTTTCTACTTGTGTCGGGTCTTCAGGTGTATTTCCACTTGCGGTGTTAAAAGCATCTGATAGTAGACCTCCCCAATACCTGTTATACCCTCCCAAGTCATGTTTTGACCTTACAGTTCCTGAAAACCTTGGAACTTACGGGAATCGTTCTGCCTAAATCGTTTGCTTCGTCCACGATCACGGATTTGCAGCTTGACTACTGCTCTGTTTCGGGTGGCGGTCAATGCCTTGACCCCTTTGCTGGTTGTCCCAAGATGCGTTTGCGGGGGTGCAGTGCAGTCTTCCCCTCGGTCCATCTAAGACATTCAGGATATCTGCACCGGAATTGGTGTATTTAAACATAGAATCGTCAGATAGGCTTTGAGCGGGGTTCCTGATATATGTTAAGAGGATCAGCCTTCTCCCTTCGATAGATTGAAGCCACTGACTTTGAGACCATGGCCAAATTGCACCCATCTAAAGGTTGCTTCGAAAGTGATAAATTATTTGCGCAGAGGATCTCCCTCTGCAGTGATTAAGCTTGGAAAATTGCTGAGGGTGCCAAATTAACCTTGTTTTTCCCCATACTGCAAAATGCAGCTCTCATGTTTATTGAGTAGTGGTCAAGTTCTTGTAAACTATTATATTATTTCATGGCTTGTAATCAAATGGAACTGCTCCACTTCTTTTGTAATTATTCGAAACTAATTATATTTAAGTTACCTCATTGTATTACGTTTATTAAAGAATTTTAATAATACATGATATAAGTCTTTACTATTTATTCAGTATTATTCTAAGATTTATTATTAAAGATGCATTCAAAAAAAAAAAAAAGAGACGTTTTGTCTAAGTAATTATAAGTAAACACAAACGATTTTATAGCACGTAAAATAATATATAATATTATATAATTACACGTAAAAAATTTTATTATATAATATCAAATATTATTATTTTTATGATATAATTACAGTGCATAAAATTGTTACCTATTATTTAATATTTTTTATATTATAAAATAAAAAAAAAATAAAAACATTTCATATAACCCCAGGTAACCAAGAATGAGTAAAGACTTTTAGTAGTATCCATGAAATCACTAAAAATGGGAATTTAAAGAACCAAATTAAAAGCCGCGGTTAAATCAAGAGGATGTCACAATCTCCACCGTCAAATCCAGCCGCTGTAAAGAGCAACCCAGCTGTGCCAACGAATGAAAACGCAAACCCTTTTCTGCATCAGCTCATCCCCCCCTTTTCCGACAGCTGATTCTGAGAAAACGGAGACTGCGGCAATGAAGCTCTCCCTCACTCTCCAAGATGACCACCATCCCCACAACAACAACAACAACAGCCAAAACCCTTTTCTAAAAGCCAAGCTACCCATTTCAGTATTCAATCAACGATTGACCTCTATCGTCTCAACCACAAACACTTTTTCAGACCTTACCTTTTCTCTGTCCACGAACTTCCATTCAGGCCCTTCTCTTAAACTCACTTACAATCCATCCGCAACCACCACACCCATTTCTCCTTTCTCTCTATCTCTCAAGTCAGGATTGGGCCTCTTTGGCTCCCCACGCGACTCCCCTCTTGTTTTCTCAGCTCATTTATCCTTCTCTAACACAACCCCCAACACCCTTGTCCCTACTTTCTCTCTCTACTTCAAGCCAAGTTGTGGCCACTTCTCCCTCCGCAAGAAGGCCACCTCTTCTTCACATGCTGACCCTGATCCCAAAATTGGGTCCCTTTCGACCACCGGGCCCTTTGTCAATTCCGCGTCACCTGCAAATATGGGGCTCGGAACTGGGATTGCTCCGTACAGGCCATTGGATTGGCCGGAATTGAAATTGGAGCCGTTTATTGGGAAAGAGAAAGAAGGACTCGCAAAAACAAAGCTTGATTGTGTGGAAGGGGTGTATGCTGATAACAACGGAAATGGGCATTTGGCAGAGCAGCAATTGGTGAGTAGAGATAAAGAGAATGGTGGGTTTTTAAGCGGAGTTGCTGTCAGGGCTAAGACAGTGCTGCCCTTGACCAAAGGGTTCGGGGTGAAATTGAGGTGGAGTGTGAATTTACCTGGGAACTTGAATGCAAAGATGCCTTATTTGACTGTGAATAAGATTGGCATTGAAAGGGCTGAGCTCGTAAAGGAAGTAAAGGAAAAGAGCAGTGATAGTCATGTAGGTGATGTGGAGTTATTGAAGGGAATGTCTTTCTGGATGAGAAGGGACTTGGAGGTCTTAGAGAAAGAAAATAGGGATATGAGGCAAATTATAGAGGACATAAGAATGGGAGCTTCGGCTAGGAGTTTGTGTGAAGAGAGCATTAGCGTTGGGCAGAAAGGGATGTTAGCTTCAGTGAATAGTTTCAGTGATTTTGGGCATCAGAGAAGCAAGAAAAATGATGAAGTTCAAAAGGTACAAAGAGAGTCAAAAAGGCCTGTGAATGGAGTGACGGACTTAGAAAGTGAGTTGCAAAGGGCTATCAAAGCTGCTTCTGCTTAAGGTGGTTGGAAACATTTGCTGTCTGTGACCTTTTTGCTTTTAAATGTGGTGTATATTAATCGTGCAGTAGTTTAGGGGGGAAAAAGGAACAAGCCTTCCACGGGTTTGATGCTGTAAGGATTTGCAACAAGTGGTAGAGCAAGCCTGATTAAAGTTTGGAGCATGTTAATAACATCGACAAGCTAGTATGGTGATTATATAAATTATTTTATGTAATCTTTTTCTTGCTTGCAAAATATTTGAGAAATGTTGATAAAAACTATGCATTACTGCTGCTTCATGCTGGACTAGCTTGGTATTTGATGGCACCAGAGTAGAGTGGAGAGTAAAACATTCAATTATGGGATCCCAAAAGGCTTGGCTCAGAAACTAAATTAAATTGGAATGTTTGAATTTGGCTTGACCTTTGCTATGGCTGGAACTAAACTCTGATGAAGTTCTTTAGTCATTGTGCTTTAATATGGTAAAACTGCCCTCTCTTGGCTGATTAGAAACACATTGGGCCAGATGTGTTTTATCTCCTTATAGCATAAACTAGGCAAAACCACACTTTCCAGAAAAAGAAGAAAAAGAGACATGAACAATGCAGCCTGAGTATGAACTGTGCACTAATGTGTATGCCTTTTTCAGGTTAATATTTTACCCAATTCGATCACTAAATCAGGTGAGGGCAATTCTGACACTTGTTAGGTTTGTCATTGTTGCAGAGAAGAAAGTTAGACCCTGGCCTCCCGGAACTAATAGGTGAAAGGGAGCGTATTTTATGTGTTAGCCACAGTTTATTCTACTTCGTCTTTGTAGCAAATCAATCCCCTGCTGAAAATTCATAGAAGAGAAATAGCCTCAGATGTTTATGTTCTTACAAGCCCCTTTTTCTGTTGCATGCTTGAGCAGAAAATGATCATTGTTGTGTCTACTGTATGTCTGATTGGCTTCTTTTCAGCTTTTATTACTCTGCCAATGTATGGGTTATGATGCTATGTTGTCTTTCCACCCTGGTATGACTCAAAAAAAAAAAAAATTTAAAAACCATTTCATTTCTCCATAAAATCTGGCCATCAGTTAGATTCATGAGTCCTCATACGAAGAAAATATAATTAGCTTTTGAAGTCGGTTACTTTTTATTGTTTTAAATATTTAAAAAGATCTGTATACTCTAGTCAGCAATAGTCTTTCTTATCCAAGGTTTAACATTCGTAGCTGCCACATATATAATGTATCGTATTTGAAACCAAATCCTCTCACCCCAAAGTCTTTACCAGTCTTCTCCATCTGTATAAAATTTATTGATTGCAATCTTTAATGTGCATAGATACTGAGATGAATTACTTGATGACTTTGATCTTATGGTCCGCATTTCTGTCTAGTTCTAGTGAGAGTGGTGCAGAGGTTCAAGACCCTGATGTTGTAAAAAACTTAGGGTATACATCTCACAAAAGATTTAGTTGATATTATATGTGATTTTTAGTTTATTATTTGAAAATGGAATTGCATTATTGCACAAGTTTTTTGACTACCCAGGGTTGATCTCTACATTTTAGCTAGCTACAAATCCCAACTGTAAGCTATGTAATGTGTGCGACTTTACTAGTTCATGTACAAAATTTATTCCATGATTCCAGCCCTTGGATTTTGCTTTATATTGACCATTGTGCACTTTGATTATGACTCTAGCTTCAAGCACTAGTTATAGAGCATTTAGTGGTGGAGTTCAACAATTTCCATTCCTGTATCACTATGCTGTTATTTAGCAGGATCTGATCTCCAGGTTTAGTGGACTAGTGAGTAGTGACTTTTGTGCCTGGTTGGGTTATAGTAGGTCCACTATTTGAATTCTTTATGTTGTGTTTAATAGCTTAAGCACGTTTAAAAACAATGATCCTCTTGCAAAGCTTTTCATGATTCATTATCTCAAGGAAATAACATGGGACGGTGCCAATACCCACCCTTTTACTTTAGTAGTTTGACCACTCCAATGAGACACTCAACAAAAGGACCCTCTGTTGTTAATTCCTTGCTAGAGATGGCTTTGAGGCAAGGAGGCTTCTGAGAAGTTGCAACATTCCTTTTGTATTTTTGGTAGATTTTGTTTTCAAGGGTTTGGGGCTAACCATTGCAAATGTTTGCTGGTCGTTTCGTATTATACTGCTTTTTTATTATCTCAATTTCAACGATTCTACATTTCAAACTTTTTTATTGACTTACAAATTATGAGGTTGTTAATGGTTTACTTTTGTACAAAAAAACAATGAACTTGGGTCATATGTTGGCTGGTAATAAGAAAAAATTTCCGTGTGGTTTGGTGGAAATCTAATGTTATTTGTAAAGGGAGGAAAACTTGAAGAGTTGGATAGAAACATTGAAAGAACTTGCAAAGGAGCAATAGCAACTGCCTATGTTTGTTTGCTGGCAGGGTGAGCTGGATTGATTGGGAAAAGTTTCAAGTCCTCAAGCTCATCGGTTGGGGGGTGACTGTCTGTAATCTGCTGACTCCTCTCTGTGCGTTGGATACTATCTAACTACGCTCTGCTGTTGAGTTTGGTGGATGCAAAGGGCTCTTAGTGTAGTTTTGTTGTTGGGGTTGTGGAATACAACTGTTGGAGACTTTCTTTTCATGGGTATTTAGATTATCAATATTGACTGCCAATGTGCCCAGGATGGTTTGATTGGTATCCACTTTCCTTTTTTTCTTGATCTGCCAGACCCTGCACTTCAAATGCCTGGAGTAGGACGACTGTCACTACAATGGCATTGGAATGTGGTGCTATGCGCGTGAATATGTTCTCCTACTTGTATGACAATTTTTGATTTCTCAATGACTTCTTCCTCTGTTTGAACCACAAATACATAAATGTTCTACAATCGGAGGCGTCCTCAAAAATTGTTGTTTTGGCTGTTTTGTTTGTTGAGTATTGTTTTAGCCAAAGATATAATGAAATGCAAAAATATGAGTGAGACTGCGCCCCCCAATCTCATAGGGTGAGAATCTTGAATGCTGTATTTTAGTGTGTACCTTGCAACGTAACTTGTGTCTGAAATATTTTGTTGGTGCTGTGTCACCTTGGAGACTTGATGATGATGCCCTTTTACAATATTTGGAGATTTGAGAGAATTTATTTATTTATTTATTCCAAAATAGTTTCACAAAGACTTTTGGGCGGCTATTTGTTAAATCCATGTGTCTTCGTTGAGTTAATTCACGGAAAGTGAGGAACAAGGCTTTGATTGAGACTCGTTGGCATATTTGCGCTGCATATTCGTTCATTGGATCTAAGTTGGGGCAGTTGTAATGAATCATGAGGCTGTAAGTTGGTAATTTGCAAGCTGTGGAAGCTGTCTTCATTTGATTGGATTCTCTTACATCCAGTGCCGTTCAGAGCCAAAGGGTAGAGAGTATGTTGGAAAATTAAAACTTAATATTCGATATTAATAATAAATATCTATCTCGAAATAATTTTACATCATCTTTATATGAATGTAGCTTAAAAAACATGATTAGAAAATAAAATAATATTTATATTAAATAGCACAATATTTTTAAATAGTAAAATATTAAATCTAATAAAATTAAAAAAAATAAAGGTAAATTTTTTAAATTATATATTTTTTTTCTTTATTTGTTTTCACAAGAGAAATAGTCTGAAACGTGGACACTGGCAAACAATCGGCAGCAACTCTTTGGGACAAAGATTTTGCTGATGTTGTTTACTAAAGTACTCGAACTTTGAGGAGAGGGAAAGTGAAAAGTCCTAAAGCGATTAAATTGATTCTGAAGGTGGTTTGTTCCCTCTCGTAAGGTTATTCCGTGAAAGTTAAGGGACACAAACATCACTGCTTGTATTTCAACCTATCCAACCTGGCCTTTCCATCAAGTTTGCTAGACACTAGCAGCTTAAGATATTCTTCGAGTCCTATGGTCTTGTAATTTGCTCCATTCTCCTTTACAAGATCGGCCCAGGGTCCTATCATGGTCTTCTTGTTTGAAGTGTGGAAAGCTGCAATCGAAAAGCGTTCTTTGTGTGGATTGACAACAGCTCTGTGCTCAATGCTCTTATATTGTCCATTGCTCATTATCTGTGATGAAGAAGATGTGCCATGTGTTGGTTAATTTGCATGAAGTTAGTATAAAAATAGTGTCATTGTTCATTACCTCAATGATATCACCAATATTGACCGTGAATGCACCCGGGATGGGTTTGATTGGCACCCATTTGCCATTTTTCTTGATTTGTAGACCCTGTACTTCATTTACCTGAAGTAAGATGGTTAATCCACTGCCATCAGAGTGCGGTGCGATACCCAAAACCTTGTTTGCCTGCTTGCAAGGTGGATAGTAATTCATTCTCATGAACTGTATACCTTCAAACATGCTTGCAATCTTTTCTGGATCGACTCCCAGATTCCTAGCCAGGAGTCTAAACAAGCTTAATGCAAACTTTTGTAGCTCTAGTGAGTAGTTCTCCAGGGTTTCTCTGATAGAAGCAACAGATTGGACCGTTTGGTAAACCTGATGTTGAAATACATTTTTAGTTACATGCTTTTAGAAGGGTTTTACCTGAAGGATTTGGGGTTGGCTGGCCAAAGACTCAGGTTTCTTGCGGCGACAGGTTGAGCCATAAGGAGAAGCAAGTCACTCCAATCAAGCTTCTGCTCGTCAGAAACAACAAAGGCTTGGCCATAGCCCTCAATGCTGTTCGGTGGCTGAGCACAGGCCATTTTCTCTTCTAATGGGAGCTTAAAGAACTCTTGTAGGTCACTTTTCATTTTTCCAATCACTTGTGTCTGTATCCCATGGTTGACCACCTATTTGAACCGCACAATTCCGTATTGTATCAAACTAACTAGATGCTTTGAGCACAATTCAATAGTTTAAAAATGAACCAGAACAAGAAAGCACAATTGGGATGACTCTGGAGGACAAGAATTGATGTGGTTTTATACCTGGAAGAAGCCCCAGTCCCTGCACGCCACGTGAAGCTTGGCAAGTTCTTCTTTATAGTCATCTTGGCCTAATCGATTGTCCACAAGCTTACTCATATCAATCACTGGGATTTGATGGGATTCTTCCATGGAAACTTCATCGAATTCGACCTCTGGCCGGATATACCTGAGGGGTACATCTTCCAAGTTTTTGGAAGCAACCTCTTGCACACTTGCGACTGGAAGAGAGCCACCAAATTGATCCATCTTAGGCGCCTCCGTCTCCATTTCTCTTCACCGCTATAAGTTGCTTGCGAGTGTTTCCTTTCTAATCTAAGGAGTGATAAGTTTAGACATAAATCTACGTTTATCTATAGATTAGACATTTTAAGTTCGGACAAGAGAACCTACGCGTGCCGTCACCTTACTGATAATTTGATATATACATATTATACATATATATTATATTAATTTAGATTTAAGTCATTTTCATATCATTTGACCTTTAAAAATAAAAAGTTATCATTAAGATGTATGCAATTAAATTTTAAATTCGTTAATACTAATTCTAATTATTAAAAAGTTTACTCAAATATAATAATAATTAGGAGATAATTCTTTTATACGGAAGAGATTGAATATAAATAATAATAATAATAAGTAATTATAAATAACAACAATTCTAATTGAACTTTGTCTTTTTATGTTAAAATCAAAATTTACTCTGTCCAAAGAGCTCGGATTCCAACACCTTGATTTTGCCAAGAAACCTACGTCTCCGTGAACGACGAATCAAGCGGTGGATATTGACAAAATAGTTGTCTACGTCTCCGTGTTAGGAATTGTATTAATTTTTTAAATGATCATGTGATGATACAATAAATTTTATAATTTTAAAAAGCATGAAAATGGGAAAAAAATATATTTTATTAATATTTAGTTTTGTAAGTACAATTTTAGCACAACAATAAAAGTATTGTTAGAAGTTAACAAATTCCAAAACTGAAGATATATTGACGTTAAGTTATATTAATATCTATATATATTTTTTTTTGAATGTTAAGTTATATTGATGTTAAGTAAAATTGTATATTTATATTAAAAAATTACAAATGAAAAAAATCTCTTATATTGATAAAAAATAAATATATATATAAAAGCATAAATACCTATGTTAAAGCATAGACATAGCCTAAAACTAAACTTGCCCTATTTTTCCTTAGTTATTAATTGAATTCATACAAAGAAAAATAAGAGACGGCAAAGCCTTGTGGCTTCATGTGGATTTTACGAAGCCTACAACATAAAAAGGACGAATGATTCCTCCGTAAGATAAAACTCCAACCTTCATCCACAATTTTTGTTTTTTTGTTTTTTTTTTTGTTGGGGTGGGGGAGAGGTTAATCTTATCTTGCACTTTGTTGGCTAGGGAGTTGATTTTTCGTGGTTTGAGGGATATGGGGGAATGTGAAGTGCCAAAAAGATGTATGAAAATTAAGAAGGAATGGAATTAATATTCATCTCATTTGTCCACTTTATTTGAAATTTAATAAATAATTAAATAATTATATAATTATTTACGAATAAAATTTATACATTTTATAGTTTAAAAAATGAAATGATTGTTTAAAAATTTAAAATGCAAAATTTTAATAATTATTATATTTATTGTTAAAAATAATTAATAATATTTTTTTTATATATGTTATTTTCAATATCTTCCTTGTAATATATAAAATTTATCTTTTTTAAAAATATTTTATAGTTTCAAATAAATTAAAATATAATATTTAATTTATTCATAATTTTTATACAACAATTTAAATTTACAAACTTACAAACTAATAAAATAATTTTTTAAAAATTATTCATCATGTTTATTTATCATGGTGGTCCTGAACATGTCCATTTTGTTTATTGGCACTAGCCATTAATTAATGAGACAGGATTATTACTTTCTCTTAAAAAAGATAACTTATTGGGGTACCATATTATTTATACAGTTCAAAATCTCCTTCTTCCTCGACAATATAAGATTTAGGGTAGTGTGCACTCATTATACATGACACACTTATTGTTAGATTTTTTGTGTTTATAAATGTTTTACTCTTCATCAATGATTCATAAAACAAAAACATAAATTAACCATCAAACCCTTTTTTGTTGTTGGATCTAAATTTTAGAGAAATATTAGACGATATATATATTACACTGAGTTTGATCATCTTAAATTATTATAAAAAATCAGAATATTTCAGTCAAAAATTATCTTTTCATAATTTATATTTAAACATTTATATCGAAGCAATAGTTAAAAAGAAAAAAGTTATATTGGGACACAATTTAGTAAAAATTTTAGTTGGTCTTGAGTTTTGACGAAAGTTTTAATTTGTGTAAAAACGTAGGTATAAATTAGAAAATTTAAAAAATAATTTAGTATTTTTTTTTGTTTAACTTAAGTTAAAATTAACAATATTTTTAAAACAATCTATATCTTGATTTTATTCATTATATATATAATTTTTTATTTTTTATTTTTTTATCCCGGGTGACGTTGTGTTGCTAGTCGATTCCCTTTGTCTGCGGGTTAAACATATGTCCAATTCGGTTGTCTCCATCGTCTACGGGAGTTGGTTTTACACCCCCTAGCTTGTTGTAGTTTGGTCTGCGTACGCAGGCCTTGGCTGTGCTTCTACTCTCCAGCATTTTGTCTTCGAACACTCGAAACTTTTTGAAATTGACCAGAAAGCTCTAAGAATATTTGATTACAATGTTTGCTGTTACAGGTTTTTTATCATTTCCACTTTCCACTGGCTTTAGTGGTAACCAACTGAGCAAAGCCGAGCATCCTCCTCCGGTGTGACTCATCCCTTCCACACTCCAGCAGCAGGCCGATTCCTGTCCCAAGGGCGATTTCCCTCCTCACCAATCATCGAAGACAGCTTTTCAAATGTGCTGTTGAATAGAATTAATCAATGGGTTAAACAAAGTCATGTTACAACATAAAAAAAAAAAAGAAAAGTTCAGCTTTCAAAGTCTACCTGTGGAAATAAGGTAGCCTATTTTTCTAGGATGCAATAGAATTGCCGGCCTACTTATGCAATGAAGTTTTCGTTTCCGTTAATAACTAAGAGTCATCTCTAGTGGTCATGTTGATTTCAAGCCATGAAGTTCTCTGTGGCTTTCATCAATTGCAATTACTTAGGAACCCATCAGACAATTTTCTTTTTTTTTTCCATTGCTTCTGCTCTGCATATGCTGTTCGGCAGAGTCCACCAGTCACCACTGAGCCGGAAAAACTTTGGCATCCAATCAACCTAACGAATTCAGGGGTCAATATCCAATGATTACTCACATGGAAACATGCGTCTGTTCAAGACTTGTTTCGTCATTGTCACTTGGGGCAAAAGAATGCATCATTATGTTCTTCCATTGTTGTGCGCAGGAAGAAAGGCTGCTGTGAGGGAAATTATTTATGGTAAAAATGTTCTTTTAATCGTTTGTTTTCATGAAATAGTGGGAATTTGAGTTGAAGCAACACATTTTCAGTGAGCATATCGGAATTATTTGAGTAAGATGCTTCATTTTCCAGCCAACTTAATCAAACAGTAGTTCTTTTTTTTTTTTTTTTTCCTTTTGGTCAACTTAGTGATGGCAAAAAGGAAGTGGAAGTGACTTGTATGATTCATTAATCATGTAAGTATTAGATTTCCAGAGAGTCCAAAAGAGAAAAAAAAAAAAAGAAAAAAGAAAAAAAAACCTGCGTAATTACTGTTCAATACAAGTCCCAAATTATATACATCAACCCCTACTTACAACAAGCAAAACAAGAACTGCTATATTTGTTGCTCAAGATATTAAAACTATCTACTTCAACCGTCATTATTCGAGTTTATGGATTCGTCCTTTCAGGCTCAATTGTCACGTAAGATGCCAAGACACCAACCTTGTCAAAAGCAACCGGTGATTCTCTACTCGAAAGAAGAATGCAAGTCATTAGATAGGCAGACAGTTTTGTCTTTCATGAAGAAATTATTCCTGATGTTTACAAAATTATAGGCAAGCAAGTGATTTTGGAGTAATAATAAAACACGATTTGGCTGCTGATGAATAAAGTAATCTTCCTTTATGCTCATAACATTGATCACTTGCCCATAAATCAAGAAAAAATCCCAGCAAACTAGGTCATTAGGCCATGTTAGTTACTACAATATAATTTGAAAAAGGTTGCTTACATTGGTATCTGCTATGGTTTAATGCCCCTCTTCATCGAGAAAAATCTCAGGATTTATTGCCGTGTTGTTGACATTGAGTGCCTTTTTCAGCTTTCGACGATCTAATACTTCCACTTTGATTAAGAATGTTGAACTAACTGGCCGATGATCTGAGGCCCTTATTTCTGCCCTTTTGTAAAAAAGTTGTTTTATGCCTTTTCCCAACCAGAGTATTCTATCACACCTGCAGCGATGTCAAGCATGTAACTACTAAACAAGTAAGTATGGCATGCATTGCCTGCCATAGTTCATTGGTCACAACCTTTAGAAGAGCAGCCGAAATCGTTTTCCGTGTTTGTTACTACTAATTTCTTGTCATATTTTACAATGTTATCATTTTTATGTAAGTAACGTACCATGCTGGAGATCTCTTTTTCTCCCCTTCTTTTGGTACCTCTCCAACAAATCTATCCGAGTTTATTTCATACTTGTAAGTAGGAGGAAAGTTTATCAATCCTTCTCTCCATCCATCAAATACATGGCCGCGGCGGAGTTCTTTCATTAACTGTGGCTTCCATATAATACCATGTCAAACACTTTTGGAAAGGTCTATTATATTCATATTGTACTGTTACATGTAGTATCAGTATGTATAAGCTTTATCGGGAGAAGAATTTAAGCCAAAGTTTAAATAGGCTAAACCAATATGCAGATAGTTGTGCAAAGCTATGTGTCACCTGGTCACTGTTGATAAGTTCATCCCATCGCTTCAGAGCAACCAACTTCCTTATCTCTGTGTCCAACATATTGAGACGATAGTTCAAATCCCCAAACCAGAATATCTGACTGTATGCAGAAGAATTCCATCAAAAAGTTTCGATTAACATCAATTGCGGAGAAACACTCATAAGAGCAGACAAAAGGTAAAGAGTACTAGTGAAACATCAAGCCCTGATCAGGAAATCATAAGATCTTCGTCATCACATGCACAGTTTTGAAAGTTCAGGATTGAAACTCATATCTGTCGTTTCCTATCCGGGAGATAAAAGCTCTTGCCATATGCTGAAACTCATTCGTTATGTCTTTGGAATTTCTCGAACAGATGAACTAAATGAGATAAGAATTTGCGCTCTACTGCCACTCATTTACCGATGCACCATTGTTATAAGCATCATCTCACACCGGTAGAATTTATTTTTGATTCAGGTCAGGACAAAGGTGCTCAGTGTTTGGCCAATTCCATATTCTTATGCTTCTCCTTTTATTTTTGTTAAGTGACCAATTCATTATTCTGGATGCTGCAGTAAAAGCTTGGTAAAATTCATATGTTACATGCATTGAAGTTTAATTTGAGAAGGATGCTTACTCATGTGAGGGGATTGTTTGCGGTTGATCAGTGTCGAGGACGGATGAGAAACGCGTGCGTCGTATAATTTCATCTACATCAGCATTGCGCCTTTGTTCAGCCCCATCTTTTTGACCTGAAGTCAGATGAGAACAAACAAAGCACATCCTCGACTGGAAAAGAGACATGCTAACGGAAACAGAACCCTGCATCAGCAACCTCTAGTAAGACAACCATCCAGTACTGCAAAGGTAAGCATGTTCGGTTATCATCGATGCATGTGTGTCATCAGTCATCTCTTCTAAAATGCAAAGTTGACTCATAAAGAACATCTGACCGTATGGTATGCTGAGCCTGGAACCTTCCATGTGATTATCTAAATGATTCTGCATAATTAGTTACTTATTCATTTCTCTTTAGTGTTGGTGTCTTGTTCAGTTATTTGGTTGCTAAAGATTTCTCAGGAAATTCAAGTCTACTTGAAATACATTAAGACTTCATAGATGAACTAGATACTGCTGAGTGAATAAGAACGGAAATAATTGCACCACCTTATTTCCCATGTAGCCCATCAAGCCCACTCCAACAGGAGAGACCTTCAAATTGTTTATATGCTTTCTTAACGTCTTACGCACCCAAATTGATACGTATATCCCTACCATTTGTTTGCTAACAATGCGCACGTATTTGGGATGTGACCTTCTATTGTCTTTAATAGATGCATGGTTGTTTTGTTCTTCAGCAACTTGTAAGAATGTGTCATCTTCCTCCCCAGGTAACACATCAGGCATATCATCAAGAGAATCTATAGCTTCAGGAACTTCTTCTGGCTTCTCTACCCACATAGAGACCAGATTTCCCAAGCTGTGGTGAGATCTTTTCAGTTCACTGCAATTCACTGGAAAGTTGTGATGACTAGATATGATAGGATTTTCTATCCAACTAAATCCCACCCTTGCTGAACTGCTCAACACTCTTCGAAGTTTAGAATTGGTTGATACTACTTTTGGCGATGAATCGAATGAATATTCTGGCCAGTCTAATCCACTGCCACTGTCAAAGCCATATAGTCTATTCAAGCGCAAGTTTTTCCAAATATCCATCAAAGTACTCTTCTCATCTCCTTCTAATCGACTCCCATCAGCGGTTTCCAAGTTCTCACTCATTATTTTCAAAGGCAGAGCATCAAACTTGTCTGCAAGTTCATCAGCAACAGAAGAAGTTCTTAATACCGGAGAGGGAGGTGCACTGAAACATTTGTGTTTGCTATCTTGTTGTGAAGATTTGTTCAGAGTCTTTCGAATGATTGCCTCCCATTGTCGAATTGGCCTGCTACTCTCTGCCCCCAGAACATTCCCAGCATTCAGAGGAACAACCTCTTGGAATCTGCTGACAAAAGAGGATCAATATAATCAAAACAAAAAGGAAAAAGAAAAGAATTGCCAACAAAGGATTAAATTTAACAGTAGCCAAAAGTACCATAAAAAGTACAGAGAAAGAGGATTTTAGCGTTGTAGATGAAGATAATATGATAGGTGCCAAGCAAATTTTGTTTGCATGTCATTAAAATTCAGCACTTTACAAGAGAAGTCATCCAAATGCATTGTAATACTTTACAAGTGATGCAAAAGGGGCCGAGGATGAGCACAGTTCCAAGAATCTACATATCATATTATCGTTAGGCCTCGCCTTATTATTTCCTCTAATCATTATTTTATTAAATTCAGTCTTTTGTACGGATTTTGAATTCTATACGTCCTGGTACAGAAAATCCATATGATACATGCAAATAGAAATTCCTAAACACTATGTCAAGCCAAGTGATTACAAAACTTAAATAGGAAGGCAAGAAAATACTCTCACCCTATGATGTACATATCTGCTGGATCTTCTGTGCATAGCCAATCATCAATCTCAAGATCCTCATATGGTGGTCTTCCAGCAACGTTCCAAGTGCCTATTGTGACCCTACAAAACAAAAATTGCATTATTTTCCATAAAGATGGATATAATTTCTTGAAAAAGGGAATTACATCCAAACCTCACATCCTTATCGTTTATGTACTGCACACGCAGAGTTTCAGATTTCCCTCGCCTATGTCTCGACGAGTAGCCCTTAGATGGTGCTTCTGTCAGAATTAAGTTCGTAAGTTTTAGCAGATTTGGGACAAACTAGCTTTCTCCAAATAGCAAAGAATTGAATATCAAAAACTAGAAATAACAGAATCTTAAAACAACGTAGGGAGAAGGGGAGGGGAGCATATAATCAGAAACATGATATTTGCAGAGAAGGAAGAGACTTCCATGTCAACAAGGAGCAGAAAGGCAAACTGATGTTAACAAAATGAGAACTGCTAACAGACAAGGATTAGATACACTAAAGTCACAGAGTTTATTGAGTTGCCAGAGATTTTACTTTGAAATGCAGACTGGTTTCCCTGTGTCATATGACCAAGATCCTCAACTTCATTAAGTCTTTCATCTTTAAGAGAGCAAGCTGTACAAATTATAAAAGTTGCAGAAATGACGGTCAAACACAAAATTAGCTTAAAAAAAAAAAAGGCAGGCAGATGAGCAATGATGAAGGCATACCATCATCCTCACTCTCAGTTTCTGTGTACTCATCTTCGCTGAAATCGTTCCACTTGGGCTTTATGTTCAACCATTTCTTCATGACAAGGGAGGGCCAAAAGGCCTATAAAAGCATCACTGATGAGAACAGCTTAAACCAACCAATTGGATCAAAACAGTTCTACGAGCCATTAAAGCATACCTCAGGGCGCTTTTCTCTTCCACTTCTCATTGTTCCAAGATCAAAGCTTCAGACAGCAGGCACAAATAGACAATTGTATTACAGAATCTGATGGCACAAAGTCCTTTAATATGGAAGCAGGCAAAGAGGAACAGGCTTGTCGTATGACACAGGCAAAAAGCATACCTCAGAGCGCTTTTCTCTTCCACCGTCCTATGACACTAGTATTTAAATAAGAAGCTTATAGGACCCATCACAAAACAGAAAGGATTGAGGAGCAGGCTTGTTTTCAATGTCAGACAACAGAGAAGATTGATATTAGGATTAAAAAAGGAACGAGGACATGAAAAGTATGGACACATTAACTTACATCCATACCCTCAACTTGCAAAGAAAACAATCAACTATTTTAACTCATTGGTCCTCCTTCCACCCCCCACCCCCCCTCTCCAAATTTCCTGATACCATAGCAGGCTAAGCATGATATTGTTGAAAATTCAACATGTCACGAAAACAAGTTGCATGAAAAAATAGCATATCTCTTTCAAAGTTAACAACCCTACGGTGCTCTCTCCCTTTAAAATCAAGTGATTCCTAGAGCCATTACTTTGAGAAATCAGCGGGGGCCCCATTGACAGAACATTTAAATAAAGATATTCAGATAAATGTGATAAAAATACCTACAACTCTGAGTTAGATGCTCAGAATCCAATCAACCCGGAAAACAACTTGCCCTGGGGATCGTCAAAAATCTATTTCTTAATCACATTAAAAATCCCACTAGTTTTCTTCAATGAAATTGCAGTAACCGTTAGAAAAATCACACTAAAAATTCAGAGGCATTGGATACATGGACACAAAGTTGAGAACACTGTATAAAGAAAGAAAGAAAGAAAGAAAGAAAAAGAGAGGTAATTATAATAGCATAAGTCTTATTACTCTTCTGTTTATTATCATTATTGTTGTAATTTTAATATTATGTTGTCTTTGATTGTATTTATTTTTGGCTTTCACGAACCATTTTCTAAATCCAAATTAATGTGACCCTACCATGGCAAAATATTTCCATACACTTCGATTGAAAAGAAAAGCATTAACCCTGGCAATTAAACAAATGATTGAATGATGAAGACTAATACCAATAAATTTATCATGTAATGACAAGGGTGAGATAAAAAGATAGGTAAAACAATATTGTAGAAAAAGAATCGAACTAACCATAGGCCAAGACTTTGGGGGGGGGGCGGATACTTTCTTTTTTTCTTTATTTTTTTATCAAAGACACCAATGTTGTTGAAAAGCAGTGAACAGGTAGGAAAATCAAATAGAAAAACATGAGTTGACAATAAAATATGGGAGCAAGTCAAATGGGTAATTACTGAATAATTTGCGATGAACAGTTGCAAGTACAGCTGTTTGCTCATTGGCATGACGGTAAGCGTTGCTTTAGTTTATGCGTCGGCATCTCTTTGCATGCTGACAATTTTTGTAATGCACATATATCATACGGGAAAAACTGTGTAACATATTTACATGAATTTATGTGTGCGAAAATGGAAGCTTTGAAGGAGACCCACATGAATGGAGTCGGCGCGCCACATGTTCGGTTCTCTTTCGGCTTTTCCACCGTAAAATGTCAAAGTCAATTGGTTCGTGGTTTCTTGGTGCTTTGTTTTGTTTTGTTTCTTCTTATCCAATGCTATGGTTGACCTTAGAAATATTTCATCCCATGGTGGAATTTAGCAATCGGTGGTTTGGCTTCCTTTTGTCTGAAAAATTAATGCAAAAAGAACGCTTAAGTACGAAAAGTCTGAGTTGGGAAGAAAAATTAAATGAACTTAGTCCGTACACTTAGCAACAAAAATATTAAGTAAACATAAAATTAAAATACAGGAATTCAATATATATATTTATATTATAAATTTTTAATCGCTAATCGTTTAATAAATAAAATAAGAATGGGTTGCTTAGTTTCCATGTGATGCAACATGGATCCATGAATACACACGATCATGGGACACATAAAAACTATTTAGAATGATATTAAAACAAAATTTCCTGATACATTATTTTGGAAATTGTCGCTACTGCATCACACTCATCCACTAATTATATGTGTTTCAATTTATTAGATCTACAAATGGAATCAAGCACCAATTAAATTTTATTTCATATTTCTTCCTCTCATCCATAGTTCCTCCAGTCCCTGTGTTGGACGAAGCATGTTTCCTCTGTCCATTTCTCACAATTCATTCAATTGCCTTTTTTAACAGAAAAGTCAAGCATGGTATGTCAAGTTTTCAATTGATTTATTAGCTACTATGGAAACCTTTTATAAATCCTTGAATTATTTTCATGTTATTGCAAAATAGTGTTCGGCTAATTTCTCCATGTTTTTTAAATAGGATGCAAACTCATTGGTACTTAGAATTGTTGGCGTAAGCTATAGCGTAGTTGGTTAGAGAAATTATCAAAAAAAAAAAAATCGAAATAGGAAGATTATTACGTTGATGTCAAGGATACCAAAAATTTAGTTAGCTAATAGGAAAAATTTTAGTAAATTGAATTGCATATCTTAGTAGGTAGAGATATTTTTTTTTCTTTGTCACTAAGATCTAAAGATACTATATATAGAAAAAAATAATGAAATATCAATTTCTTATTGTGGTATGAGAGCATATGATCCCAAAAACCTAAGAAATCAATGACAATAGAAAATTTTCTTTCACCATGAAGGAAGCTCCTTAGTGACAAGTTTTCATAGAGAGGCTTTAATTTTTGCTTACTTATCTACTAAAATATTTCAATTATTAAGTCAAAAAGAATACTAATGTTATGATTCAATTTAAGAAAGGTTGTGCATGTCTATGAATATGTCCTTTGCAGAGTCAAAATATTTCTTTTAGCCTAAGTCATATCATTTGATAATTGCTAGAGAACATTATAAGGAAGGTGAAAAATGGGAGTTGTTGCTAAGTTTCGAAGAATGCTCCACAAAATTTAAGCAAGAAGAGTCAATTAGGGAAAAATTAGCAAAAAAGAGTATTATTCTAGCAAGGGAGGAAAATATTGCTCTAATTGAACCCAAAGAGGATCTTGGGAGCTTTGGGTTAGAACTTCAAGAAAAGAAGATCACTGTACAAGAAATAATTTCCCTTAAACCTAAGTAATCCTTTCCTTATTATTTAGTACATGACTAGTCTCTTGTTGAATACTAGTCAAAAAAGGATTCACTTAGACATATGGTATAAATTACCAAGTGACATTCTTCCTAGTAGTAAAGTTGAATACTAAGAGAGTTATACTATCTCTTGTTGCTAACTTAGTTTGGCCACTACGCCAATTTAACATATAAAATGTTTTCCTACATGGGAGTTTAGCAAATAAGGATAAGACATTGGAGAAGATAGTATATTGATTAAAGTAGTCCTTAAGAGCATGGTTTAGAATATTTATTCAACAATGAAGAATTATGGTTTCAAACAAAGCAATGTTGATCATACCTTATTTTTTAAGCATAGAAAAGGATTGGTAATAATTCCTATTATTTATGTGGATTACATGATAATCATAAGAGATAACAAAGAAGAAATTGCTAATTTATAAAGGTATCTTATAGTAGAATTTGATACAAAAAATCTTGGTGGACTAAAATACCTTATTGGTATCGAGGTTACTTGGTCAAACCAAGATATATTTCTATTTTAAAGGAAATATGTGCTTGACTTATTGGCTAAATAAACATGCTTGAACGCAAGCTAGTGAATACACTTATTATACAAAATCATGGGCTGAAAGAGAGTATAAATCAAAAGTTAACAAACAATGAGAGGGTACCAAAAGCTAGTAGGGAAGTTAATTTATTTATCTCACACAAGACTAGATATTACATATTTTATTAATGTGATGAGTCAATTTATGCAAAATTTGAGTAAAGATCATATAAATGTAGTATTTGAAATCCTAAGGTACTTAAAGTCCTCTCCAGGAAAGAGACTAATGTTTGAAAAACATAATCATTTATCTATTGAGGGGTATACGATTGCAAACTAAGTTAGAAGTGTCGTTGATAAGAAATCCACATTAGATAATCTAATTTTTGTTGGTGGGAGTTAATTACATGGGTGAGATAAAAACAAAAGGTAATTTTTTTGTTTAGTGTATAAGCTGATTTTTAAAGTATGGTAAAAGGTATTTGTAAATTACTTTGACTTAAAAGGTTGCTTGAGAAATTGGACTCATGTCGAACTGAATCATAAACCTATTTCGTGATAATAAATTTGTTATTGAAATTACTCAAAGTCCAGTTCGAGCAAAGCATATGGAAGTTGAACAATAAAAGTTATACATCTTCTTTTCGTAAAGTTAAAGGATCAAGTTGTAGATATTCTTACAAAAGCAGTAACACGCAAGACGATCCCCAACTCAATTGACAAGTTAGACATGAGTGATATCTATGCATTAACTTGACGAAGGGAGTTGGCATAAATTGTAGTTTGGTTGGTAAACAAATTATTAAAAAGAAAGTAAAAATATAGAGATTATTATAATAGTACCAACTATCCCAAAAACTTTGTTAATTAATAAGAAAATTTTTATAAATTGAATTGTATTGCATATTAAGTAGAGATATCTTTTTTTTTTAATTAAGATATAGAGACATTATATATAGAAAAAAAATCAATTCTTTATTAACAATTACAATAGGTAGTCACAACATGCACTTAATTTATCTTTGCTTTGAAAAGAGTTTTATCTTTGTTTTGGCATTGAATGGTTTGGTTTGGTTTGGTTTCTGTTGTTATTCTTCCTTACCTTTTTTCTCTGATTAGTCTAAAGCAAACCAAAATCTAACACCAGACCAATGCTTTGGTCCACTATCCAGGTCTCCAAGGATAATCCAGTAACCATACAAGCCTTTCTATCCCCATAAAAATCAAAAAAAAAAAAAAAAAAAAAAAAGGGGGTCCAGCAATTTAAAGGCGCTCGTGTATCAAAATCAAGAAAATCTTTCACCACTTCTTAAGTCTGCATCATCTTTTCACGACCCTTAGGTGATAAGCATGTATGAGGTGACTTGGAACTCCAATAGAGTTGATATCTCGTGGATGTCATCTAACTTAACTCTCCTCCTAATACTATCTTATGAGGTTTGAAACAAATCTAATATATACCCAAGAGGGGAGAATTATGAGAATGAAAAAACTACTCCTGTTATATAATTTATAATAATGCCACCTTCACTAGATCCTAAAATACAAATAAATAAAGGTCTAACATCTTTCCCATGGCTCAAAAATAAATAGGTAATCCTTGCAAAGTAAGGTTTCTCATGTTTAAAGGCAAGGGAGAAAAGAAAAAAAAAAAAAACAATTGTTTGCTAACTGCTCTGGAACTTATGAACATCAATGGTGGAAAGGTTGGAAGTTGCATTTTCAAGGGCAATCATCCATAATTAAATCAAATCAGCATATACCTTTCATTCTAAAGTCGGAAATGTTGCGGTTTTCAAGAAAATTCGCCTTTTTTTTTTCTTTTCAGAAAATAAACCTTGACCTAATGAAACTCAAAAAAAAAAAAAAAAGTGCACAACCATTTTGGAAACATTATGGCGTTTGGAGGGTTTGGATTTAGGAATGTGAGATTGCGATCAAATATCACGAAATATCACGAATTTGTATCAAAATGTGAAATTATGGTGTTGGGAAAAATATATCTCGAAATATGACATAAGGGTGTTTGGTATATTAATAAAAGACACAAACATCTTTGATTTGTTATTTTACATGACAAAAATTTTCGTTTTTTATTATAAAGTAAAGATTGATAAATTCAGTATTTTTATAAAAGTTGCCAAAAATTTTTAGAATACTCTAATTTGAATGTATTAATTTGAATTGTGCTTCTAAATCTAATAAAATAAAAAAAATATAAAGTTACATGTCATCTATAATGAATAAGAAATAATATAATTTTAATAAATGTAAAAATTGTCCACAACTGAAATTAAGTGAGTACATATAATATTTATAAAAATATAGACATAGTAGGAATAACAGATCTTTATATCTATTTGGTTCAAAATGAGAATTTTATATTAATAATATGGCAGACAACAATATATGGGATTATTACCTCTTCTGCTGTAATATGAAATGACGACATTTGATATGATATGGGATTAATTAAGAAAAATTAAAGATTACCATATTTTTATATGTTAAATGCCGTAATATAAAATTATGGTAGGAATATTTTGCTTGCTATTTCTATATATATATAGAGAGAGAGAGAGAGAGAGCATGTACCAAAGTTCGATGTGTTGGGATTAAAGAGGAAAATTGTAATTACCACTACCTTAATACTATATCTCATTAAATAATGCGAAAAACACACATGAACGGGAAGACATTGACAGGTGAGAGAGACAGGCTGAGCTGTTTATGGGTTGTCTTCCCCACATGTTTTTCGGTTTTAGTTTTAAAATATTTAGTTTTTTTTTTGAAAAAAATTAATTAAATCTACAACATGACTAATAAAATATATAATAAATTATTAAAAATATAATTGATAATTTATTATATGTTTTGTTAGTCTTACGTATATAATCAATTTCGTTGCTCATTTATTGAATTTTAACGAAAATTATAATTTTTTAAAAAATGAAAATAAAAAATATGTAAAATTTACCATGGTCACGTCACCCGTCCCTCCCCCTTTATTTCTATTCGTCCATCTGATCAAACCCAAAATAATTTTTTTTTCAAATATATATATATATATATATATTCATGGGCAAAAGACTTTCATCTACTCAAAGATGAATCTACCGAAATAGTTTTGAAAAAACAAATTTACCTCAAGCACACATTGTTTCATTCAATGTCATTTTTGTGCACCTGTAGTTCGTAAGAGTCTTTTTACCTTTCAGAATTTTCATCCTTTTGTCAAGAAAGATTAATTTTTCTATTAACCCCTTTGTTTCCTTATAATTTAAGTCAAACCTACAATTTATCCCCTAGATTTTCATCTTCGTGACGATGCTTATTAGAGTAAAATATTTGGGACTAGACCTCAGTTGACCAAAGCACGGCAAAATTCATAGTATTTTGTCTGAATTTAGCATAAAAATTGTGGCTGAGGAGGAGCCACGGAATGACACAGCTGTCAGCCTCCAACTGTAGCAGACAAAAAGTCAAGAAACCGAGTTCGGTCTATCAGATCAGACAGCCTCCGGTGGTCAGCCTCAAACGCAACCGACCTAAAAATGGCCGAGAAGCTCAACTTTTGAGGACGTGACCTGAAACCCTGGGCCATAGTTTATTCATGTCCTTTTCGTCCACTACAAAAGCTGGGCCATACTCCCATGGCTGTTCTCATTTTCATGGGTTTCCCTTTCTCGACTTTCTATGATTTTATCCACTGCAATGCGGCATGTAAGTTGACGTACCATGCAAGCTTATTTTCAAAACGAAAATGATCTCATCGAAGATTGAAGAAAAAAAAAAAAAAAAACATGTATAAGTGGGTTTTGTGAGCACAACGAAATTTTGACCTCAACCACACTTTCTCAAATAGGGATGTTCATAGTTCGGTCAAAGGAATATCATGCTCAAGGAGAATTGGAGGTGTTTTAAGGATTCTCGTGGTTACTTCATTTGCGTTTTTTCTTTGAGCAAATGAGCTTTATTTTCGAGTTAGATTTTAGCAGTGCTCTTGCTTGGTTGAATCAAAAGAAACAACATTCTTGAAGTTGATGCTAGTTAGAGTTTTAGGAGAATTAGAAGAAGTCCAATTTCGTTGTGGATCACCTAGCCAGACTAGTCACAAGTAGGTAGACAAATTTCATAGTCTGACTTAGCCTTTGTTTCGGCTAGGCTTCCCTACTATATCGGACTTGTACCTATCTCGACCCTTTTATTTCCTTCACAAAAGTTGATATGATCTGTCAAGAAGGAACAGAAAAGTTAGACATTTCACAGAGAAATTTAGAGGGGTACTTCCTGAATTTAATATCGAGCGAGAACAAAGGGAAAAATGAGTTCAGTTTCAGCTTTAAATATAAGCCAGCCATATGAGGTCCTAAGTAAGAATTTCATTGACTTCGTCAAAATGCCCACACTTACGTAATCTTCATCTAAATGTCGATTATTAGTTCAATTATCAGTAATTAGGTTGCCTTACGATTCATTCATATACGTTTATGCAGGGCTTGTCTGTGCACGTACATCCAAATATAACAAATAAATAAAAATCAAACTACTGCCTTTGGTATCCTCGGGGCATCTTGATCGTGATATACTTTCTCTTATGGAAGTATTATATGGATTGAGTTGGTAGGTCTAGGTGAATTGTTTCAGGTTCATATCATTTTTACATTAGATCGTTTTCATACTTGATTCATGAAAACTAAGGCCTAAGCCTTAATGTTCGGGTTAGGGTTACCTATTATTGTTTAGAAAAAATATATATATATATATTTTTTGGCTTTTGGGCTAATTTTTAAAATTTTATTATATACTAAATTATTTCAATACATTATTGTTTGTTTTTATTCTTTTTTTTTTATATATTCACTTTCATAAAAAATATATAATTTTATAATTCATAAATCTAACTAAAAAAAATCTTAAGACTCATAATATTTGTGTATGTTTCTATGATGTATAAAGACAAAATAATATTCATGTATAATATATATGTGCTTGTGTCTATAATATGTAGATGCAAACAAAGCTATGAGGAAAAAAAAAAAGCATTGAATAATAAACTTGATAGTTTGAAATAATAGAAAGTATGTCTTTCTTTGGTGCGTGAAATTCATGGTTCAAATTTATGATTTTTTTATTTTACTCTTATTGTTCTTTCCTTAAAATAAAAAAAATCAATGTTTGGGAATAAGATATAGGTTCAAACCCTAGAGCTTACTCATAAAAAATGCCTCATTCCCCATTGCAATTAGACCTAAGGAAACCAAACAATTTTTAACCAATAAACTACCATAAGTTAATCTAATCTACCTTAAAATTTTTAAAATTTTTGAAATTATGAGCTAATTATGAATTCAATTTAAAAACATGAATTTTATAGGCAAGTTTAAGGATAAGTTAGGGTTATTAATTAATAACTTAACATTATTATCACTAATGAAGGGTAGTCACTAACAAAGACATGTGTCAAATAATCTTAAGTTAGGTCAGTAAAAAGTTCCAATAGTTAGGAGGAGGCTTTTTAGAATAGAGCACGCAATTAAGTTCTAGAGACAAAGACTAACATTAATACTCCAATGGCTAAATTGGTAAGGAGATTGAGATTGTTAAGTATATAAAGAGAGGGAGAATAATTATTACATTTAGTAAGCATTGGCTTGCCCTATTTGTATGTTATTAGGTTGGTTTATGTGAGTGAAGTTACGTATGAATGTGATAGGTATAGGCCCTTCTATACCTTTGGTGATTAAACCTTGTTATTTGGATTAATAGATTAAGGGAATAGACTCATATTCCTTTATGGGCTCGATAAGGTTTGTATGAGCCCATTATTATTGTCAAGCCCATTATTAGATGACCTATAACCTATTTAGGGCCTCTTTATCACTTGCCTCTATCTTAAACAAAAAAGAATCAAGATAGAGCATTTAGTGAAACACATAGGATGTCACATTTGAAATTTCAAATAGTTATGTAACTAGATGGTTGCTTTTTAACGACGATGTCTATCTGTTAACACTCATCTTAAGGGATGTGGCAATGTTTACAAATTGCTTATTGACAGTGCATGCTCCTTCTATTTGCTGTTAATCTTAATTTAATTTCTTATATGGTTTGTGTAAAGTAATTGATGACTCATCGTCTGATCTTGAAATCTTATAGTGATGTAAGGTGAGTTATTGAGTTTTTTAAACTATATATGTGTATCACAGTTGCAAAAGTAATGCAAAAGGTGCTTTTGCTTATAATTGGTTATAAGGTGTTGTTCTCTTTTAACCAAGAGAAGGCACTTAGGTATTCTTTGAGTTGCATAGTTATCTTTCAAGAAATTTTTAAGGATGTTAACATTCGTTTGCTTATACTCACAATGGTTAGCAAACCTTTCAAAGGACATTTATTTTGTTGGCATGGGTTACCTTACATCTCACTAGACAAACATTAATTAATACATTGAATGTTTGAGCCATTATAAACAATAATTAGTATGGCTATTTCTCCATTAAGGGTAAAAACGAATTGGATTGAAATTTTTATTAGTTCCCCAAAGATAAAAATAAAGGATTACAAAACTCATTTTATATTCTTTTAAATGCTTAATGGTGTGTGCTTTCTAAGGTCGAGTTTGAATCATTCCCTTTCTTAACTCACCACCTTTAAGGACAAGGATCTTTCTTTTATTGATTCGTGTAAGTAGCTAGGTAAGCATCCTAGGGGTGGAAAGATGATTGGGAATATTATCAAACATAACCTTGAGTGGCCAATAATCGTCTTTAGAAAAGATGCTTTAAATGTTGCCATATAAAGTAGGCCTATAGCAGAGCTTATAATAGTGAGAAAGAAACAATGTCAGAGGTATTGAATAAGGTTATGGTTAAAGTGCCAGTGTTGAAGCTTATTTAGATTAAGAAGAATAAAAGGAAGGTGCCTATTTTGCCAAAGTTGGTATTTTAGAGTTCCACTAGTGAAGATGATAATGAAATTCTCCTATTGTAAGTGTTGCCCACTTTTGCTTCCCAATGTCTAATTATGATTTGAGAGTTATAACTTGATTCTATCACAAACCTATGACATTGTCATCACTATACCCCTATCTTCCTTTGTTCGCCATTTTAAACCTATCATAGTAAGTGTACAGATAAATGTTTCGATTACTAAAAAGAATTTAAATAATATGTACATTCTTAGGAATCATTACTAAAAGTCCTTTAGGTGGACTCTAGACTTATTTACACCTTATTTCATCATTTGAGAGAGCACTCTTCTATAGTTGGATAATGGGTTAGTTATAGCTCACCTTATAATAATTCCTTCCTATAGTGAGATGTAGTATAAGTATTACCTACTTGAGTTAAGATGGTTAATGGTTCAAGTTTTTGCTCTTGCTATTATTAAAAGTTTGTCCTTTTTAAGACTACTTTATCTTAGGCTTTACTATTTTGTGTCAAAAAATTCTTTAATGGCAACAATTGCCTTTAATCTTCTAGCATCTTACGTACATCCTCTGAATAACCACCCTTAGTGTTTTTGTGAAAAAGCCTTCTTTTATATGGAACAAAGGTACTTATAGGGTTAAGTTCAAGTAGATATTCATATTTTATATCATTATGAGTTAGTTGTACCTCTACCAAAGAAGAGGGCTAAGCAATTATATTACTTTCCTTATAGAAGAATTTTATGCTAAGTTATATCTTTTTATGTATTGTTCAATATAAAAGCTCTTGATACTCAATAAGAATTAGCTTGCTTAATTAAATTTAAATGTTTGGTGGTGGCTAATAGGGCTTTTGGCTTTATGAGTATGACATAACCCTTTCCCCTTTCTTAAGAATCTTATGTAGGCTCATGCTTGTATGATCAAAAAATTGTCCTTTTCAATGTGTAAGATGTATTGACTTGGTTTATTTATTTATTTTTGGAACATGTTAAGGGAGTTAAAAGGGATGATACTCTCTTACTATGGTTTCAAGCAAGATTCTTTTTATGCATATTTATATGACTTTAGCTTTTATCTTTTTGACTAAATCTTAAGAGCTATGTGTTGAAGTTTTTATAGCTAACTTTTGGGGAGAATATAAAGCTTGAAGGGCATTTAGCCAACTTGATTAGACATCTTAAGGTGTTAAAGGATGATTCTCTAGAAGGATTCATGGATTTAGCGATAGAAAATGGCCAAATGGGCTATGCTTTGATTTAACTAGCCTAGTTTCTATAATCACAAGATATAATGGTATTGAGAGATGATTATGAGGTTAGGTTGTAGTGTCAAAGGGTTTATAAAGGCAAATATTATTGTAAGGTTAGCTATCTTGTTATATGATTTAAAAGTTTAAGTTAATAATGAAAGGGTGCTTAGCTATGCATAAAAGGGAGGGATAGGTCATATTTATGACCTCTTACCACTACTAGAGTTATGTATTCTTCCTTTGTTATTACTATTACTCCCTATATCAAATTAACTCATGTCTTATTTTAATGTCTTTACAAGTACATTAGATCTAAAGGTTACTTTCGCTAATGTTGATGTTTTATCAACGATAGGTTTCCTTGAATTATTTTTTAAAGCAAACTTGGAAAAGGTTGTTCTTTAATAAGTTTTGCTTAATTGAGTACAATGACTATTGTAATTAAAGGCATCCATGGTGGTGACAAGGTTTTACAATATAATACTAGTTTTTTTATAGGATAGTAAGATATATTTATGGGAAAAAAGCAACATTGTGGTATGACAAGGGAATAAAGGTTATTTTCAACTATTAAGACCATAAAGCGATCTTTACCAATACAGAAGATATGATCATTGATGTAACAAACATCCCTTCCTTTATTGGTAAGCTTGTTTTGGTAGAAAGGACTCTTTTCTTGGTCACAAATGCTTGTGAATTATAGGGGTTATAGGTTTTATCATGCTTAATAAGGTGTTGCGTAATTGTTTCAATAATCTAGAGTTAATGACAAACTTGTATGTTTAAAGAGATTCTAATGGAAGGCATACTTTGGGTGTATTTCTTTGGTTTAAGTAACCAAGTCACCTTGCCCTAAAGTGTACCTATGATGGATTCTTACATTGTGACATCTTTAGGGAGGAGAAGTTTGCCTTGATAATGGAATTGTTGAAGATGACTAAGGTATTCCAATAGTTAATTGAGACCTTATATGTGTTCCAGAGAGCATTTATTGTTGCTACTTCATAAACAAACAATCATTTGCAGAATAAAGAGGGAGTTACCCATTTATGGGCAAAGTTAAAGAAAAAGCATAAGTAATATTAACAAACCCTAAAAGACTTGGTGCAAAAAAACAAGGCTCGATTTATTGCCTTATACACCTAATGTAAGGCTCTAAAGGCCAATTTGGTAAAGGAATAAAAGTTACACATTATCAGAAAGTAAAGCTTGATTAAATGGAAAGTTTAAGTCCTAAATTAGAAATGTCCCTTAAGCAAGTCATAAGATAGTTAAAGTAATCAAAAGGGCTTATTGCAAAAAAAAAATTGGTCATGAAAAAAAAACTTTAGCTTTTACGTTTACTTAGAGACCTTCTATTTGGAGATTAAAGCTTGAGGATTATCAATCAATCCAAGGTCAATATGTGATATTCTATTGTTCTTCTTAATTGGGGCATTCAATAGTGATAAAGTCGAGTCACTGTTAATGATGGTCAATCTATCACCAAGGAATATTGCATTTATATTTTGTAAACTTTTGACATCTAGTTCTTATAATATTATACTTAATAGAATATTTAATAATAATAAAACTTCTCTTTTAATTTTTTAGTTTTCTTGTTTTTTTATTTTTTTATTTATTTTATTAACACTTTTAAGTAAGAGGTAAGGAACCTATTTTCTATTTATATAGACAATATTAATTATTATACCTTAAGAAATATTTTGTGTTTCTTATAAAACTCTTATATCCTTTTGTTTTTCATGTCCACTTATGATTGCAGCATAATGGATCATCATCATTGTCATTTTTTCACGGTTAACTCTTAGACTATTGCTTGTTATACTGATAGGTCATTAACAAGGTTTACCTTTTACCAATGTTCTATTGATACTTTATACTTCTTATCATGTTAACCGATACACTATCATGTTAAGTAGTCCATAAGTAAAGTTAATAATAAAAGAAGTAGCAACCAAATTCCTTTACTCCTTGTGTACCACCAACTCATTATAATTATGGTGTTTTAACTTGTGTCATATTGCAGCTTTCTTATGGCAAATGGTAGATGATTCAAAGCTTGCATATGTGTTAAATATAGGTCTATAAGGAAGGTAAGGAGTTTGGTTATGTGGCTTGCTTAAATAAGATTTTAGTCTTCGAAGTGGGAGAAAGAGTTGAGTTAGTCCATTTCTTGTCCCCATGCTTCCTTGCTTGGTTGTGATAGGTAATATTGCATAACTATTAGTTGTCATCATCATGCTAAAGACTTCCCTTCATTTTAAATTATCTGGTTGTACTTATAAACAATATAATCCTTATTATTATATTTGTAGGTAAGACTTCTTGTATTTCTTTGTACTTTTTATTTTATTAATAAATGTGTTTCTTTATTTGTCCAAGTGTATGACTACCACTTTAAAATGTAAGTACTTTGTTTACTTTAATTAATTATTGTAGTTTTTTTTCCATCATATCCATGTGATTAGAAAACTATTTAATTCATATGGCTGAGGAATTACTTGATCCTTTAATGCATATGCTTATGTACCTCGATGCTTATATTGCGATAATTATTCAATAAGGACATGTATTGAACAGTCTTGAATCAAATTAGTAAGAAGGTCCAAGAGAAATGGAGTCCTATAAGAAAGCACACTATTAAGTTATAGAGGTGAGTTCCAATATTAGCACTGAGATAATAAAGTCAATGAGAAAATCAAGATTCTCAAATACCTAAAAAGGGAGAGAATAATCATTATCTTGAGGAGGTGTTGGTTTGACTTATTTATATGTAATTAAGTTAATTTGTATGAATTAGGTTAAGTTTGGATGGAACAAACATAAACCCCTTCATACTTTTAGGGGTTAATCCTTACTATTTAAAGAAGTATATCCATGAAATAGATTCATATTTATTTATGAGCTCAAGGAGGCTTATACAAGTCCATTCTTGTTGTTGGGTACACTGTGAAATGCTTTATAACTTAGTTTAAACTTTTAGTCTATCATTGGCCTTTTTATTAGTCACTGTTGTAGTTTTTATACTAAACAACAAAAATAGTAAGGTAATCTATTTATTTTAGATTGAGGGCTTGTATTATAATATATAAAATTATTTATAGAAACTAAATGATGAGTAGCGACTAGTTATAAAATTAATTAAATTCTTAATTTTAGGTTTGAAAGTTGATCTCTAGTCCTTAAAAAAAGAGTAAAAAAAAAATAAAAATAAAAAGGAAAACGATGAGCTCACCATCTTTGGTCAACGATAGTAGGCTTAATGAAAACCAAGTAGTAGGGACACAAGAAGCAGCCTCGCATTTTTAGGATCTAAGGTCATTGGCGAAGAGGGCAAGGCAAGTTGCACCTCAAAGGGAAGGTATTATTCATGGCGGCTTGTCAAGTTACGGCAGCACCACCATCACAAAACCCATTACGGACAATCAACAAAATTCCAAAAGGAGAGTACAAATATGCTTTGCATGAGGGCCCAAGCCAAATGTCCTCCCCACGACACTCACACAAAATAGAAAATAGACAAATAAATAAATACATACAGAAAGTGAAAGATCAAAGCCGAAATATAAAGTACTTTCTGATGTGCCTTTGGACCACCGAAAGTAAAAGCTTTAGTTGCTATAGTTGCTTGTGTTGGAAGGTTGATGGAGAGACAATATGCAACACGAAAATTGACTTTTCAGTAATGGAGCATACACACCGAATGGCTCAACTCAACGGCGGATCCACACACAAGTCAATGGAGACATTTTTCCCTACTAAAATTTAGAATTTCATCGCATTTTATTGTTAGCTTTTATATTTGCTCCCACTGAAGTTTTTACTTTACACTCCACTCAAAAAATAAAAATTTTATTTTTTCTCCATATGTCTTTTTTAAGGAACAGAACTCGTTTAATTCACAAAGGCTAGTCAATCCAACATTTATTAGTAATCTTTAAAAGGTGAGCGGATTCTGTCTGAGGCAATGCAGCCAAGGGTCCAATCCAATTGCCCCATGGCTAAGGTCTGGTGCTGCAGATGGGGTCTGAGGGAGATGAGCCAAATCCAAGAAATTTTACCTGCCAAGCTGAAAATTCAATGGTAACAGGAGGAGCAACTTTCCTCTCCAAATACTTCTTAGGATTCTTGCCACTTTGCTGCAAAGATCAATTGAACAAAATTTTTTCAGCTTGCAAAGCTTTTTGCAATTTCCAAACTAACCTTGCGGATGATTTATGTATGTACGACTCCAATGTGAGCTATTATCTAAAACATGGATGGATATAGGCAGCTTGAAGTAAAAAATCAAAGTGTTGTTTGTTACATGCTTTGAAAAATACAGTTGCACCTCTAACCAATAAAATAAAATAAAATTATCAATTCCTATTAAAATAAAAAAATAGAATTACACTTATAAGATTTATACTTCTTGGTAAGGACCACCAATTGATTTTTTTTTATTATTATTTTTTTATTGGGTCAAGGTGAATCGGGAAAGGAGAGAGATTTTTCTTTTTTTTTTCTTAATTTACAGGGAAGATGTAAGCACCACTCAACAGAAGGAGGGGGTCCGGAGAAACCATGGATCAAACTCCCACCTCTTTTTTTACCAAAAAGTCAACCATCCATCCATGTATTCTAACGACAACAAATCAGAGGAGCCAAAAAAAAAAAAAAGAGGTGTTAATTATAAGTAAAGTACAGAATTTAAAATTTAAATCTCATTTTAAGTTTAATACTTAGTACCCATTATATTATTATATCTAGTGCTTACTAGACACAAAAAAAAAAAAAAAAACAGTGATATAAGATCATTTATATCAAGAAAATATATACTTCTTTACTAAGACCACCAAATAAAAAGAAATATAAGATCATCTCTGTCACCTAGGTTGTCTCTTTTTTTTTTTTTTTTTGCTCATTATGTTTAGATATATATATATATATATATTAATATATTATAAAACTTGTACCAAGCTTGTATTTATTATCAATAGTATCTCTATTTAAATTACTTTAAATTCCCTTTTAATTGCACTTACAACAAGCTGTGTTACTCAAATAATAGGACAAGGGTTGACCTATATAAAGACACTTTTCTATTGAGAAACTTTTTCTAACTATTTTTTTATATGCAATTTTAATTTCATCATCGTACTTTTATGAGGTGTCTGTTCGATTAACTCTAGAAACTGAAATGAATCTGAAATCTTAGTTCAAGCATTTAAGAAATTGAAGCCAAACTTTTTCTCATTAACACTCATAACTTATATGATCTTTAAAAATTTATTTAAAAGAATTAAAATAAATTCTAAGTTCGTGTCATGGTTTCACTTATATATAATTGTATTTTAATTTTAATATTTAAAATTAAAAAAAAAATGACAACATAAAGATCAATGATTAAAAATGTCATTATGAAAAATAATAATAATTATTATTATCTTTAGTCTAATTAAAGATAGTTACGTATTGACAATATTATTAACCTTGAATTTTTTTTTGATGTTTTATGTAAAATAAATAAATGTAATATAATATCATCATATTAATATTTATATGTATATTAATATTATCAAAATAAAAAATTGATTAAATATTTATGCAATGTCATTTTTTTAATTTTATAAATATTTAAATATTTGATTTGATTTTTTTTATAATTTTTCACTATTTGTATTATATAATATTAACTTAATAGTTAATTTGTAGTATTTTTTAATATTTTAATATGCATATAATCTATACTATTTACTCAATTATAATTTAATATATATTATAATTTATATAATTTATGCTAATAATTATTAGCATTTATCTATGTAAATATTAATAATTAAAGAAAATAAAAGAAAAGAGAACGAAGCTTTTGGGGAAAAAATCATGAATTCTTTCATTGTTTTTTTTTAGAGAAAAAAATCCAAATTTATGCTTATCTTCTTTAAAAAATCATAAATTAAATCTTTTCATTTGTTATCTTTTTAAATTACCCTAAAGTTTATTTTTATTTTTCTTAAAAAATAATTTAAAAATAAATATGTTAAATTTATATATCCAATAAGTCTAATACTAATTAATAAAAAATTTTGTGGCCCCTACACCTAATACATGCAACACAAGTACCTAAAATAGCTAGCAATCTAAGGTGTGTCTTCAGGCAAGTCATCCAAATACAAATAGGGAAAGGTAAGTACTTCGTCGTCTAGCTTAGCTATTCGACGCCAAATCTACAGGCAACCCCTACAATAGAATTTTTCATTATTAAGTTACATAATTTTGTAGCAGTTTCACCATTTAGGGCATTTAATAAATTACATCAGATAATGTGGTAAGTGATATGGGGTTGCAACGGATGGTAAGTGATACTCCAATAACTCAGCATTAAAAAAGGAAAAAAAAATGGAAAAATGATTTTCTCCTGAAGCTACCCAATGTATAGTGACCTCAGAGATCTTCATGGTCACCTTTCAATATGTACCCTTTGGAACAATAATCTGAGAGCTTTAAAAAGCTCACAAATTCCTTCAAATCAGAAACAGATATTGTTATTTGTGACTAATAGGCTGATGCATAACATGCCTACCTTAGTCAAAGATCCTTTCTCCAGTTGAGAATAGCAAAAATATGAAAGAACTGAAAATGCAGAGTAACCCTGGTATGGCAAATACTGCCCTCCAACTTTCTGGAGTCGAAAGATCTGAATATGCAATTTTAGCAGCTTCAAGAAGCCGTCCAGTTAGATCAACCCCGATAATGCCAGCTAAAGTCCCAGCTGTGTTAGAGACGCCCATCACTATTCCAGCATATCTTGGAGCAATATCCATATGATTTACTGCAAAACCAGCCCTACCTAGTGCCAAAAAGCCAAGGGCCACAGAAGAACAGAAGACAGCCCCAATGGAAGTTCTGAAGATGGGAAGTCCTATCAATGCAAGAGAAGCAACCAAGAATCCTACGGTATTCAGGAACTTCCGCGTTCTAGTCACGGACAATATTCTTTTTGTGATCAAGTGGTCGGCAACCACCCCACCAATATTTGAGAATACAAACATATTGAGATAAGGCATCATTTTAGAAGAACCCATTTCCTGAAGACTGAGCTGCAGTCCCTGCTCAAAATAGGTTGGCAGCCAGTTCATCAAGACATACAAAGCATAATGGAATGTGAAGTTATTCACCACAATTGCCCAGACTGGCAAGCTGACTATAATTCTCTTCCATGGGATCTTGGCAGCTCTGATGGTACTTCCTCCGTTCTCTATTTTTGTCTTCTGACCAGCTTTGATTGGCAGTAAAGATTGTCCAAACCCAGCAGCAGCTGCCTTTGGATTTTCAGAACGAGGAGGATCACTTGCATATTCAAACCAAAGCAAAGACCACAAAACACCTAAAGCTGCTTCAGCCAGAAACACAGACTGGGGCCCTTTAAACTTTACAAGGCTTGGAAGTAGAAGCATCCCCATGGCTGCACCTAAGTACATCCCTGAAGTTGTAAGAGAAACTGACCGGGACCTTTCGTGGGGTGGAACCCACTGTGCCAGGACTGTATGAATGGAAGGGAAGATAAAACCTTGCGCAACACCAACAAGCAAGCGGGCAACCACCAATACTCCAACTCGATTAGGATCAAGTGGGACCAAAAAACATGTCAATGACCATAGGACAAATGATAGAAGAAGAACCCTCCTTCCACCAATTTTTTGAGCAGCCCACCCTCCAGGCACCTGGGAACAAGCATAACCATAGTAAAATGTCGAAAGTATCATGCCTTTGCTTGACTGATTTACCCCAGCAGCATCAGCTGCAACAGTATAAGCAATCGAGAAGCCCACTCGTTCAATATAGCAAACACAAGTACTAATGAAGGTTAGAAAGACAATCAGGTATCGCTTCGGAAACTTCAACCTCGTCATGCTTCAGCAACACTGTAATGCGGCAGAAAGTTGCTTGTCAACTATATTGTTATTTAGTGGTACAAAATTGGTTAATTATATTTTAACAGTTTCCCCATCCAATGGCAAACTTCTGCCCACCCAGTTGAACGTGCAGCAGAAAGAGATTGGCATCCACTTAAAAACTCTAAAAAACCTTCAAAATGCTAGCCAAACCTGAAGCAAACAGCATTGCATGTGTCAGGGGATCAATATCTATTTAATACTGGGTAGAAACATGTGATAAAGTTGCACAGTGCAGTAATTCTTCATTAAGGCACAACGTATCATCAGTGTCAGAGAATCCATGGTAATCTAGATCTAAAAAAGAAAGGTAATAAAGCGCACAATGTACAATGCTTTACTGAGCATTAGCAAAGAGAAGATGGTAATTAAAGGAATTTGCAGCTTAAGGTATCCAATTAGGCATCCTAGACAAATGTCAGCAGAAATCAACTTATTCCATCAATCTGAAAACATTTCTTGTTAATGATAACAAAATATGGAGAATGACAATATAAAGAGAGTGAGTGGAATTGCTATGGCTCTCATATTAGTTTTTTACTAATAAAAGGTCATCAAAATGCAAATGTGATTAACTGCTTTGCAAGAACAAGTTAATTTCCAAGACATTGCAACCTCTTCTTTCTCAAGTGAGATTCCAAGCCATTCTAGTGGCATGGTTCAAAAATAATCCACTGAACATGGCATCATATCAACTGTACACATTATTAATCACATTACATTTCCTTTCTGATTTGTGCAATTCGATGTCTCCTTGAAATCACAATTTTTCACATTGCATTCATCAGGAAAAAGGCCCCTTGCATGTTAACACAAGCTATAACCCATGAAAGCTGTCCCAACCCATATTCTGCAAAAACCACCATTGACGAAAAAGGGTCAATCTTAAGGTTCTGAGCATGATTTTCAGTATGCAAGACCAAACATTAAGATACTGAGTGCAGAGTGCTCAAATGTTTTGACCAACCATTGCAACTGGCAAATCATCTGACAAGCAAACTGTTTGCAGCGCTTCCTGTCATAATTTGTTCTTTCTTAGCAAGTGCATCGATCCATATTCCTCAAAGTTCAAACAAAAAGAGTTCACGTCCGTAAACAAAGTCATAAAATCGACCTTGGGAATCATAAACTCTCAATGAAAACAGAAAGGGCAAAACCAATTGCTGCCAGTTACCACATAAAAACAAATCCAGTGGTGGGATTTATTCAGAAATGGCCCCAAATCCCAAATCTACAGACTGTAAATCTAGCAAACCCAATTTCCTCTAACAATGCAAAAACCATATAACAAGTACAAAATCAAAGGAATCTGTACTTCTGGCAAGACCAACAAACACAAGGGAGGCAATAAACAGGAGAATGACATAGAAATGAGCAATAAACTCCCCCCCCCCACCCAAAAAAAAAAAAAAGGCATAATTAAGGGGAAAAAACACAAGAAGATGAACACTTTTTTTTGTACCTTAACAGAAAATGAAAAAGTCATACAAATCCCCACGAATTGAATGTCTGGCCAAGAAAGTTGCTCGTGCTTTTTCGGACAAGAGAAACACATTCCAGAGCACAAATGTGATACGTTTGTCTCAAAGAGCAACGATCAAAATCCAGAGAAAACTTCAAAGAGCCCTAAGCCAGTGAGGAGAGGGAGAGAGAGAGAGAGAGAGAGAGAGAGAGAGAGAGAGAGAGAATTTTCTGCAAGTCAACGTGGTGAGGGGGCTCACCTCAGTGAAATAACCCAAATACTCACGTGTTCGGTTTTCTCTTGGGGGGTGGGGTGGGGGTGTGGGAAAAAACGAATGGCCGCGTCAGCCAACTTTTCTGGTAACTTCAACAATTTTCTTCATCTTTTCTTTTTATTATTTAAAATTCTTCTGTAAATTTGTCGGAGGGCTTTTAGATCAATCATCCAAAATGAGCAAGAAAATGAATGGAACTCTGTTCTCCGTGGGAACCTATCATTCATTTATATATATATATATATATATATATATATATATAAAATACGGCTAATAGCATTTTTCTTTTTTCTTTTTGGTTTCTTGTTGTTGTTGTTGTTGTTGTGTAAATAGATGACTTCTGCTCTTTTTTTTTTTTGTGTGTGTGTGTGTGTGTGTGTGTTTTTTTTTTTTAAAAAAAAAAAAAATCAAAAGGTGGGTTCGGTAGAATAACAACAGCCCAATCTGTCGATGGAACAAAGCCGAAGAGAAACGGGTATGACTGGCTGCTCATGTTCATCCCATCGCATGTAGATAGAATTCATCTCAAACCCAAATCTCGTCCCTTACTGGACGGACAGCTATATTATCAGTACGTCCAAAACAAATATATTATCAAAGTCGTAGAAGATCTTAGTTATGATATTTCTTAGTCATTGTGTAAAAAGATATGTCTTGGCTGTTTGATTAATTTTACTACTAGAAAAATGGCCTGAGTTGTTGGGAATTTGTTCTTCTTTTCCAAGCCTTCCCCCCCCCCTTTTTTTTGTTTAATTTGGTTTTAGTATTATTATTATTATTATTATTGTTTTCCCTTTTTTTTTTTTTTTTGTTGGTTAAAATGGCTATGCAACGCAACAAATTTGAATGGTAAACACATGGCACGCGAATCTCTCACAGCATCATTTTGGTAGAATATGCCTAGTGATGAAATTGAGAATAAAATTAAATTACAGCAATAAAAATAAAGTTATATACATATATATATATATATATATATATATAGATAAAGGTAAGTTACCCTTCTGACTATTGCTTTTCTCTTTTGTTTGGGCAATGTTAGACTCCACTCCTCTCGTTCATTGTATTTCATTTGCTTGTGACATTTCTTCTCATAAAACATTTTTCCTGGGCTAGATTTATCTGTTGAGCCATCCATCCAGCTTCAATTTTCATTTTCTATTGGAGGGGGGGGGGGGATTGATTCACATTCACTGTGTCTTTGGTATTTAATAATATAATTTGTTGAGCTCATCCATTTGCAATTGAAACCCTGCAAAGAATTACAAACCAAAAACGAAAAGCTGTTATGCTGATCCAAAAAATGAAAGATATCATCAAGTCACTGCCAATGGGAGCTAGAGACTTGTGGGGGAAATGGTGGGATGGGGGGCGTCCTTTTCGTTAAAATATGTTGCCGTTGCTTGAAGTACAAGCAACGCAACGGCATCCCTCGATTAACCTACACAAGTATACGTTATTGAATTCCTTCCTTGCTTCCTGTTCCGGTGGCAATCAATTGCAAGTGCTTGATTCCAGCTCATAACCATTCATTACAGCAAAATGAATATCAAAAAGCAATCAGAATGTTAAAAAAAAAAAAAAAAAAGAGGAGGTGGGGAGAAGAAAAGAAGACAGGAAAGAAAGGATGATCAATTAACAGAAACCCGTGAAGAAAATTAAGAATGGAGCTCTTTTGAACATCCTTAATGTCAGTCCATATAGAAAGATCACTGTCGAAACACAGGGAACGAAGCAGAGCATGCAGACTCCTGAACAATGTCTTCTATTCTACACACACACACACACACACACCAAAAATAATAATAAAAAAAAGGTTTACATCCTCATTGAAGGAAATGGACCTGCCCAAACCAACCCAGGATGGACGGTAAATTCATCACATGATGGTGCAACGACTCCTTTCTTCAGCAGGCTGACCAGACACTTGCTGGAACCTGTGTGACTCAGATGGGTTGTATGTGAACTGAGAAGTATTCAACCCATACTGGTTTCAAATCCCAAAAGAACAGACCATAAGCACAGCAATAGAAGGCATAAAAGATCTAAAATACAAGAAAATTAACTACATTTTGATGTCCTTAACTTCATTTTCTATCTTAAGAACCATTTGCACAAGTTTCATAAAATCCCAACATGTTATGTTAATAAATAACAGGTACACATAGACAATGAAGCTTCAGAATATCAAGCTCTGTGCTACTGTATGTCATAGGTATCAGCTACAAACTCAGTTGAACACCAGATAATCTATATGAAAAGATGGTCAATTGAAAAAATGGATAAAAAAATCACCTTTTCTCTCATTCGTGTACTCCAAGCATCATTTCTGCTTGGGCGCTGATCAGAGGAGCCAGAAACTGGCACTCCTGTCACTGGACCTGGTGGCTGATTGAGCAGGGGCTGCCGGATTTGTTGCCTTGAAGCAATGAATTCATCATCACTATCATAATCGGTTGGTCTGTTAGCAGCTCGAACCATAAGAACTAAAATGAAAAGTAAAGCCTGCAACAATACATTGATTCCTCATAAATAAGCCACTTAGAACACAATAATAAGGCAATTCTGTTGATTAATGAATTAAAGAATATTGTGGGTTGGGAAGGATGTTTCAGAGGCAGAGAGGGAGAGAGAGAGAGAATGGCTTAAATATCCATAAGGAGCTCCATGCAAGAAATTATTCCTATGATTTGCACATTTACACAGAAACACTGTCAAGCACAATGCATGGGCATAAAGGCCAAGCATATGAGAACTAAACTATTTTGTTTCCAGTTGACTATTGCACCGCTGAACCAGAAAAAGGTTGCCCACTACTTAATTTGGTAACCAATTGCAGTTTGCACAACAAATCCTAATCACATCACACAAGGGTATAGAACATACAACTAATTTAACCATAGATTTCTCTTGCAATAATCACATTCCCTAGCAAGCTCCAAATTAATAATTCAGGTAAAGATGACCTAGATAACCAGGCTACATATCAATATCAGAAGTTAATTTGTCTTCAGCATACAACTAATTAAACCATAGATTTATCTTGCACCGATTTAATTCCCAAGCAAGGCCCAAATTGATGATTCAGGTAAAACTTGACCAGGATAACCAAGTACAGGTCAAGATGGGAGGATAATTTGCCTTGGAAACTACCTGTAAATCCACTGATTCATCACTTTCAAGCAGCAGTCTGACATTCTATTTCTAATGCAACCAATGATGAATAGCTAAATCTAACAGAAACAAGACTTAATCAAATTTCAGGATCAATCAAACCTCAATGCCAATAGCATATGCAACAAATCAAAAATGAAAAAGCCCATGTATATCATGAGCTCACAACTTCATGCGTTGAAAATGTGTCAACATGAGACAAAAGCACCTGGCACAGAAGTTAAAAACTCGCTGACAGTATTCAAGTTCAAGGTTTCACCTCAATTCCTTTCAAATAGAGACACAGTTTGTCTATTCAATATACACATATGCATCATATGTTCCCCAATGCTCATAAACACTAACAACTTGATCAATCACTGGCCACTCATCCTTTTCATAAGAAAACTCTTGACCTCTTTTACGAGTAAAAAAGGAAATTTAAGTTACTGACTTCTATTACCATCAGTCAAAGTTCCACAGCTTTTCAGTTATTCTCTTTCAACTTGGCCCCAGACAAACACTCAAAGACTGACATGTCTACTCCAGTTCATGATGTTATTTCCATTCTAAGGGCCAGTCATTCAGAACATTGCTCAATTGCTATCTGAAACATACTTGTAAGAGAAAGTGTCAGACATTGCTGAGCTCTAACATTGAACATTTCAAACACACAGAGCCATGCAAGAAAAGAAAAATTACTCAAAAGTGAAAGAGACAACTGAGTATGTAAACTGGTGCTCCCCATCTCAGTCCTAATATCTACAAGCGAAGCACAGGTCAACAGCACAATATTACCGTCAATTTCAGAATGATGCCATTTGTGCTTACCTCCAAGACAACTGCTCCAAGCGCAACCCATTTGGCAATGCTCCAGTTTTCTTTCAGAAAATGGAATATCATATTAAAATCTCCAGTTTTGTCAAGCGGAATTTCCTAAATGAAAGAATTTTCCCACTGTTTGAATCAGCAATTTCACCACATGAAACTTCTAAGATCAGTGTTGGATGAGGAGGGGTGGGGGAAGATGTGCAAGGGAGAATAAAAACTCACTTGTTTCCATCTTTTGTCGAAGTATATGAAAGCTGCACATCCCAACTCCACCAGTATTAATAAAATGATCAGTACTGAATACTAATCCAGGTCAAGGAAAACAATCAACATAAATAAAAAAAAGGAAGCTATTCCCCTTGTCCAAAAAAAAAAGATGTCCTTTTTGGATGATATGCACCTGTTCTCCTAGCTATAAGCTCAAAAGAACAGTGCAATCACACAAACAAGATAGAAACTAAGTAAAGCATATGAGCAAAAAGTTTTGATGCTTTGTGGTTTAAATATTTGGACCACATTTTGCAACATGATAAAATGGGAAGAAAAAATTTCTGAAGAGGGTATGGGAAAACATAAAAATGTAAAAATGAAATACTAAGCTGTAGTTTTCCAGCACTTCAGCATTTGTTCCATCTTAAACATCTGGGTGCAGATAGGATTATTAAATGCTTGGTTAATGACTACTTCAACAACTTTTGTATTATTATTCAATGTTAAGATATAAACCTAACATTTGTCTTAGGATACAAAACTCAGGCAGCATCCATTCCGAGTGACAGCTCCAACACAACCAAAACAAGAGATGACAAAGAGAATCACTCCTACACCAATAAACAAAAATATGAACCTGCAAAATAAAATGATGCAGAATCAGAATTAGGCAAGAAAATGGTTACCCAGACTCCAATAAACATGAATGTAAATATATGTCAGAAGTCGATATCAGTTCCTCAAGCAAGAATATAGACCACAATATACTAACTTCTGCAACATAAAGTCCTTTCACCCAGTCTTTTAAACTTCTAAAAGAAATCTTAATCCAACAGTTCTGTTGAAAGAGAAGCAGGTCTTAGTATTAAAATGGCATCCTTTCTTAAGACTCTCAATCAATATGCATCTGTTTTATTTATTTATTTATTTTTTGTGATTCAGTCCAGGATACCATATGCACAAATCAGCAATCTGAGTTCCGAAAACAATTTCTTGAGATATAACCATATTCTAATCTGAATCACTATTTTTCTCTCACATTATACTTTGTATAACAGGATTTCTGAACAGTTGATTCATGTTGTGCTTGTGCTTCCAACAAATTAAGATAACCCAGGAGACAAAGCAATGAGAAATGCAGAAGGAGGGCAATACCAAGCTGTTGGCAGCTTATCAAGGATACTTTCAGAAAGAGACACAGCCATGAGCATGGGGCGACTGAGCTGTATCAAACCAGGATGTTGACTAACAGGCGGCAATGGCATATCTGCGGACGCTTTCTTATACTCAATGAACAAGTAGATCCCATAACCAACCATAGCCAGGCCCACAAGAGTCAGCAAGAAGTTAAGGAGCTTCAACAGACATTGCAAGCACCCCCTACAAGCCATATTCCCCTACCAATCAAGTACCTCAACTTTCACCACTGGCTCTCTTTTTTAATCCACTCCAATTGCCTCCTCCTTTCCTTAAAGAATCCACATTAACATAAAAAATTCAAATCATTTTCAACAGCATCAAAACAACTCAAATTGCCTAAACGGAGAAGTTTCACAAAAATCATCGATAATGAAAGCAACCCAAATTAGTCCTAAACAATTTACACTCCAATTCCAAAATCTGACTTTAAATTAGTCATCTTCAGGATGATGAGTAAGAATCAAACTAGAGGCAATCATGAATAAAGTTGTCTTCTTTTCACTTGTATAAAGCCAAATTCAAACCGAACCTAAAACTTCAGGCAAAAAAAAAAAAAAATCAAACTTTCCCTTTTAGTTTCCTAGGTTTTCTCACCAACCAAACAGCCATAACCACAAATATTCCACACACATATATAAAATCCGATAAAACCCAGCCATCCCCAGACGACGGATTCACTCCGATACAATCAGGAAAAAGGAAACAGCAGAATATTGGGTGATCGATGAACTTACCAAATTTCGGGATTTCTACCGCCTTTTCGGGTTTTTGATCCTATCAGAAGAAAAGAAAGAGAGAAAGAGAGAGTCCTTTTCCTTGTTTTGTTCTGTGTTTTTTTTTTTTGAAAAAAAAAAATTAATTTTTATTTGTTTATTATTTTGCTGTTTTCTTGCGTTGGCGGGGCGCAGTGTGTGGGTGAACTGGCACTGGTTTTTTTCATCGTTTGGGCCCACTTATTTTATGTTGGAAGCCAACTCAAGAAAAAGAAGGCTTTTTTTTTTTTTTTTTTTTTTTTTTTAAAGAAGTGTTTGAGTTGCTCTCTTCTATTTTCCCTTCTACCAGTCAGTCAGTAACATTATTATTATTATTATTATTTTCTCATCAGGACACTCCTTTTTTCTTCGTTTTAGTTATATGTAGTTAGGAAGGAAAGTCCCTTGTTTATAATTGATTTTTTTTTTAAAAACAAATAATGCCATTCTTGCCTATGAAGGGTTTCATCGACTTATAAATGGGGATATACAACATAATAATAATAATAATAATTATAAATTTTGTACTTTGAAAATTTTGAATTTTAATTTTTATCAAGTTATATATTTTTAAAGTTTATTTAAAATTAATCATTTTTAAACTAAAATTAATCAAATAATTAATGATTTTTATTCAATCGCTTTAAGTAAAAAAAAAAAAAGAGCATTAAGTTAAAAGACATATAATTCAAATTAAAATTTAATTATAAAAATTCATAAATATTCAAAATCATTTTGTTTGTATAAATCCAACATCTTAACAAAAAAGTATTTGTTAATTTTCTCCTAGGCCACTATTTCTTGCAAAGTTTTCAACCCCTTTCCATAATAAAATTAATTCGTCATCTCGCAATTCTGTTTCTATTCTTTTTGTGTATTGCCGTTAGGTTGAGCTACACTTATGGTCAACTTCCCCAAGGCATCCGACGATAAATGGGTTCAAAACCCTGGCCGGCGGCCGCCAGTCACGGGGGACATGTCCCATCACCTCATGCTCCAAACATCTACGTAGGGTCTCAACCATCCCCGTAATTTGGCAGAAAAACAAAACAAAACAAAACAGAAATGGACAGCAGGATCCTAAACGGTTCTTCAAGACATTGACTGCCGGTCAACAGACAACCAGCGGGACCGGTGGCGCAAATTGGCCACTTGCGACGATCCCTTCTTCCCTAATCATTGGAAACTCCCAACCATTACGTGACAACCAAATACCATCTGGGTTTGTCTCCAGACTCAACAGACATCAAGACTCTTACGTCTAGACAAAGTTAGAAAGAATCAAATTCCCTCATTTCTCTTAATTTTGTATATTACGTGAGATTTAGTTAAGGCATAGAGTACTCTCCCAAAGTATCTTCGGACGTACAATTTCCTCTGTTTTCGAATGTATAACAGCTAGCCAATAACTGTTACCATTTTAAAAAAATGGCAAAAAAAAAAACACAAACTAGAATGAGTAATTGAAGTGTTACGTTGATGATTAAATTTGATTATCATTGTAATTGGATATGGGGAAGATTTGTTAATAGTTATTATTATTAAGGTGGTAGGTGTTTTTGGTTGATGAGATTAAATTACGTTAACAAGTAATTTTGGATCTGAACCTACAAAAATATTTTTTTATATTTTTCAAAAAAAGAGCATACGAATTAAAAAAAAAAATGGCAGAAAATGATGGTGTGAGTCCTGCAAACGCGACACCCAACCGATTGTTTTCTTTCTTTCTTTTTTTATTTTTCTCTCAATCAAAAAAAGGTTGCATGTTAGGTTGTCAATCCAATCTGACCAATATTATATTTTGTTTAATAAAAAATCTAAATAAGCTTACGAATGTTTGTCACAGGATGGGGTCCATTTGATTCGATATTTGTTTAATAGGATATATGAAAACTTTCCTTAAAATTGTATTAATATACATTTTATGATTGAATCTAATTCTGAAACAACCACATTTAACATGCATAGCCATTGAAGCATGACATTGACATAAGAAGGACAGGTGATGCATTCAACTGAGATTTTTGAGTGTCATTCATCGGTGTTCCCGTCCCATGTGATAATAATTATCTAAACATTTGTACTGAAAATAGAAATATATTAAGCCAAATAAGTGGGGGTTTAGTCTTTTTAATTTATTGGATTTGCTAATTGAATCCATTTGCTGACATTTTATATTGTCTATTTAATTATAAAAACATTTATTTTGTAGCAATGTACACAAAAAGTGATGCATAATTTTTTTTTTTTGAAAATGAAAAATTGAAACCGTTGAAAGGAAGATTAACTTGTATATCATATTACCAATTTTTTAATATTTTGTCTCCTTTGATCATTTATCTATGATATATCAGTTTTCTAGTTTAATTATTCAAACAAAAATTGTGTACTTTAATTATATAATAGTAATTAAAGACAAAAAAAAAAAAGAAAAGACAGCATTTTTTCCCGGTATGCTAATTAAGGGTCTATTTATTGTTTCTTTGATCTCAATTATATATTGAAAATACTACTTTGGTTTCCCTTTCTATAACTTTGGTGAACCCCAAAAAAAAAAACAATTTCAAAAAATTTAGCACCAGCACGAATCTTGATTTCTAATTCATCATAAGCCGTTTTTATAGGCATATACTCTCTTAAAAAAAGAAAAAAACAATCATAACCATATGAAACAATATATTGTGAGCACAAGTATTAGTAGAAATAGCTTTCATTTGCCGGTTGCAATATTATTTTGGCAAAAATTATATTAAAGTATTTGAATTTTACCTAAACTTGCGATATCCAAGTCTAAACTACTTGTGGCTTGCCTATCACAACTGGTTCTTGATGTGTCATAAACATGACAAATATACAGGAGAATTCAACTTGTCATTTGGTATTGGATATAATTTGCTAATTTTATAGTATAATTTTTGTTTTAAGAGGTATGGTGAATAGATATAAGTTTGATCGTTTTCTTTTTTAAAGTGAGAATTAATTGTCAGATGCTCTTTTAAAAAGCGACGGAGGTTTACCATTCAATTATGTTACCTTTTCTTAGTATAGAAGTGGAATACTTGTATTGAAATTTTTTATAAATAATCTTTTTTATACAATCTTAATTAATTTACCTTTTCTTAAATTTTGTTGCCTTTTTAATTAAGACTTCAAACTCCATTTTTTCACTTCTATTTTAGTCTTTAATGCCATATTTTATGTGCAGTAAAGCCTTGCACAACATTTCTAGCTATGTTTTATGCTATATCTTACGTAAGTAGTAATCGATGTTAGTCCAGTCATATGAGCAACCAGAAATCTTTATTTGTTTGCTTGTTTCCATGACTGAGTCTTTTGGAGAAGAAGGGTAGGTTAAAAGTACAAAGAATTGGATTTGAATTTGCCACATCAATTATTTAGAAACTTTAGGAGTACCACTATTCCTATGTATGTACTAATTGGGGCAGGTTTATGGTGGTAAAGGGAAAAATCCTTAAGTTTTGGGCTTGGGACTCAAGTGTGCAGTGTATTTTTATTATCCCCTAAAATACTATTTTGGAACTGTCACTATACTTGAGATGTTCGGTGATAAAGGGCTTTGTAAATGAGTTTGTTAAAGACAATTAAATAGATATTTTGTAAGGGAATGGAGTTTTCCATTAAACATGTATGAACTTGTGTAGTCGGAGAGAATTGTGTTATGAGCATTCATAAGGAAAAATAGTCTTTGCATTTCGTGGCAACGTGAGACATCAGATTTGAGTCAAGTCGGTTTTGATATCTCTTGTTGAGGCCATTACCCTCTTTCAAAAGGCAGTTTTAGCACTTACATTTATAAGGTTTAAAATCTATTTTTCCTATCTAATATGGGATTTTATCACATTGTGCTAGAGCATTTCTTTAAAAAGTTAAAAATGGATAAGTGAAGACTCCAATAAGGTTTTGCCATGAAGGTTCACTCACCTTTGCATTCCTCCCCATTTTATTCTAATCATAGAAAAAATTTGTTTCTATTGTTTTGGTTATTATATCTTTTTATTCATGACTTCTGCTCTTTTGGTTTCTATTAAATTTACAAATTAATATTTAAATGCCATGTATTATTAATTACAACATAAATTAGGATTTATGTCATGGTATTTTAGCTAATAAATCAACAGAATGGCCATTCAATTATAGTGTAGTTTTGTTTTTACTTAGTTTTAACCTTTTCCAAATACTTTTGATAATTTTTCCTTTTTTTTGGTCAAGTGGAAGAATTTTTGGAGTCTAAATCCAACTCTACCCTTTCAAAATGAATCACATTTAACACATGTTTGATTTTTGTTTACATTTATTAAAAGACTCATTAAATCATAAATTACATGGTGAATATTTTTTATTTTCATAAATCTTGCACCTCCTCTTAAAATTAAAGCACAAATTTTTTAAAAAATAATTTTAAATTATTAAAATATTTCTTAAACAATTAATAATTATTTTATTATTATGTTCCAAATGGTTACAACTTACAAGCCTTGTATAATAGATAGGTCCATTTATGTACAAGCCCAATCCCTAAGGTCTTAAATAAAATTAACAAATAATGGAACTTCTACTGGTGGACCATATAGTGGAAAAATATATTTTTTGGGCTTAAAATGAGCTAAGTTTTTTGCTTGATTGACTTTTCTTCTCCACTTCTAGTTTCTCATAATTCGATGTAGATTTACTCAAATTTCTTGCAAACAAACCTTTTTTTGGTCAAAGAGATTTACCAGATGACTTGGAGTAGATGTTGCATTATTTTAGTGCACATTATTTGGTGAGAAAATTCAAGCAAAACAAAAGAACCAAAAATTTAAGTGGGAGTATAATTGCTAAATATGAAAAATTTGGTGGTGTTGGGGTTTCTTTTGAGTAGGGGAAGGATTTACTTACCAATTTCATGAATATGATATTAGCTTATCATCCAATACAAAAGGAGAATGATAAATTTATATGGCATTAGGGAGAAGTATGAATAGTTCGATTTGATCTTTTTGTAATTTCTTAGATAGTCGTTGTGGTCCAAATAGGAAGGGATAATTGGTATTTGGTTGAGCCTGCCTCTGTTAAGGTGAAGGTGTTTAGGTGGTAGATATTACTAGATTGTCTTCTTGTCAAAAAGAAGTTACGGTCAATAGGAGGGTCTAATTGAGATGTCACATACTCATTGTTCTCTATGAGGATAAAGTTAATGACTCATTTATTCCTTCATTACCATTTTGTATGGGTAGTTTGGTGCATGTGTTTGTGGTGGTGAGAAATTTCATGGGTTGTTTTGAGCCCAATTAAAGAGGTATAAGAGTTATGGTGCAAATTGGGTCACGGTTATATATCAAGGGAGATATAGATCATAAAATTTTATACAAGAAGGAACGAACACATTTTTATAGGTAAGAATTTTTTGGTTATAAAAATGTGTGATTTGGTCTGAGTTAGGTTATAGTAATGGTTAAAGGCGAAATAGTCACAATGTAATTTCATGTTTGATGAGTTTTTAATAAACTTAAAAGGTATCCATCCTATGAAAAAGGTAAAGTTACAATCGCGAGATTTGACTTAGGTTATGCTTTTAAGTGACACTTTTAAATTCAACACGAATATAATAATGATAGATGAAGGTATGAGGGCAAGCATAAGAAGTATGTTGCAAGGGGACGATGGAAATGTTGTGTGTATGTTCCTTAAAGTGATTAAGATTACTAACATTAATGAAATAAAATTATTTGTACTTTGGGAGGTAATTCACCTTTAAAGTTTAAGGAATATGGTAAGAGGTTTCACTTACCATTGAAAGCAACTCCTAAACTGCAATTGCATGAATTAATAATAGACATAAAAGATTTTAGAAACTTGCATCAATGTTTTATGACATTATTATTAAAATTAATGATAAAGTTTCCTTTGTCTTCTAGCCTCGAGAATATAATCAATTTGTTGATGTCCTAACTAAACAAGGCAAAACTCATTATATAGAATTAGTGGTGTGATTATAAAGGTGTAGATTAGTGTAGGTTATACATTAGTAGTTACACATATGTTAATTTATGTATTTCTTTTTTTTTTTGTATTTTTTACTCAACAAAAAGGTTATTGTGCTTATGACCTTGCGTACTATACACATTTTTCATATTTATACAACTTGATGTTAAAAAAAAAAGACAAAAAAGAAAGAGAAAAAAACCAGGTTCAAGAAATTTACAATATTCATAACAAAATTATCATGTGGACTTATTTGGCTTATTGTTTTTATTTTTAAATTTAAGATCCGGTTTAGTCCTTTGCATATAAGAGATAAGGGTTCAAACTTCTTTAATTTTACTTTAACCCTTTTTTTTTGTGTGTAGAAAGCAAGAAAATAATAAGAAGAGCTTCCTGTGGGAACCTCACAAAATCAATGATTATGATGCTTTTCATGCATTTTTATGCTTTTCAATTTTGAAAAGAATAAGATGATGCAAATAGGTTGGTAATCAAATATATATCTTATATCGATTTAAATAGTCATAAATGTGATGAATTTGTATTGATAAAAATATAAAATTACTACCCCCCATGTTGGTAGCCTTAAGAAGATCTTAGTACCTTCTTCGCATTGATTACTCTACACTATTGTTTGCTTCATATAAAATAAAAATGATGTTAAGTATATTTTGTAAGTTTTAGATTTATTAATACTGAAATTGATTATAAGAAAAACTTATTTGAACTTAACAATATTTAAATAATAGATCATTTATCAATTTTTTAAGATCATTAATTAAAAATTTGCATGATGTTCTTTTATTTTAAATTAATAATTAATTCATTAAATAAAAATTATTAAAATGGTACACATTGATGATTATATATTGTGCACATTTCATCAACCAAAATATGCATTTGGACATTTACACATTTTTTAATAGAAAGATAGGTATTCTTTGTGAGTGATTATTTATCAAATCCTTAAGATCATTAATTAAAAATCTGCACAATGCCTTTTTATTTTTTATTAATACTTAATTATTTATTTAATTTTATGATTTATTGACTTTTTTCTTTTCAATTTATATGAAATATTGTCCACACTAAATCACACAAGTTAACTTATATTTATTTATTAGTTTGCTTATAATTTTGTGATCTTTATTTTAGGGAAGCTTTGATTTCAGCTGATGATTACGGTTTAGGTCTTTGGAATTACAAAGAGTAGTACTTAACAACATGAGCTTGTGTAGGCATTGGCCTATACGTTGTGAGAATTCAAGAAACAGAAATTAAAATAGAAAGGAAAACACAAGTATGGAAAAAAAAAGAATGTGGAGTGGTATAGAAGAAATAATTTACAAAATAAAAATTAAAACATAAGGGAAAAGCATGGGAATAAGACAAAACATAACTAGATAATTAAAAAACTTACCTCCAAATAAGAGCTTATATGATGGATGACTGCATAAAACTTGAAAGCACATTGATTCAAATGCAAGGCTGGGAGGCTGTAGGAAAGATAGATAGTTGGCAAGAGAGAAAGCAAATGACAGGAAGTGGCTAAGGGGTTTTAAGAGAGGGTGGGTGAGAAACAAGTTTGGTAGGAGGAAGTTGAGAGATTTTAAGAGAAGAAAAACCAAATGGCCAAGAGGTTTTAACATAGGGAGGGTGAGAAAGAGGTTTAATGAGAGGAAGTAGGAAGATCTTAGGAGAGACTAAGAAATTTAAGAAATTAATAATTTATAGTTAAATTAACTTAAAAAGAAATTAGAGATTTTTGTGAATGTTTTTAAAAGTAAAATAGAAATTTGGAAAGAATTTATCAAAATCAGCAGTTTTGCTTATTATAATTGAGAGAAAGATGAACTTTTCTTTAACCATACAATGTCTCCTTGCCATTTACAAAAAAGGGTTCAAGGTTAGGCATGACTCAAAACTAATTTCATGGTTGACATATGATTTCCACATCAAAAATCCTAGTTTATAACTAACAGAACGACAAAGCTCACATCAAAAGTTCTATTTGGTCGCACATTCATAGGAACTTCATTTCGATAATTGCTTAGCTGCAAGACTTGCCTAGTGAAAATTTGAGAGCTAAATTGTTGCCTTTAATGGCCAGGGATTCATCTTGCGAACCGACTAAACTCCACGCTGCCAATCCCAGCCGTCCAAACTGCAACATCAACTTCAACTTCAAACTTGTTTACATTGCATTGATGGTGCCACACCATATAAGCAATTGTCACAGATAAAAAAGAAGTCGCCATCCATTAAAGTTCCATGTCAACTTGAGTAGCCACTGGCCGTTGGAGCACTAGAGCATCATCTCTAAAAGTCCAACGCCACTACCCTCTGTTATCTAAAGACCAGTTTCCATTAGTAGACACTCCACAAAACAACATGAATTAACACGAGCTCCATTTTCCCCAAACGGTCAGCCCAAAATATCAAACAAAAATGCGAAACACCTATAAAGGACAACATTCTACAGTATGTTTGCTTTGCTAGGATCTATTTACAACCACAAGCTTCAAGGTGCCTACATGGCTCTTGTATAGCCATTCAATTTTGTCTACCCCTAAAAGGATGTACATGACCCTTTGCACTGGTGAGGGACAGGATCACTAAAACCCTTTTTAGCATTATTCTGCTGTAATTTGGATGGCAACAGAAGCTTGTAGGAAATCTCACTCGGCGCACCACGTGAAGACTCTCTTTGCATCACCCTAAAGTAGTGAATTCTACAATTCACATTTACATTAGAAATATTATTTATGTGAGGATCGAAAGAATTTACGTTGAGTGCACATTTGAATAATTAATTTAACAGAAAATAGATGTTCTTCACTCATTAGGATTATGACATGTACCAGAACTATTGGATAAACCCCTAAAAGAATGCCTGACAAATCATATCAATGAATAGCGGAGACTTTATCTTTTGATGAAGAGGATTAACAGAGCCTGAGAAGCCAAAATCAGGAATGAGCTGGTCACTCTAGAAGGAATTAGAGCAGATGACATGAGGAGGAATTGTTGAAAGGCCTTGCTCTGAGAGCTCGGCTAGCACAAATATCGGTTGACAGAGGTCTCAGGCCCAAGGGCAGTAGTAGCCATGGAATTATTAAAACCTGGTCAATTAACTCTCTTGGGTATCAGAATGAAATTATTAAAATTACTGTAATCAATAGAAGGATTATTAAATTGATTATATATTATATTTTATTAATTTATATTTGAATGTATTCCATGTTTAATTGATATAATTAATTATTTAATAAATATTATTTTTATTTTATTCATATTTAAATAATTTTTATTTGATTTATATTTATTATGAACAAATTTTTGAATTTTAAATTTAAATTATTCTAACAATTATTCAAATATCTAGTTCTTTTGCTAAATATCTATTTATAAAAAGATATTAAATAAGATTGTAAGTAATTTTAGAGAAAGATGCAAAAAAAAATCATAAAAATTCAAAAGAAGTAAAAAATTGAGATTGGTCGACCTATAATATTGGTCAATTAATTAATACACAAAAAAGAGAAAAATAAAAAAGAAATAAATAATTTAGATTCATTAATTAGATTTATGGTTGTAATTAACTGAATATCAAAAGAGTTGTAAAGAGAAAAGAAATAAAAAATTTGACTTAGTTGATTGAACTAGTACTTGCAATTAATTAGATAACGAAAAATTTAAAAAAGAGAAACATTATGAAGAGTTGAGATTGGTCAACATAATTAGTGGTTGCAATTGACCAAAGGTAGTTTAAGAGTTAAAAGTTTTAAAAAAATTAAGTTGATTGACTTAATTAGTAGTTATGATTGACTAATAAAACTGAAGAATTGGATTGGTTAAAGTGAAGCAGTCAATTGATGCCTTAGAAATAAGGTTTCCTACTTTGAAAATTGATTTTCTTTATTTAAAAAAATAATCTTCAATAACTAGTATGTTGTCTTTATTTATAAGAAAATTGTATAACTCATTTGTAAAGTACAATGAATAAGGAAAAACCCTATAAATTTTGTATTAAACCTAATGATAGATTAAAGAGAGTAAACAAGAAAAAGTGAAAAATCAAGAACAAGATCTTTACGAGTGAAAAGTTACGATTATTAAAGAGTAAAAGTGTTTTAAAGAAAAACGATAGAAATTGAGTCTTTAAGTTGTAAAGAACCGTTAATTCTTATGAAAGTTTTATGGAAAATTTGTTGTAGTTAAAGCTAAAATGAATTTGTATAAAGAGTTATTTTTACCCTAAAAAAAAAAAGAATTAGTGAAGTTAAACTTTTAAGGGATGAAACTTGAGGAGTGAATGTAAGCTTTTGATATAAATCGAACCACTATATATCACTGTACATGCTTTTTCTATTTTTATCCTTTTACTTTTAGTTGATTATATTGTTTACTTTGTTATTTATTATTGATTATTTTGTTATTATTTTTTGAAGCTAAAATTAAGTGTAATTTAAGTAATCAAATTGAATAATTCCAATTTACCTTTTATTGGGTTACCTAAGGACTAACAAACTCTTTTACCTATACAAAGGGACAATGTAAATATTTAAATAATCTTGGAGATATGTGCCTCCTTAAATTTTGGATTACAAGTTAAACAAGCTTGAATGTTTAATTACAAAAACATTTTTATAAGGGATTTTTATGTCCATGTCATTAGACTTGATGACATTAAAGGCAAATCTTATTTAACAAATGAGACTACTCAAAAATTTATCAAAAATAAAGTGATGCATTAGAGAAATTTGAAAGTATTTACTAGGTAAATAAACATTATTTTCTATAAAAATACCTTGTAATAAAAGATGATTTGCTTTAAGATGACTTGTAAATGCTTTTAAGGCTTATCACCTAAGTTTTGTTATTAGCTCAAAATTCAATTCTAAATATAACAGGTTCCTACATTTTTAATGGATGGAAATCATGATGGAAAACAAGTTAAAATAAATGTGATGTAGTTTACTTAACTAACTAACATGGTTTTATATCAATCCTTAGACCTAATTAGTATATGAGTTTTAAGATTTTTAGAATTGATAAGCATTATTTACCATGACATTTCAAGTGCTAATGCATATGTGAAAAGTAATACATTGAGTAGGCATTATCGTATTAAGTATATGTGAGTGTAACTTTGTTGTATGTCATTATTGTTATCAATCATGAAAGCATTACAAAACCCAAATGCATTATGTATTTTGCAACAAAAATCATTTAGTATATTGTAGAGATGTTAGAATTTTTTTAATTAATAATATTAAAATGTTATCAAATAATATTTTTATTAAGTACTTAATTATTATATGACCTAATTAATAAGAAAAAAATTTACATATTATTGTATTAATTAAGGACTATAATCTTAAGCATAATTCAAGTATTAATAGACATAATTAATTTCAACTTTGAAATTATATATATATAATTAATCATCTTTTTTTTCTTAACACACGAAAATTTCATCTAAAAACGTATAATAACAAGTTAATTTTTACTTAAGTACTATAAATCTTTATTTATACTATTAGCAAGTAATGTTAGATTATGTGTTATTTAATTTTAATAAGTTAACATAATTAAGTAATTACACAATTGACGATAATTGTTCACATAATAATATTATTATACGTTATAAAGCATTTACTCTTTTTTTGCACATTGACTTAAAGGATTGAATATATATATATATATATATTAGAGCTTATGTGATGTAGTTAATTTTAGAAAATTAAATTTGCATTAGAGAAACTTGATTTAAAAAATTAAGTTCTCTTTGGTAAGACCTAATTTTGAAAATAAAGTTTGTGCTAATAAAACTCAATTTGAAAAAAAAAAAAGTTCATGTTAGTGAAACTCATTTTTTCAAATTATTCTTGTTATTAAAACTTCATTTCTTTTTTAGTTTATAGCATAATACACACATATAAGGAGATTAATGAAAAATTCATTCTTTAAATGCCTCATAAAGAAATATTTTATTACATCCAAATTAAAGATTATAATAGGCCAAGATTAAGCTAAAGTAAATCCTTTCCAATTTATGATGTACTAATATTCTCTTTAATGACTAGTTTTTTCAAATGTGTTCTTAACCATTTCATTGGTTTATAAATACCACATAATGTAGTAACCATATGCATCCTCAACAAAAAAGCTTATATTTAGTTGTTTTCATTAAAAAATCAAAAGTCTAAAAGAAAGTAAAATTATGAGGAGCAAGTACAATTCTAAAAAAAAATTTACAAGTATTTTAAGGTTGTAAAATCAAGAAATTAAGTATTTGAAAAACACATTTGTCTAAGTGTGTGGTAACAAAGTCTTATACCTTTATGTGATTGTAATCAAGGATCACATTAAAGTTGTAGCTAGTCTCCTTGCTATTGGAAAGTTTGATAGTGAATTTAAAACTTCCAAGATGGTGGTCTTTGGGAGATAACATAGGAATAAGAATTCCAAACTTGTATAAATCATTATATTTTACACTTCTCACTTTTAACTTTTTTATTATACAAGCTTGTACATTTAATAAGTTCTTCATTAGAACACATTTTAATGATTTCACAATTTTTCTTTACGTGAGTTGATTACTAGTCTTGCAAATGTAAGTATACTTAATTGCATACTACATTAAATTTTTATTTGTTGTAATTATTTGATTTATCATGCTATAAACATTATAGGCATGTGTCATTTATCAACCTAATTCACCTCCTCTTAAGTATTTTTTAGATCAACAAGTAAGTTTGTTGTTATTGAAAATTCAAATAATAAGGAAGAAAAGTTGAATCATAAAGATAAGAATAGAACAAGTTAAGTCTTATGTTCATAAAAGTGATTGTTACTAACAATATTAGAAAAAATATTTCATAAATAGAAAATATAAAAGCATATTTGTAATTTGTAAAAAGATAATTTTGTTTTGAAGACAAGTTACTCGTTGGTATTCTTATAATAAAACTCATAACCATGTGGTTTATTAGGTCACAAACTATGCAAGAATATTTTATTAAAATGAATAATTTTGTAGTAAGGATTAAGACTTTGCAATTAATGGTAAATGACTCTTTTTTAATGTATTTTATTTTAAACTCACTACTTTTGAAGCATGAGTTTTTTTTTAAAAAAATTAACTACAATATTATAAGGGATAAGTAAAAAGTTAATTACTTAGCTAGTATGTTTGTTTAAGAGAAAATAAATTGAAAAATCAAAGGAGACACTTTATTAATCTCATAGATAAGAAAGTTAGGAAATGAATAAAGGTAAAAGTCAATTAATTTGAGAAAGGAAAGAGCTTACTTATGGTTTTTAAGCTATTAAGAAAGAATAAAAAGGTGATAAGTGTCACTTATATAAAAAAAGTTAGACACTACCATAAATAATTGCTTAAAACATAAAGTTTGGATTGAAAAAAAAAAAAAGCAATTTGACTACTATAGTATATTTTAAATCAAATTTAATTGAAATTTCTTGTACTACTTAGTGGTTTTATTTTAATACTATTACTTATGTATACAATATAATGCAAGAATACATAATGATTTGATTGTTACCTATAGATATCAAAATTATTTTTCTTAATGAAGATTTTGAAAAGGAATTTCATATGAATCAATCAAAAGATTTTCCATAAAAAGTAAAAATCAAATGTTGTGTAGAATTAAAAACTTAATATATGATTAAAATAAACTTGTGAATAATAGTATCTTAATTTTAATAATATTATAACATCTTTTTAAATTAAAGCAAAACACCATTAATTAATATACATATACCAAAAAATTAGTTGTAGTAAGTTTATTTTTTTGGTTTTGTATGTTAACAATGATTTTGCTTGTTGGTAATGATTTAAATGTATTACTTAGGATTAAAAAATTTCTCCTGAAGAATTTTATAATGAAAGATATGAAAAAATACTCTATATAATGAGAATAGAAATATTTTATGATTGATCATAAAAAGTAGGGATTATCTTATAATGACTATATTGTAAAAATTTTAGAAAAATTTAACATAACTAAGTGTTCATTTGTAGCTATTCTTACACACAAAGGAGAAAAATTCAGTTTCATACAACATTTTAAGAATGATGTAGAACACAAGGAAATAGAATCAATTCTATATACCTTTGTTATTGGTAGCTTATTTATTCATAAACCTAAACTAAACCTGATATTAGTTTTATTATTGAAATATTAGGTAGATATCAAAGTAATCTTAAAATAGATCATTTAAAAATTACAAAATAAAAGTTATAAGATACCCATAAAAACAAAGAATTATATAGTCATATACAAAATATTCAACCACTTAAATGTAATTGGATATTCAAATTTAAACTTTGTTAGATATCTTGATAATATAAATTTGATTTTTAGTTATTTGTTTCTATTAAGAAAATAAGTAATACTGTTAAATAATAAAAAATATCTATCATTACTCCATTCATAATGAAAGCAAAGTTTACAATATAATTTAAAGTTATAATTCATATATTGTAGTTTTAGATCTTTATTTCAAGACTTAAAGTTGTCAATATCATTACCAAGTTGTTAAAATTTTATGTATTTCCATAACAATCTTAAAATAATCTTTAAATGTACCAAATTTATGAAACTAAAATATTTTATTATTAAGATGAAAGTTTATGAATAAAAAGTTTCTATTAAGTATTCATTAATCTCATGATAACAAATCATAATGAAAATTTATAACCATCATTATGTAAAGAATATATTCTCAAAGACTTGGTTGTAATGATGATTAATAATGCATTATTGCAATGACACATGTAACTTAATGATTTGTTTCTAATATACATTGTATATTTATTATTTTCTTATGATTATGTATTACTTTAAAATTAACAAGATAATTTTTATAAAACATTATTGTAAATAATTATGAAATTATGTTTTATATATATACCTTATGGGTCTTATATAGTGAATTACAAGTATTGTAGCATAAAGAATAAGGTGTTTTGAGTAAATAAGGTATAACTGGCATAATTTAACTAAATAATTTATCTTATATCATTATGATAAAATCATAAGAGATTGTTTCATCATTTTTTGCATATAATAATTGATATAATAGATTTTAAGTAGACCAAGTGGAAGAATATTTGAATTAATAATATTAGAATATTTTCAAATGATATTTTTATTAAAGACTTGATCATTATATAATCTAAATAATGAGAAAAAAATTTATACATTATTACATTAATGAAAAATTATAATCTCAAAAGTGATTTAAACATTAATCAATGTTCTTAATGTAAACTTTGAAGTTTTGTATATATATAATTAATTCTTTGTTTTTTTTTTAATATACATGCAAACCTCATCTAAAACTATATGATTACAACAAAAGTTAAAGGGGAGAATTTGATAACCAAATTAAGATGAACTCTTTAGATGTATTTAGTTTTTGCGAATTTAAATATATTATTTACGATGTATTATTTATAAGAAAATATTCAATTTTTAAGATAAAAAATTAAGATTTAATAATGATATCTTATTTTTAAAAGGATATGTTATTAGATAGTTATTTGTGAACAGAAATTACTTTGCAAAATGGCATGGATTCCTTTATTTATAACATATAAGTACTCATTTAAGGTAAATAAGAAGAAGAATTGTGCAACGTTAGCATTATGAGGCACCCCTATGCCTCTATATGCATTTGAAATATGAATATAACAAGCATCACATATATGCTTTCCATATATTTCATGAAGACAATATCCATCATATGATAAACAATTACCCCACTCACGGTTAAAGCTACAAATGAGTCAAAGCAATTTGAGTTTAGTCCAAGTTTGTCTTGTTCCAGCTCAACTTAGTAGAAATTTATTTGAATTAGAGCTTGATTTGAGTTTTAATTTTAAGGTTTAAGCTTTACTTGATAAAACTTTATTAAACTTAACTCCAACTTAACTTGTTACAAAAGCATTTGATTATCTTAAAATTAAGCTTTGTTTAAGCTTAATAATAAGATCGACTTGATTACATTTAAACAATAATCGTTTTAAAGAAAACAAGATGAAAAGAAAAATGATGTATTGGATTTCATATAGAAATAATCACACAATTTGTTTTCTCTATAAAATCTAGCAACCACTAGAATCTAAATGACAAAAACCAAATCCATGGATGTAGAGAGAGAGAGAGAGAGAGAGAGAGATGGACAAGAGCTATGATGTGCTTAATAAGAGTAGAGTTGCGTTAAACTAATATCTATATACTAACCCTCATATCCATTAGCTACCTTTATTCTATTCATTCTTACTTTCTATTCAAGCCAAGCATACCAATAACTTTCTCTCTTTCCCTCTCAATAATTTCAAGAGTTATAAAAGGCTGGCTAAAAATTAGTTGGGGGGAAAAATTAAAAGGTTCAGGACAGATAATAGGACATAATACATATGCGGTGAATTTAAAGATTATTTGGAGAAGCATAGAGTGAAACATGAATATGCTAGTCCTTACACACCCCAACAAAATGGAGTGGTTGAAAGGAAGAATAAAAGCCTAATGAATATGGCAAGAACCGTATTGGCTAAGCACGATACATTACATGGCCATTGGAGAGAGGCTATCACCACCGCAACTCAAATTCAAAACAGATGCCTGATGAGACCACATACGGAGAAAACACTTTATAAGCTATGGAATGGAAAAAAAGCCAAGTGTAAAACACTTTAAAGTGTTTAGAAGTTCGTGTCTTATTAAAATTAAAGGCAAGCATCTCGGCAAATTTGATGAGAATGCTAATGAAGGCATATTTTTGGACTATGTACCAAATGAAAAAGGCTTCAGATGCTACAACAAAAGGTTGTTGAAAATAGTGGACAACTTTAAAGTTAAAGTGATTGAAGATGGTTTTACAATGTAATCACAATATAAGGAAGTTGAAGATATCGTGTATAACAACTAAAAAGAATCTAAAAGTGATGAATTAAAGGGCATTCAGCATAAAAAAGATGTTGATTCTCAAGTTATAAGTGATAAAGAAGCAAAATCAAGGCATTTCCAAACTCATAGAAATGTTAGAATTGAAGTTAAGGTTAATAACATTATTGGTAGTAAAAAGGACTCTGTATAGATTAAGAGAAGACTAAGAGGTGGTAAACAAACCTCATTGATCTCTGAGGTTAAACCCAACTTGATGGAAAAAGCATTAAAGCACATGAAATGGGTGTGTGCTATGAATGAAGAGTTTGATCAAATTGAAAAGAACAATATTTGGTGTTTAGTACCTAGACCTAATGGGAAAAACATCATTGGAACCAAGTGGGTTTTAGAAATAAGCTCAATAAAAAAGGTAAGGTGGTAAGAAACAAGGCAAGGCTTGTCTACAAAAGTTACTCACAAGTAGAAGGTGTTAACTTTGAAAAGACCTTTGCTCCTATGGCCAGGCTTAAAATAATCAAAATATTCATGGTCATTGTTGCTCAAAGAAACTACAAAGTTTATCAAATGGATATGAAGTTTGCATTTTTGAATGAAGATATTAAAGAAGAGGTATTTATCGAACAGCCTAATGGTTTTATACTTGATCATGATAGTTTAAGTGTGTACAAATTGAATAAAGCTCTATACGACTTAAAGCAAACTCCAAGAGTATGGTATTCCAAGTTAGATACATGTCTCAAAGATATGAAATTCAAAAAAGGGAATGTGGACTTATACATAAAGGAAGATAAACAGGGCCAGTTAATTATTGCGATTTATATTGATGACATAATTTTTACTATAGAAAAGGAGGCCCTTTGCATTACTTTTGCCAAACAGATAAAGAAGAAGTTTAAGATGTCGATGCTAGGTGAGATGAAATTCTTCTTAGGGTTATAGGTTTTGTAAAGCAAGGTTGAAATTTTTCTCTCCCAAGAAAAGTATGCTTGTGAGTTGTTAAAAAGGTTTGGAATGAAGAACTCTAAAGAAGTAAACATTCTCATCACAGTCAAAACAAAGTTAAGTAAGGATAAAGAAGGCAACATGGTTGATTAGAAGGAATATAGAAAGTTTATTGGAAACTTATTGTATTTGACAGCATCAAGGCCTGATCTTGTTTTTACTATAATACTTTGTACCAGATTTCAAAGTAAGCCCAAGGAATCTCATCTCATGGCTGCTAAGAGAATTCTGAAGTATGTGAAAGGTATAACAAATTATGGGTTATTTTATGATAGAAGTAGACAGCTTAATTTATATAAGCATACAGATGCTAATTAGACTGGAAATTGTGATGATAGAAGGTCAATGTCAAATGGTGCATTTTATTTAAGCAATAAATGTGTTTTATGGCACAACAAAAATCAAAATTTAGTGACTCTAAATACTGCAAAGGCTGAATATGTGGCTGCTACTCAAGCTTGTACTCAACTGCTATAGATGAAACAATAGGTTGAAGATATGAAGGTAGATGTGCAACTGCCATTGTTGATTGGTTGTGACGACCAAAATGTCATCAATTTGTCAAAAAATCTTGTCCAACACTCTAAAACTTAACATAATGAAATCAAATACCACTTTATTAAAGAAAAAATGGAGAAAAATGAAGTAAAGCTGAAGTATATGACTACCACAAAACAAGTTACCGATATATTCACCAAACCTCTATCAAGAGAGCTATTCCAGAAGTTAAGGTTAACCTTATGTGTTCAACCAACCCCTAGAAGCTAACATATACTCTAATCTTTCTCCCCTTCCCTTTTCTATCATTCTTTAGATTTGTTATCAAAGGGGGAAATCTTTTGCATAAATCTAAAGAGAGTATATACTGATCAAAAGAGGGAATAGCTTAATAAATAAAGGGAGAGAAGGGGGAGAAACAGAAAACAAGGGAGAGTTAAAGGTACAAGTACATGCAACAAATGAGGGGAAGTTGTGCTTATACTTAATTATTGATTTATGGATTTAATGTGTTATTAACAAATCTAAGGGGGAAGATTATTGAGCCCATCTTTGATGATTAATGTTAAATTTGTTATCAATAACATCTCACACAATTTTTCATGTTGATTCAATGTTTTGAATGTCGTTAAGATACAAAAAAGTTGTTAGTCAATACCATTGATGGCAGGTTAGTTCTAAGGTCAATAAGTCAATATTGACTGTTAACCCTAAATTTTAGGGGTCAAGGCTGACCACTGACCCTAAATTTTAGAAATCAAATCTGGTCATTAATTGTATAGCAACCTTTAGAAATCAATATTGACCATTGATGATTATACAACCCTAAATCTCAAAGCCTATAAATACATTCATGCATCTTTTAAGATATGTGTATGCTACAAAAGAGAGACCAACCAGCTGTAAAGAAAGAACGGCAAAGAGAGAGGCAGCCACCAAAAAGAGAGTGACCGGCTAAGAGTGCAGCACTAAAAAGAGGTGGAGAGGTGCAGCCGGCCAAGAGGTTACAGTAGCCACCAAAGAAAAAGGCAGTCACACCAACCAAAGGAGGAGTTGCAACAACCAACAACCTTACCAAAGGAAGAAGAAGGCCATAGCTGGCCAAACCAAAAAGAGAAGAAGAATACAGCAGCCAGCCAAACTAAAGGGAAAAGAAGAAGGTAACAGCGAGCCAAACTAAAGGGTGAAGAAGAAGGTTTGTAGCAACCACACTAAACCAGAGAAGACATATAATAGTCATACCAAACTAGAGGAGACATGCAACAGTCACACCAAACCAGAGGAGAACGTACAGCAACCAATCAACCACCCAAGGAAGAAGTTGCAACAACTAATTAAGAAGAGGTGCAGCAGCTGGCAAACCGATCAAGGAAAGGTGTAGCAGTTGACAAACTAATAAAGAGAAGTTGCAACAGCCACCTAAAAGAGAAGGTGCAACAGCTACCAAAAAAGAAGAAAATAGCTTGCAGCACAACCAGCAATTGTAATAGCAAGCACAACTAGCAATTGCAGCAACAAGCACAACTAGCATAACAACCGACAATAGGTGAATCACAACCAGTAGCTTGCATAATCGACAGCAAGGCAAGCAGCACCAATAACAAGAGGACAAAACTTGCCCCGATAACAAGGCAGGCAACACTAGTAACAAGAAGAAAAGACTTACCCCAGCAACAGGGCAGACAACACTAGTAACAAAAGGAGAAAACTTGTCCCAGCAATAAGGTAGGCAGCATTAGCAAGGGAAGAGAACCTACTAAGGCAGCAAGAGAGGCAGCACTAGTAGTAAAGGAAGAGAACCTACCAAGGCAGCAAGAGAGGTAACACTGGCAGTAAGGGAAGAGAACCTACCAAGGCAGCAAGTGAGGCAACCTGCTAAGGCAATAAATGAGGCAGCACCAACAGCAAAAGAAGTAGAAGATCTACATTTTACACTAGCAACCTATGCATATTGAATAATCCTTTTAAGGAAAGTGTTAGTCACAAACCTTTTAATAAACTTGTTGAAAAATGGTGGAATACCCTTGAAGTGATCGGGAAACCAACTCTTTGATTAGGAGATCATTGTAAGTGGTTAAGGAGTGATCCTTCCACAACATTAACTATATCCCTTAATAACAAGAGTGGATTATGTGATTTAGGAGTAATCCTATCACATTATAAACATAGTTCACATATTGTGAGTGAATCACGTAAAAATTGTCGTGTGTTCTTAGGTGTTTGCATTTGATTGATATCTGTACAACTACTCTCACATAAAGAAAAAAGATAAAAATTTGATCATCGACTTTAATAAGTCACAGAGGTTAATTCGGAAAAATTTGTAAAAAGCGAGCATCTCACACTAATTCACCCCCTACTCCTCTCAATGTGAGATCTAAGAAAGTCCTCATCAAATTTTTTAATGATTTTATGAGTTTGAAGATTATCCCCACACCCATTTTTAATTTACATAAAGGTATTACAAGTAAAAATAAAGATTATCATTAACTCATTATTCTCCAAAATGTGAGATAACACATCAATAATAAGATTCTCACTTCTCTTCTTATAACAATCTCATAATCATATCTAAATAATTTACAAACATACTTTTACTACTACATATCTAATACAACTATTAATAATATATAAATATTAATAAAGCATTTTCATATTTAAAATAATCACTCATTTATTTTATGTATAATAATAATTCTAAATACATCAAAAATATTTTTAGTTCAAAAAGGATTTTAAACTTAAAATAACAAAAAAAAATTCGATTTGATTTCAATTTTTACATATCGTTCGATGTGCACGTCATTATTCATCACATAAATTTGTATTTTTGATAAAAGGGCGATACTTTCTTTTGGTGCATCAGATTTTAAACTCTCTTTCCTGCCGATAATCCAATTGTGTCATGGCAAGAGGAGCATTCATTTACGGGGACACCTTGCGCTGATTAATTAGCTTCGAGTCTTGCATAGTGAAAATTTGAGATCCAAAAATATTGTCTTTAATGACTAGTGTTCATTTTGCAAAACAACCACACATGCCAATCTTGGCGGTCTAAACTGCAACATCGACTTCGAGTTAAATGCTTGGGACACATGAGAACAGGAGGAGATGACAAAGATATAAAAGTGGTCGGCTCAATCATAGTGCCTTGAATTGATAATGCTCTTAGCTGTTGGAGTTCATTTAGATAATGAGTTGAATAAAATCATTAGGAATCTTATTTGATATGCGACCAAGTTTTTTTTATTAAAACTCGATATATTCCAACATATAACAAGTTGAATGTTTTGGTTTAGAATATGGCTCGTTTATAGACATAATTATAGTAACTACTCAGTCAATTGTGTCTGACTTTTTTAGATCAATAATTTTAGAGATAAGTTGCTCCCACTATTTGTTATTAAGATTAATTAATATTCATCTCAGGGCTATTCGTTAACACAAGCAACTGTTAAATAAAAATAAGATCACCATCCATTAAGTTTCCATGTCCACTTGACTAGCAATTTCCCCAATGTAGCACTAGAACATCATCTTCAAAAGCTCAACCCCACCATTTCCCATTATTTTCATCGTTTTGGCAAAGCCACTTTCCATTATTAGACACCCAACAAAACTAAGAATCGACCCCACCTCCAATTTCCCCACACAATCAGCCTAAAACATCAAACAAAATGTGAAACACCCACAAAGGACAACATTCTGCAACATGCTTGCCTTGCTAGGATCTATTTACAACCACAAGCTTCGTATGGAGTGCACAATGTGCCTACATGGCTCCTGTGTAACCATCCATAATGCCTACCCAAAGAAGGCCCTACGTGACCATTTGAGCTGGTGATTGATAGGATCACTAAGACCCTTTTGGCCTTGTCCAGCTGCAGCTTGGAGGACTATCCAGGCTTGTAGACATATTAACTATCCAACAATGGTAGGAAATCTTATTCAGTACCCCAGATGGAGACTCTTTGCTTAACCTAAAGGAGTGAATTCTACTATCAACATTTACATTAATACTATTATTTATGTGGGGAGGGAAAGAAACTACATTGGGTGCACAAATAGATGGTCTTGACCGATTAGGATTATGACATCTACCAGAACTATGGATAAAGTCATAAAAAGAATGACTGATAAATCATATGCACGATTAGTGGAGAGAGTATCTTTTGATGAAGAGGATTTCCTTTGAAGCCAAAATCAGGAATGACCTGATCACTCTAGAGGGAATTAGAGCAGTTGCCGTGAGGAGGAATTGTTGACATGCCTTGCTTAGAAAGCTCAGCTAGCACAGTATCAGTCGATGGAGGCTTCAGGCCCAAGGGCAGTGGTAGCCATGGCTTGCTGATTGCCTCGTTCACAACCTTGTCAATTACCTCCTCCGCCTGCACAAACAGATAATGTATATGTTGAAATAAGCTTGGAGGTATGCATCCTTGGATTTTGGGCTTCAAGTTTGGCATGCCTGAATGTTCAATTACAAAACCATTCTCATAGGGGAAACATGTCATTGAAGGCCTTGTGTCATTGGACTTGACAACATCAGAGGCAAATCTCTTTGTCTAACACGTGAGACTACAATGGAATTTATCAAAAGCAAAGTGATGCATTGTTGAAAATTGAAAGAATTTACTACATAAATAAACACTTCTTTTGACCAGAGTAACTTATAGTAGAAGATGATTTGCATGCTTCCCATTCAAGTAACAAGCAGTGGAAGATGTGGCTCTCCCCTCCCTACCCCTCCCCACCCCCGCCCAACAAAATGAAAAAAACATGGTTTGAGGGGACTTGTACATCATCTTAGGACATACCAGCAGATTTTGGCTACTGACTCTAAATTCAGCTCTAAATCAAAAGGATTCCTACATTTTTAATGCATGGAAATCACAATGGAGGACAAGTCGCAATAAATGTGATGCAGTTCACTCGACTCAAGAACATGGTTCTATATTGATCCTCTGAGCTTTTTAGTATATGAGTCCTAAGATTTCTAGAATTGATGAACATTATCTACCATAACATTTCAAGTCCTTACACATATGTGAAGAACAATGCATTGACTAGGCATTACCATACCGGATGTAGGGAAGCAGAATTTTGTTGCATGCCACTGCTGTTATCAACCATGACAGCATTGTGAAATCCAGATGCATTCTGCATTTCACAACAGAAATTGTTTAGTCAAATTCAGCAGTATGCTATTAGATATGCCATGCTGAGAATGTAAATCACTTTGCAAATAGGCATGGATTCCTCTATCTTCTACTCATGAATACTCACTTGAGGTAAATAAGAACAAGAACCGTGTGGTGTTGGCATCACAGGGCATCCCCACGCCTCTGCACGCATCTGAAACATCAACATGACATGCATCACATACCTGCTTTCCATATATTTCATCAAGACCATATCCATTATAAAACAAGAAATTACCCCATGATAAGACTCCCAATGGAAACTTTCTGTTGGTGGCCATGGGGGATAACAAGGTGGGCCCCACATTTGGACACCGGCCATATGGCTAGCAGTTGTTCCCCATATGGGATAGACTGGACTAGGAAGGAAGCTGTGATTTAAATGGTATGGAGGGTATGCGATAATGGGTTTATGTGGATAATAACTCCTTGGTATTTGATCACTCTGCGGCTGCCATCTACGGTCATCTTCCTTGGGAAGAATATGTCGCTTATGCATTCGATACTTCTGCTCAGAAAAGCAATCATCCACTCAAATTAGCTACAGGAATAGATATATGCCTTTTACTATAAAAATTTACCAGCATCGGCAGGTTAATTATGATCTGCTTGTCTATCAGATAGTCCTTTTCAAACATATTGCAAAAGGCCTTAAAGCACTAATGATTTGTGTCAGTGGAAAGTACACACCTAGCAGGCTAAGGGAAAAAATTCAATCAGTAGTAAATCAGAGCAGTAACTAAACAATGGAATAGAACATTCACTGTTAAGTTAGACTCTTCTGCCATAAAGTAAACATTTTAAGCAAACAGATTATTTGAAAATAAAAAGAGCTGGAATATGAGTGTCCCATCAATGTGATGATTTTAGTTGAAGCAAAACTAACATGCCGTAAGGAACAATTTTCTCAACTTACCTGGAGATGACTTGCCACATTGTGCCTTGTCAAGCCTTCCACTTTCATCAACTCCAGTATCCGTGAAGGAATAGCCTGATCTACACCTAGCTGCTCCACTGCCTGCACAAACTTTTTGTGCAGCTCAGGAGTCCAGTCTACCTACAAGCCAGAACACCAAAATAAAGAGTTGATTGCCAAAAGACATGATTGGAGGCCATGTTTTATTATATAACTTAAATATGAATTTCAGAGATAATAGAACATATCAGATCATTATATAATTTAAATATGAATTTCAGAGATAATAGAACATATCAGATCACTTTATTGCTAGTAGAAAACAGTCATTGAAGAAGAAGATTTTGCAAATAGAGGAAGTAAGAGGAGTATATAGAATTGTAGAATAAGAAAAGATAATGAAAGAAAGAAAATGCTGACTGCTCTGAAAATAATAATGAAGTAGCTAAGGAACTGAGCAAAATAGCATATACTGCAATGGTCAATGAAGAATCCCAAATTATCAAGTCTAGCACCTTTGTGTGGCATTTACTTGTTGAAAATCAATATATTGCAAGCCTAAGAAAAGTTCAACAAATTAGGATTGAGAAGGTCCAAGGCAATATTCAGAATTACCTTCATCTTCTTCCTGTTCACCCGTGTCCCACAAGGGCTATGATGACCAGAAGTTTTACTAGTGTCTTTGTCATCAATGCTAGAGTTATTGAGATTATTTTTAAATTCCAAATTTGGTGTGTTATTATTCTCACACTTGGCACCATCAGCAAAGGCATCCTCCTTTTTTATTAGTGTCTCTTTTAAGCTCTTGAGATGAGCCATCAGTAATGATACTTGAGTTGCACAAGTAATTTCGACAGATTTAGATTCCCCTTCTTGCTCTCCACTGTCCTTTTCTGTTGTGTTAATATTATCTTGGCAATTTCCATCATCAACTAACCACCCTCTTTGTTTTAGTTGTGGGGTTGAAGGAGCCGGATACTTATCACTAGCTGGGGACTGCTCATGGTCATTTTCATGAGGCTGAGACATACTTGTCTCTGTTTCTTCTACAATCTCCTTGGTCTCTTCACTCTCCACACCGAGCTGCAGCATGGAAACTACAGACTCCTTGGCAGGTTTAAGTGATTCTGAGAAGACACTTGCCCCTGCATTAAATGCCTGCTCAGAACTAATGAAGTTAACAAGTTTCCTTTGATCTTGTCAGAATTCTTACACCAAGATCTGACAGAGTAAATTTTACTAGTAAAACACCAATGACAAAAGCACCTTGTGAACCACGTGTTGCCATATATTCCTCAATTTGTCTTCAGACAGAGGTTTACGAAGGAATTCAACAGCACCAAGCTGAGAATACATCATCAAAGGAATTCGTTAATCATTCGATGGCTTACACAGCTTGAGTATGAACTCATGCCAAAGTTCAATTCAGCTAAAACTTGAATGAAATTTTCTTCAACATCATCTAAAGTGCAATAAGAAGAGCAGTTGCTCATTTTGAAGGATTGAAGAAAAGAGGAAAAGAAGATATGCAAAAACAATAGTAACATAATTCAGCATTGTTGGTAGCATTTCAACACATTACCATGGTGTCATAAAAAAAAACCAAGAAATTAGTAAATAAAATATTGAGTTGTAAATATACCGCAATGCACTTCATCATGGTGCTCAGGCACTGAAAATTTGATGTCACTGGAATAGAACAAGTTTTGTACTGTGTTAGAAGCTGTGAAATTAATGTTATTGAAGAAAACACTCAATTGAAGCCCTATGTAATGGAGCTAACAAGCAGAAAATGGCAACAAATAAGCATAGCTACACGGAGAAAATGGTAACAATGGGCTAAAAAGCATTTAAAAGGCAATGGAAACAAACAAAAATGTCAAAATATCATACGCAAGGGATGGAAATTTTGGGTGTTCTCTTTTTGAACTCACTAATAGTAGGCAAGTCCTTAGCAGCTTCCAGAAACTTGAAACTATCATTGCCACTGCTTGTGGTCACCTGTGGCCACAAGTGTCATTAAGATAGCTACTTCCCATCAAATGATCAGGTGCAGATTTAAGCTCAAACAATCAAAATTATGCACAACATAATGCATTTAGACAAATTTTGATTCTAGTGACATTAATTGTGATTAAATATTAAGAGATTAATTCACAGATTAAGATGAATATATCAATGGTAGAGTTACTTTTGAGATCCATAATGTCCATGAAACTTGGAACTACTAATTTGAACTGCCACTTTCATCTGCATGTCATTACCTCTACAATGGCCACATGGAAGCCTTCAGACTTATGTGAAATAGCCGACAAAGCTTCACTCTCATTGCAGAATGTAGAAACTGAAAGGGTTGAGGTTAATACATAAGCAGAGTGACACTCTGATGAGAATGGATTAATCAGCATAACACTCCACGAAATAAAGCTCTCTTATGTCTCAGTTCTATTTATTTTATAATTAAAGTGATGAACATGAATTGAAATGGTCAACCCAAAATAATATACTTTAAAAGAAAAAAATCTGAAAAGAATATAACCAAATAAACTGACAGGACAAAGAAAGGGAAATGTCCAAACAAAACTACAAATTACTTGTAATTTTTTTAATCAGGGAGAAAATTTTCCCATTTTTATCAAAGCTGATTCTTTTATTACTTGAGTTCATCATCAGAAAAAGCCTTATTTATTGCACTTGAATACACTGGATCTCAATCATGGGCTTCAGTCACAATCATTTCTAAGTTTTATAATAACTAAGTTCCTAAAACCAAAATAGTATAATGTACCAAACCAAAACTACTAAAGGAATGGGGCAATACATATGCTTTTCGGGGCAAAGATGGGGACCAATAAAGCAGGACAGTTAAGTGAAGTGAATTTAAACAGTGAAACCAAATGTTTCTAGTTCAAGAAATATAATTTGAGAAAAAATAGCCAAGTGCAAAAATGGAGAAGCAAAAATCTCTGACCAAGATAGTCCATTGCTTCCAGTTTTGATTTCATCTCTGCAGCAGAACTGGTGTCCTCATCCAGGAGAAGGACCCTGAGGCCCTTTGGGAAATCTTTCCATGCTGACAAATCATTAGCAGTGCAAACCATAGCTGGCTTGGCATCCTTTCTCAGGCCACCGACAAGCTTCCTGTATCACGGCTTATCTGCATCTAATCCAACTCTGCATGACCCAAAAGAAGATGATTTTTTACATATTCAATCATTAACCAGAAGAATTGAACCCAAAGTTGAACAAATCCAACATTTTAAACGCACCCCATTTCAAAAATTGAAGAAGTTTTTAATTGGTGATAGAAAATCAAGCACTATAGGTGAATCAATCTTTGAAGATCAAGTCATGGCAAGGATCCCTTTTTTTTCACGAAAGAAGAGTCTTTAAATTCTAAGGCATAATCTCTAGTTTGAGAAAAGAAAATTCTAAGGCAGTAGAATTCTTCATAAAAAAAAAAAACAAAAAACAAGATCGTGAAGAAGAAAGAAAAAAACATGCTATTTTATCAATTCAAAGAAGACAAAGATCTTCTCTCTAAAGCATAGAGATCATAGTTGCTCTTGCCAGTTTACTTTACCATAGAACTAACAGGCAAAAAAAAGACCATGCAAAAACTAAAAAATATGGACAGGAAGGGGCAACAAATTTTTACCATTTCCAGAGAAAAGTAAAGAAGAATTAAAAAAGGGGGGGGGG
>CM038609.1:2622109-2700156 GCA_021533255.1 Ceriops tagal | reverse complement strand
AAAAAAAAAAAAAAAACAGAAAGCCAACAAATAAAACTGAAAAACCTGACTTGACGACGAGGAGAGAAAAACTTTTGTTTCGGAGTTGTTCAGTAGTGCACTCTGCCTCATCATCTTACAAGAAAAAGTTGAAAACTTAAAAAATAAATAAAGAAAATTTCAAAAATCCTAAATTTTAAAATTTTGAAATATTTTTAAAATTTTCAAAAAATCTTTTTTAAAAATCACACCGTAAAAAATGATAGCATAATATTCAAATTAGTATGGAATAATTAACAGGACACACTGATGTGGCAAAATTAACAACAAATTAATATAAAATGATCAAAATAATTGATGAAGAAAATTTGAAGATTGAATTTGATGAAAAAATATCGTGGATAAAAATTAAAAAAGCAGTAAAATATGGAAAATTAAATTACCCTTTTTGTGGGAAAAAAAGAGTGAAAAAAGATATTCGACTCAAACATGAATAGATTCCTTGTACAAAGGGCAAGTTCTTTATCTCAAAATATACGATGGCAAATGTCACTAACTCGTAAAAGGGCTTTGAATTATTTCCTTTTGCACTCTAAAAATGTAATTGACTTTTCTACTAAAGTTTCATATGAAATAATTATTCAAAATTGATTGATTGATTGATTGATTGATAGACGTTGGAATGGCCAAATTCCTCTTGAACTTTGCTCTTCACGGTCGTCGCTGCCTCGACAACTGCACCCCTACACTGCTTTTGTCGGCATCAGAAATGAATCCGTGTCTCGTTCTCATTTTGCTTTTGGAACAATATTAGAACAAACACAAATTTTCTAGTTAAATATATATTTTTTTAATAAAATTTAGTCAACTTGTCAAGAATTGCAGTTGATCAAGCGAAATATACATGGGAAGCAGTAAAAAAAAAAAACAATAAATAGCGTAAATTGTTTTGTCTATTTTAGTTTTAAGCTTTTGCATGTGTTTTTAATATCTTTCTCACTTGTTGAAAGATGCTTATATCTTTAAGATTACATTTTTTTTAAAAAAAAAAAAAAAGTGCAAAGATTTAGTACTAAAATGAATGAAAAAGTTTTGTACATTTCTCTTTTGTTTTTCTTTTCTTTTACACATTTCGTTAAGGCCAAATTCTGTTTTTAACAAACCGATCAATTTTTATCTAAGAATACACTCATATAAAATAAAAACAAAAGGTAAATGACTGTAATAATAAAATAAAAAATTAATTATACGATTACATTGTAGAAAATTATATAAAAAATAAAATTAAAATGTGACATCCCGAGATTGTTCGATTTTCTCATTTATCTAAATTTTAATTTGATGAATTACCCTGAATAAATGTGTTTCTTTTTATATTAATTTAAATTTGAATCTCCATATTGTAATTTACTTTGATGAAAAATAAAAAGTTCATAGATTTTTAATATGAAATGATGAAATTTTAAATTTATTAATATTAAAATTAAATATGAGAAAATTTATTCATTCAAACTCAATTATACTCATATAATGAGTTTTTTTTTATATATATAGAAAAGTTAAATAAATTAATGAATAATCTCTTATTCTAATTTATAAATAAAATTATCGATATTCTCATTTTTTTAAAAAAAAAAAAAAAAGAGTGGGGGGGAGGGAGGGGGACACGGTTGTGCTTTAGCCACCAAAGTAAATATTTAAATGATAAAGGTAACTTCGTCCACTTATTCAAGATTTGCTTGCCTTATTGGGCTGGTAGTTAAGTTCGTTAATTATATTCCAAGTCAACGGTAGTTATCAGATGCATTTGAGTTCTCTGTTCATCCCTTGCTCCAACGAACAAAGGATTGCCACGGGTACATTACAAATCATTAAGATAGAAACGGATATGGGGAAACCCTACCTATGGTTAATTTCGTCAAATGCGGTTTGTCAAAACTTCGGCAGTAATGGGGCAAGCGATGAGTCACGTGCCATCCGTGTCAGACTATATATGGTCACGGAAAATTAATTAAATGATTTCGAAATTAAAATTTTCTATCGTATTATTTTATTTTCCCATTTATGCAAAATGGATTTGGATGAGGAAAAGGATTTAAATGTATTCTTTTTCTTTTTCTTTTTAAAATTTTTCATGTCTACATGTTCATATGCTTACCTCAGAAAATACTAATGGAAAAACTAATAAATTTCCTAATTTTATTGTAGACTAATTAATAGCTCGGTAACCTTCTTCTTATAAAAAAAAAATGAAAAATCAAATATACTACTCTTCAATTTTACTAAGAAAGATTATATCTTTATACTATATAATAAATTAAATTTTTAAATTAAATTTATCAAAAAAGGTATTTCATTATGCCTAATAAAAAAAATTAGTCCTTCTTAACATTATATATATATATATATATTTATTTATTTATTTATTTATTTTTACTAAATACTTAATAAAAATTTGAACTTAAAATTTCAAAAAAAAAAAAACCTCCTGACCACTAAATCATATCGATTGGTGGCATGGCCTGATTGTGACGAGCCATTTCTGAAATGTATGCTTTTGCTTATTAATTTTTATTTTTTTCCATTTTTCCTAATTCTTGCCCATGTTATGTATCCCTTTTTGCCCCATATATTACTTCTGGACAGTAATAAAGTCTAAAATCTGTCCTCGAAATTTCATAGAATATATACAAATTGCCGTGAAGTGTTTTTTTTTTTTTTTTGTGTGTGCAATTTGGATTCAAAATTTTAAAAACTTTAGTGAATCAACCTAATTTTACAAAGCCAAGTATCTTTATGCATCCCATCAAAATGATTTCAGAGTCTCGAACAAACTCTCTTGTTTCATTAAAGAATTATTTTATTTTATGTTTTGTTTGTTCCTCGAAATATGAAATAGAGAACAGTGACCTGGTAGAGTTATTCTTTAAAAACGAGAGAAAGAAAAAAAAAACCATGAGATACATACTTCATTAATCCTTTGAGCTATGGACTGATGATCACTCGCATAACTTTTGAGACCAGCCCCTGAAACTTGATAATGAGAATTGAGGGACTGAGTTCAAGCATCTCGTGACATGTTTAATAGAGAGCAATTGCCGATGCTTTGGAAAGCAAACTCCAAAAGTCCCATGTAGTCAGCCTTACGATGAAAGTAAAGCAAACACACGGCCAACTATACTTAGCAATCATAACACAACAGAAAATTCCTAAAAAGCTGGAGGTCCGTGCTGTCTGTACCCACGAGCGCTCATGCCCGTGTGTCTGCTTAATTTTGGCAAGCAAATGGTGGTGGTGGTAGACCCAAAATATAGATTTCGTGACCACACAGAAATCTCCGCATGCGATATGTTTGTGTATTGATTGATGTATTAAAGAACTTATATGATTACATTGGAATATAACAAAAAGATCGTTTGTACAAATAAATAAAAAAAAAAAAAAACTTATGGGCAGACAATCAATGTCTAACGAACCCTTGAACCCTTAAATTCATGTTATTAAACTTATGTAATTATAAATTTTACCATATTCTTTTAGTTAAAAGACAAAAACTAATTAATTAATATGAGTAACTTCAGTCACTTTAGAGAACAAACAAACAAACAATCTTCTTATCGTCGCAAGCAACACATCTCTTACATCCTACATCGGTGATTCCACACGCCTATCATAGTATCAGTGTTAAATTTACATATGTCCTTGGAAGACGACGACTAAGTGAGAAACCGTAGGTGTTTCCCTTTCCTTCCCGGTAGGTCGGATGTGTCAAAAACTTATCATAAACTTGTTTAAGTATAAAGTTATATATATTGTAATCGCTTTGCCCTTTGACCACCACCTTACGAGGGAGAGTTGAACGATAAAAGAGAATCTGGGGAGTTGGGCGTTGAAAAATAAACATTAACGAACATTATATGGCTTTCGAGGAGGATTGGTGACAATTGAAAAACATGAACAAGTGTTTTCTTGTTTATACCAGTATGAGTATGAAAGTTAATTGGGTTCCAAAAAAAAAAAAAAGAACGAAAGTTAATTACTATGCTTGGTTTGATTGTTTAATATAATTTTTTTTTTTAACGTGTCCATCCGTAGACTATTTGCATGTCAATTGTTTAATATAACGATTTGGTGCATGTAAAATCCTACTCTTGCACTTCTCACAACAAAAAGAAAATCTTCCGGATTTCTTACCAACTGCAATGATTCTCATGATGCTTCTTGCTTCTTAAATGGAAGTAAAACCGTAAGAAAAATAAAAAAAAAATGATCAAAGTTTTGAGCTTTTCTTTCCATGAAGGAGTTTTTTTCTTTTTTTCTGACGTACAAAACCAATTCTTCTAGCTCTAGGGAGAGATTAATTGCACCTCGTTTTCAAAGGCAACCTATTAGCCAGGGGTATACTTCGTGACACAACTTTTTCAAACACGGAATTCATATTGTCCTCTCTTATGTTATATCCACAAGTCCTTAATTATTCTCCTCTCGTTGGAGGTTGATGGACGGAAAAGATAAGTTAGAGTGTATTGATATGTAGATTACAAACAATAAAAATTTATTAATTTTTTAAAACTTATGTGTCTTTTTTTTTTCTTTTTGACCTAAAAGTTTAAAATTTCAAATAAAATTATTTTATATTATGTCAGACCTACCTACTAACTCAAATTTTACATTCTTTTTGCCTTACATTTTCTTTTTTTTTTTTCAATATTAATCAAATTATCTATTGGATTTTGGTTAATTACGACAAGCTCAGAAAAGACTCAAAATAATAAATAAATACCTCAAATCGAACCTTGATCAATAAGATTTAAACATACCCACCTAGTAAATATTAACTAAGTCACAATGAAATTGTTTTTTGACTTTTAATTTACAAAAGATTATTTTGTTATCTAGTTGAATTCTCTTACGAACCCGGTATTACAAAAATATATAAAAATAATTAATTTAATCTGTTATCATAATTGTTAATGGTATATTTTTAATTTTTTTAACTGGAAGCACAAATTACATGTAACAGTCAAATGGGTATGCTGGGGACAGGAGGGCACATGGTCTCTGCCACTGCAACAACAAAGCGGATTAAATTGGCATTTTCACTCCCATCTCACTTCTTTCCATCAATCAATGGAACAGACATTAGCAGTTTTGCATGAAAGTTAAAAAGCAACCCTTACCTCGTCATCCTCCCTGTTTTCCATTTTCTACATCAGTGGGAACCCACACACGATCATCCTCTAGATCTTGGTCTGCTCTACCAAATCATTCGCGATGCCCACTGGACATTCATTGGGTTCAATCATTTTCGTTTGCTTTTGTCATAACCAGGAATTCAAAAACAATTTCACCACCCGGTTCATCTCCAAATCCGTTGTCTTGTTTCTTTGGACAAATAATAGAGTTCAAAAGACTGGCTAGCTTTTTTAGATTTTGCTGGACACACCACAATCACTAATTCTTTTACACCATCTCTCGTTTCCCATGCCCCTTTATTAGAGAACCACGATCATGCATGTGTTGGTCTTTTTTCTCATGTTTTACATAATTCCTGTTTATATTAAAATTAATCACATATCAACTTGCGCGTGTGGACAATATTAGCTATTTATATTATCTTTTTTCTCGTTGTGTTTCTTTCCTTTGCTTTAGTAATTTAGTCATCGAGCTTTGTAATGTTACCATGTGGATGTTCATTGATAGTGACATCTTAATAGTTAAAACTTAGACACCTATCTTAAACGTTTCACATTTTAATCATTTATGACATAAATAAAATTATTTTAATTATATAACTCATAATCTAATAAATTATCTTAATAATAAAAAAATATACGTTAAATGTATGTTTAAATATACGTAATTTTAAAAATAATTAAAATTTTATTTTGGATACTATAAAATATGCTATTTCATGAATTCTGTTCATAAGTCAAACCATTATGCAACATGAGATTGCGGGATAACATCTTGCTTTTTCATTTCATGGACCAGAAAAATGATATAAAGTGAAGGGAAAGGTAAGTTGTCAAAGGAACACTCATAATAAAAGTAAAATTTATGAAAAATATGAAAATTAACTTAATTTGTCTTGTGTATTTTATTACTAACCAATTTCTTAATGGATTAAAGGAAAGTGAATAATAAGATTTGTTGTCTGGTCATTCAAACTTCATTACTTGAGCGGTTGTTCTTTCCGTTTTCAACATGGCATCAACAGACAACAAATAGTTTTGTCCCGTTATTTCATGGTCTTGGAAGAGAAGCTATTTCCAGCAAGGACTCAAACCTAACACGCAAAAAAATAAAAAAGCAAAAAAAAAAAAGAAAAAAGAAGAAGAAGAAGAAGAATATTCTTTACTTCTGGATAGCTAATGACCAAGACAACAAGAGAAATGACATTAAATATATGAGCGTTTATACTAACTGGTGCAGCGTGTTGTTCCATCGGTGCATTTCTGTCGCCAAAATATACAAAATTTTAATTGGTAACATTAAATGTGCTGCAGGAATATCCCAATTAACGAAAAAGTGTTAAAAAAATTGATATTTTCTTGTTCATCGTAAATCTATAGGCTTAATTCTCTCAACCCAGGCATCAAAAGAGTTAAAAATTAATTAGTATTCTGTTCATATCATGACAGAATTAGTACTGGTGCTGACTCCTAAACCAGAATCATTGTTTCAATTCCAAGGCAGTCATGTTTCTCCGCGTTTTTTCTTCTTTTAATCCAAAAGAGAACGCAAAAAGCAGTGCTGGTGTGTCTCAGTCAGACAAAAGTGCGCTGCTTGCATTGTATAATAAACTACACTGCTGCACTGAATTTAAGGGAAGAAAATTATACGGTAGCCCATTAAAAATTATTAATTAGACTTAAAATTGAGGAGGGTCAAGATTATATCTAATTTTATCTTCTTCTTTTTTTTTTCATAAATGCTTATATTCATAATTTTTATAATAAGAATAAGTTTCTTAATCATTAGACCATAACCAGTGGTGGTGATAATTATGCTTCTTCTCTAATATAATATGATAGAAAGTTTTGGATTCAAAATCTTTGTTTCTCTAAATTAACCAATCTGATGTTTCATTCATAACTAGTAATTTTAGACTGAAGTAATCGAGTAGGCAAGAATCACTTCATCTTGAGCAGTGCAGCTGGCTGGCACTGTGAGCTTACATTAAATGAAGCTTATGGGGTTAACAATATAATTTGGGAACAAAACTTCCAATTTTATCAGAAAAAGATGCGAGTATTCTTTAATGTTGTAAGTTTTTCGAAACATTTTTCAAGGAAGATTTAAAACATGTCGATGAAAGAATTTACACTATTTATTTACACAACTACTTCTAATAGGGTTTATTGAAAATTCATTAGAACTCTCATGCCGTCCTAACCAACGTCAGGCATTTGTACTGAAATTACCTTAAGCTTTTGCTGTTTTTATTGATAAAATCACAAGAAATTACATTGCTTCAAGTTATTACCAAACCAAACGTAATACTATTATAACTAACGCCCAATGTGGCACCACTTAATAACACCGCCGACCAAATACAGGTAAAATTCATTTGTACTCCATGATACTCCTCGCTTCACCTTCGTTTATGTCAAGAATGCGATAATAAATTTTATATTTATTAAAATTAAGACTAAATATATTTTATACATATATAAAAAAAAAAAACTTTAGATGATATATTCTTATCCTTAAAAAGAAAAAGTACGAGATTTGAGAAAAATAATAATAAAAAAAAAAACAGCATTACCTCGGCTCCCAGATTTGCGATGTCTTTTTTGGTTAGGATAGAAGAAAAAAAAAAAACAAAAAAGGGGGCAATGGGGCACTGAATAAAAGTGCTAGACATTGCCAAATGCCCCAACATGTAACCATGCAATAATGAAGATACGCAATCTGAGGGTGAGGTAGCCATTGGAGTTTTCTTCGAATGTGACGATCGATGTGATGAGTCTTAAATCACCGCCCCTGTACCCAAGGTCCACCTGTCCTTTCTTCTCAGACTACCAGCCAAGCGCCCCAGCATACCAACGACCAAGTCGGCAAACCTATGTTCTGCCGTTGCTCTCGGTCCGTAGAACACCTTTAAAGTAGTAAATTGTCCGTAACATTGGTTTACCAGACAGCCCACCGAATGAATGTTCATGGTTTTTCTTGCATTTCACCGTGACCACGCATTGGAATCCTTTTAGTAGTTTGGTAGATGCGTAAAGATTTTTAGGCGCCGTGCTTGATTTGAATTTGGACACTAAGTGCCAAACTAGCTATTAACATCCTATATAGGTATAGCTCTGACTTGGAGAGCACAACTTATTTGACATGTGATGCATGCGTTTGTCAGAAAAATCCCTGCATTGTGCTAATAGTTTGTTTAGAATGAAAAAAAAAAAAATTGTTGAATCCACTTCCATTCAATCACATTTTAAAAATACTTAATGTAATAAAATTGATAATTCTAAATGAGTAGAATTGAATAGAAATCAATTTATTCTACAACTCAAAAAACCAATTCATTCAACTTAACAATCACTACGAAACAAGAGATAAAAATTAAAATTTAATCACTCAATCAGTCGAATTTCATTCTTATAATTTAATTGAATTTTATTCCAAAAAATCAAATTAAGCTATAAATAAAACATCGAGCAAATGATGTCATATGCTGGTTCAATGTACAACTAAAATAAAAATGAGAAAAATTTGGGACGAGTTGGGTATATGACAAATTTTTGCACTCTAATATCTAATATTTAAGTCAATGAACAAGGAAAATAAGAATAAGGGGGAGCAAGAGGGAGGGGGGGAAATGAGAGGCTTACCACACGATCATAATAAAGGCTCTTATACGTATAGGGCTAAACAAGTAACTGACTTTATGGGTCTTGACTGTGACGAGACTACTTAGATGCTAATGGTAGGGTTCATTGGGACTGTGATGTTCAGAACTCTGATCGGGCTGGTGGCCCAGCCAGGGAGCATGAAGTCCGCAGCAGCAGGCTAGAGAGTGATAGGCTTGAAGGGAGGCAAGCTCGGAAGCCTGGTCAGGCCTTAGCAAAATCAGGAAAAAGTTTGATGGAATGTACGTAAAATATGAAAATTATTGATGCAACTATACGTGCCATGTGTTAACTTGTTATTTCTGTAATAAAAAAAAATAAACAATCTTAATATCTATGACATTATATATACATTTTCGCCTAGGGCATCATAACATTTGCACAAGTACATGCAAAAGTTGACCAACCTTTTCATTTTCACATGTTGTACACTTGCCCCTTTCAGCTACCTTTCTTCTGCAAAAATTTCAATATGAATGACACAATTCACAAAAATATGTAAACCCCCCCCCGCCCCGGCCCCAAAGTAAGTGACTCCCCACAACAGAATGCTCTTTGGATAATGTGATAAAGTGGACAGGGTATTTTCTTTGTTGGCAAAGCCTTGACTTTTTCATTTTTTTCTGAAGCACAAAGCTTGGCCTTGACATGGACACGAGGCATTTGGCTGTGACAAGGGATCCCAGGCAATAGGATGCATCCTCTTTGTTTGTGTTCGAGTTTTGGGATGGCTTGGAAGGCAGACAGAATTATTTTGGTCAAATCAGGTGAGGTGTTGCGACATCTGACGAACATGTTTGATAGTAACCCAAGGTGAAAAGTTGAAAGTGAGTAGTGGCAATTTTATATTGTTAAAATTTTAAGTGTGGGTATATAAATTATTTAATCAAAAAGTTATATATTAAAAATAAAAATTAAATGATTATTATATTAATAATTTTTTAAAAAATTTAATATTTTAAAATTTTAAATTAAAATATACTATCAAGTACACTAAAATGGTAAGTTTTAAGAAAATGCAAGCTCAAAAGCCTGGTGGGACTAATCTTTATCAGGTAGTGAAATCAAGAAAAGTTAGACCGAAAGTGCATAAAATATGAAAATTATTAATGCAACTATACATGTCTTGTGCTAATTTATGATTTTTTGTTATAAAAATAGAAAATCTTAGTGTCAATGACATTATACTTTTTGGTTTTTTCGCCTTGGGTATCATAAATTTTTTTTTTCTTTTCTTTCTCATGAGTATTCATCACATTATTATTATTATTATTATTATTATTATTATTATTATTATTATTATGGACACAATCGTACTCGATAAATCCAAGGATATTGGGAAGACACAAAGGACCCATCAACAATACTGTAATTAATCCACAAATCGGTGAAATTTGGAAGGAAGTGAAACTCGAAACTCTCGTTTTCTCTAAGAAGCAAAATTTCTTTGGTCAACTTTGGTAGGCAGCTGGTTTATTCATCACATTAATTGCAAAAACAAAAACCTGTCATCTCCACATGCTGTCCACTTGCCCTCACATGTACCTTTTCTCACGCAAGAATTTCCAGAGAAAAAAATTGCGATTTTGGTTTTAATTTCTTTTTTTTTATATATAAATTAGAGTTCAAAGCTTAATATGAATGCATGGTCACGATTCACAAAAATATGTAAAGGGTCCCAAGTACGTAAGTACACAACAGAATGCCCCTTGACATTTTTTGAGATTTCATATGATCATTGATTGGATACATACATTGAATTTACTTCATAGCATATAGAATCTAACCCATCAACTGATTATTATTATTATTATTATTATTATTATTATTATTATTATTCCCTTGTTAAATATTAGTAAGATTTTTTGCACCAGCATCTTGATTACCTCATACTCGATACACTTTGGCAGTTGATTGACATGTTCGAAAATTTTGAAATGCATCGCCTCAGATTAAGAGGATCATCAACGATGAATATGGAATGAAAAGTTCATGCTATTGACTGAAGTTGACATGCTTATTATCATCGCTATTGTGGTCTTGAGAAGTTAAAAATCATGTTGCCTCTCCAAATTACATCCAGGAATTCTCTAGCTTGAGGAACCCCGATCATTCGTAGGATCAGTCAATAGGGCTACAAATTACTGCCTTGCGCTTCCCTTGTCATCACTTTAAGGTCACGAACTCTAACTTTATCCTCCCCCCCCCACCCCACCAGAGCAGCTAAATCGCCTGTTTCGTGCCATACTTTGCACGCCAGCTTCACCCTGGAAATAAGGTTTAGATGATCATTCAGTCACTTGAAGTGCTGTTTCCGGTGCTGCCAACCCAATATTGTTTCACAGCAACCAATATTTTTTCCGGCACAAGAGGTCCATCCTCGTGGTCCATCAATTTTGTTTCCCATCTCATGCCTGCTGTAATTTTCCTAACTTCGTTCAGAACATCAACGTCCTCTCTGAAGATCACTGCTCCTTCAGGACGAAGAATGCGATCCATTTCCAGAAGCATATCTTCCAGTTTACACCTATACAATTATTCACATATACTGGATCAAATATGAGAAAAGTAAAGATTTTAGCCATTAAATCCCCCAAAACCCGCCCCAGATACAATATCCATTATAACAATCCTCCTCCAAAAAAGAAAATTTCCCAGGAACCTCATTTCATTGGATGGTTAGAATCCCACTGATGAAGAGACAGTATAGGGAAAGTCAACACATTTCCAACAAATACTTTAGGAATTGCTGGATGTAGCTTCAAAACAACTATGTTCAAATTCTGTATTTGAACAGTCTTACATGGAAAGCATTAAGGATTCCAATCCAGAATACATAAAAATCACTTTTGAAGTTAAAATCCTTCAGCATAGAAGGGTAGTGTTCCTCTAGTATCCCAAAAATTATTTAATAGCACCAATTTTATACAATACGTATTAAATAATAAAGAAGGAAAACAAACAAGCTTACGTGTTCTGATACAAGCTGAACACGCCACTGGCATGGATAAGGTCGTATGTCCTCGGATATGTTGAGAACCCTTCACACCTGAAAAAATGAAAAAGAAAAAAATAAAATAAATAAATATATATATATATATATATATATATATACATACAACTTGGGATTCCAAAGCAATGGATCAGATGGGTTTCGAGATACCTTCAAGTTCATCCCTTAGGATAAATATTTTAGTTAAGAGGCAGAACAAACCCAGATCAAAAAAAAAAGAAAGAAAGAACAGATGATAACTACAATGTAAAGTAGAGAGAGTATTCACATGAGCATACCAGTCATGATAGATGCCAATAAGACCTCTCTCATAAATCACACTTAATGTATTCCTTGCAATTGTGGGCACAACATTGATCACCCAAGAGTTTGAAGATTCAAGTGCTGCAGCAAATCCCCCAAGCCCTGCATTCATGTCCATGACATTCCGATACCTTGTAGTGCCGATCAATTTGTTAATCCTTCTGTATGCATTTACACGCTTTTTCCAAACTTTATTGTCCTCTCGGTAGGATTCTGATGTGACATCCTCAATGAGTCCCATAGCTATTCGTGGAGGTACTGCAAAAAGCCTATCTGGAAACTTCTCCAATTGGCCTCCTGCTATTTCATTTGCACTGTTTACCTCGGCGTAAGGGGTTATGCACGTTTTCATTTCCTCGTACCTAAAAATGAGCCACAGACAAAGCAATTAGGACAGAAGTAATGGAAGAAAATAAGAGCAAGGGCACTCCAAAGAACACTTGTGGACATATTTAATTGAACAATTAATCTTCCAGGCATCTAGTAACTTGAATAATTGAAAAACAAACCAAAATGTGCATAAACTTACCAGGCATTATCGGCATCACTTGATTTACATATGTTGGTTGACTTCTTTGTACATTGCTTGTCATTCACTTTTTTTCTCCATATGGCAATATCTCCCTTCTCATACTTCTTCTCCCAACAAAGACTTTCAGCCAGCTCTTCAATTTGTCTTTGCTCAGCCTCAAGATCCCCCTTAGACCTCTTCCAAGTCTGATAGTAGGTCTTCCAGTTGATTGGGGGACCAGAGAGGATCCAGTATCCACCTGGTCTTAGAACTCGATCAACTTCCATTAGGTACATTCCATCTGAAAAATAAAGTGCATGTTTGTAGAGGCCTTAAACTTCTAAGATGTGCTTGCTTATTGAACACAAAAGATAATGCGATAGTTAAGTTCAACCAAAAGTTTGTATTGTCAAATGACAAAAAAATTCATCGCTAGATTAAAATCTCAACTGAACAGAGGCCTAGATTTCTTACTAACAAAGTGTCTGCAACAACTCCCTTGCAATGGTTAAACCTTTTTCAGGATAATACATGGAACAAGACAGTTAAGCAAATCTACTTAATAATGTAAGTCTTTGCAAAGCATTCCTAAGGCTTCCAAAATAAAACCAGGAACTACACAGAGAAAGCACCTGCAGATAAGGATTCAAAAACTTATTTGATGGATTGGGCCGCAATTTGTCTTACAGAAAGTAAAATCTTCGTACTTGAATATGCCTTATTCTTGCTTGTTTTTTTATTTATTCATTACTTTCATAATAACAGCGACAATCTTATACACCATAGATACAATAAGATCCATCAAGATGCCTGTCAAATCCTAAATGCATCAGTTAATGCATTCAAACAAATATGCTTTATCACAATTCACATGCTTTTGTTTAATTTCTCATCACTTTGGAGGATAGGGAGGGAGGGGACTCAAAACTCACAAATTATGGGAACTGTACGTCCTTATTCACAAATTTTGATCATGCCAGAGTATAATGATTCATATGAGATACATGAAGCCAAATTTGCAACAATCATGTAATCTAAGATAAAAGCACACATATCAACTTTGTTAACAATTTCATTTTTTTATTTTCAAGTGTAACCTGATTTAGCAGATAAAAGGATTTTCTCTCTGAGATCTCACTCGTGCTATCTGATTCTTTCATTTTCTTTACATCAAAACAAAGGGCCACATCACTTTTTCAAACATGATACTAGAATCTTATTCATCAAAACCAACCACAAGTGTATGAGACAGATTCATAGATTACTTTGAAAGGCAATCTTTTGAGAAGTTCATAAATTTTAGAGGAAAAATGAGATTGTGTTTACAATTCTCTAATAATTACATACGTAGACTGCAGTTTTCTGCATTCACATGAATGGCACAAAGATGCCAATACATGTCAGATTTCACAATAAACAACGCAGAACCAAATTAGAGCAAGGGAGCTCCCCACCACCACTATGGCTCCCCCACATAAATTCTTGATACAATCCCTTCCCCCACCCAACCCCCCTGCCCCCCAAAAAAGGAATGAAATTAAGCCAAAAGAAGAAATAGCTACTTTGTGATGGCACTTACCATTTGATGTCCATGGTATAAGACATCGAGAGCACTGAGCCATATCAAAGGCTCTTGATGGATATGGAAGACGCATTGATCCAAGAACCCCTATAACAGCAGGTACTCCTCTCTCCAATGCAAACTGCACCTGTGCCTCATGATTGTCCCGAGGTGCAAAGGACATAGCCAACACATTTTTTTCCAGCAGGTATGCACCCCAACTTGCAACCTATACGGTAGTCATAAGCAGGCTCATCAGCTGAGAACCATAACAGAAGGGAAACAAAAAAGCCTCAGCAACTTAGAAAGAGGATCTTTCTTCCCATAGCTGGAGGAGGAGAAAATAAAGAGGGAGGAGGTGTATTTGATAACCATTGGTTACCAGGGAAGTAACCCTTAAAGGGTTTATCATGCACTTGATACGAACAACATCCCTAACGAGAGTTTCAACCACAGTGAGCCAAACTGACAGGAGGCCTTTCCCACTTATGTTCAAGTACCCCACAATCCCTAGGGACTTTCCATACTTAAATTGAAGAGCATGAAGCCAGTTGAATATATTATGTTGTTTAAGGCAGTGAATTATGCCCTTGCTTGGCAGAGCATCTAAGTAAAAGCTGTATCAAGGCATCATATAAACTATATAGTGGCAAAACAGCACTAAATCAACAACTCTGAGAAGTCCTGAAGCATTGGCTAGTCTGGTTTCCAGACCTTCGAAGAGGCCTAACGTGAGTTGGCTGTTAATTATTCAAATATCTCAGACTAGACAGCCATGTAGGCAGTTGCTAGGAGAGTACTTGAAACAGACTAAAATCAGGTTAGCTGTTGAATGGAGAAAAAAACAAAGTCCTAACAATGACCACGTGTACAGTTATAAACTATAAGTAGAAAAATCAGCATACCCCACAGCCAGTATCCAGTGCTGTTCTGACAGTACCATCTGCTATGGGGATCACCGATCCAAGTTCCTCTATGTACTTATCAGCACCCTGGGGGAACATGGTCCCTCCTCCTGGAAATTTGAATACATTACCCTGAAACTGCACCCAATTCTGAACTGCCTTCTCTACCGTTAAGTTTTTGTATGGAACATTAGCATAGTGAACATAGTCACGGCTCTTTGGCCATGGAAATGGGGTCTTATAACCATATGGCGGTGGAATAAGACAATGCAATTTCTCCTCTTTGGGGGGACAATGCCTTTCCCTGTAGATCATATTCTTTCGTGGAAATGTCATGGCTCGGTCTTGTTCTTGGCAAGGAGTATAATCTGTATACTTAAAATCACAAGGCTTGAAAACTTTAGCTTTTGGCTTGTGTGGATCAACAATTGCAACATCATTGTGATGAGTTTCAAAGTTCAAGTTAGTAAAGACATTGCAATCTGTTTTCTTGGTTATCTCTGAGGTTATGCTACCTCCTTTTCCAAAACCACTCTTTTGCCATGCTCCCAAGACATAGAAGAAACAGCACAAACAAAAGACAATGAATATAGACAAAGGGCTCCGTGTTCTGTTACTTGGAGAATTATGCTTTGAGCCCATGATACTTCTGAGATGACCTGCCAAAGTGTGCTATGGTCAGAATCAGCAACTCGGCATCAAATAGTTAGCAATAGAAGCAAAAACTCCAAAGAGACCACGACCTGTAACACAATACCCGTTATCCATAAGGATGTATATTAATTATGCATCTACTAACTAGTGAACCAAGAAGCCTATCTAAAGCACCATTACAGACAACAACAACAACATCAACAAAGACAACTTAAAGCACTGCTAACAATTTAAAATAAAAAGGCTTATATAAATTTCAGGACTAACTAGAGAAACAGAATGACTAAAATACTTGTTGAGATTTTTACTGCCAATTATTCAGCAAGATGGTCCAAACACCAAATAAATAACAGCGGATCAAAGTGTGTCCATTCACCGTTTTAGCACTTTAATATTTAAGATCTGCAATAGCATTCTGGGAGTAGCATAAAGCTTGGAAAACTGATTCAAAGATAAGTTGAGCAGTCAAAACTAGGCCACCAAAAATATCCGAGTGACATAACATCATAAATCGAAAGTCTAAATAGCCCATAAAGCTCCTTCTAGATTTGTTTCCTAACTTGGTACCAAAATTTGGAGTCTGAAGGCTAACAAGCACCTATTCTTAAATGAGTTGCTATTTAACCATTCTCAATCTCACTACTCTTGACATAAGAGATTTATACTAGGATCTTGACTCCAAAATATTTTAAGCTCTAATTGGAATAAAATAAATCTCAACCCTCCTGCCTACCGCAAAAAGCATCAGCTCCACCTCTTGATTTATTTTAAGAACATTTAACAATGCAATAAAACAATAGCATTATTAAAGCTAACTTCCTAGCAAAGATGGCTTTGAGTTTGACGACCAAGCTAGCAACTTTGTATAAGTAACAACAGCAGAAAGCAGTAAAAAACAGCATGAAATTTCCGCATTTCAAAAACCCAGATAAGAAAAAGAATCAAACAACAAGAACAAGCTAAAAGACATGAGCTTTTTTTGAGGGTGAGGGAAGTATTTAACAAGCAGAGAAAATGTTGATCAAACCTGAAAAATGAATGAAGCTCTCCAATGAGTGAAGCTCTTTTTTCACTTCAATCTTTCACTATTTGTCGGTTGCTCTGTTTCATTTTAAGTATTTCTAGATCTGTACTTTGCCAGTCGTTACTGTGAGTAATCAAATGCGCATAATGTGGCAAGCTAGCTGGAAAGCCGTGCACAGAGCAAAGTCTACAAATCTATGGGGCCCGTCAATCTATGTAACATTCTGTTTCTTTCCCCCTCCCACTTCCTGCTTTTTTTATTTTTTTAAAAAAGGATTACCATATATAATTGTCAAAAAGAAAAAAAAAATGGAAAAGCAGGAATTTATTTACACTCGCTATTATTAACTAATTTTTCACAAAGGGGTTAATTACATATTATAAAAAAAAAAAAAGAAAAAAGGTTTGAGGGTCAATCACAAATTAGACTCTAAACTTTAAATAATGGATAGAAAATTGCTGTGTCACTTTGTTATTTTAGTCATTTCACCTCAAAATCAGCGACTAAAATTTTGTTTTCCCAAAATGGTTCCCAACACAATATAAAAAAAGAGCAGATCAAAATACCATACCATCAAACTTTTTGTTTCGATAAGATAATCCCTTGTTTTCTACAAGAACCATTCAAGAAAAAAGTATAAAAATCAGTGCTTTTACTATGTGAAAACCAAAATAGAGGATCCACTTACTCGTCAACATCAATCTAATGGAAGTTGAATGTAGGGTTCAAATATATATATATATCATATCAAAAAATAATAAATCTTAAATGTTAGGACGTCTAATTGTCATGTTTCGAAATACTCAACAAAAAAATAAAAATGCCATGTTTCGAAGGTTATGATTTAATTCGTAATAGAATTAGAATTAGGTGTTAAAGTCTTTTGTGTAATTAATCTGAAAAATGGGGTAATAAAAAGGATAATAAAAATTATACTAAAACTTTTTTTACTAAATAATGCGAATATTGCAGAATCAAACACACGGTCGATGGAACCCACATGCGAAATAAAAGATGATTGGAGTATATTATATGTAGTATACAACCTTTATTACCTTAGCACTACTGCGAAAAATATTTGCTTAATAAAATCTTTAAAACCATTATTTTATTTATTTATTATTATTTTGAATTCAGTTTATACTTACGAGTTACGGCTTACGAGTGTAGTTGACTGCCCAAGGCTAATAATTTCACATTTTATTAATTTTGGCATCTTGAAAAAAAATAAATATTGACTTTCTTTTACTGTTTTACAGTGGGGGTATCAACATTTGTGATTTTGTTTCTTTTATATTATTGTAATTTTTCTAACCAATGTTTTCTTTGGTCATAACAAGAATATTTTTTTTTGCAAAGAAAGAAAGAAAAAAAAAAAAAAGAGCAATGCTACACTACACTACAAAGAAGTAACTTGATGAGTCCTACGTTGGTTCTAATGAGGTTTTTAGGCTGTTTATAAAGTTTGGGTCCACTCTCTATTCTTAAACTAATTTTTGTGATGAAGTTAAGATTTAATTCCTTATCAAGTGGTACCAGAGCCAAACTTTAGAAAGTCGGTGGGTACATATACAAAAGTTCTCTAATACTGTATCGATTACCAGTTTAAAGGGATCGAAAATGATGTGTCTTACATCGATTCTCTTGAGAGGTCTTTAAGCTCTTTATAAGATGAAATTAGGATTTAATCCCTTATCACAACCCCCTTTAATTAAGCACTTACTTGTCTTGATGTTCGCTCGTTTTTATCAATTTACTGGTTTCTTTTTGGTCTTATTTAAGAATTTTCTCTTCTTATGAGCTAAAAATGTAAAATGTTATGATTTGTATAAATGAATATTTACGAATTCAACATTTCGATTTAAATGTATTCTCAATTGTACGTGAGTTTGTTGTTGGATGCTACTGCCATTTTTTTTTTTTTTCTCTCTTCAAGTTGTTCAGTCAACAGCTAATTGCTAATTAATTATCTTTGAATTGTCATGGTTACTAATTACAACAACGTTAAATTAACAATAATTCAGGTTTTCATAGGGAAGATTTAAGGAGATGACGTGCAAATGTGGTAAAAAGACATGTGTTCCCCCTTACCTGTCATTTATTTATTTATTTATTTATCGTTTTCCTCACCTCGTCTAAGTTGACTTTGAGCAAATGAAGATGACTACCCTTGTGATAGACGCCCAGGAGCATATTACGGGTGCATATTACTCAACTCTTACGTTCACGTCGTCAATGAAAAGGAATACCTTTAAGCATAAATATTATATATTTTAATATATTATTTTTTAATTAAAAAATAATAATTTATAATAAATAATATTAAAACATATTCTTACCTTATTTTATCGTGATAAATGCCGTCTCATGTGTACACTGTTCGACTCATCAAGATTATATTAACAAGAACATTAATAAATTAAGTGTGAGAGATATTATGATGCATACTACTTAATTCCTACAAAAAAAAAAAAAATTAAAACAATATAAACGTAAATATTATATATTTTAATAAGTTATCTTAAAAAAAAAATAATATATTGAATGTAACATAAATTATATATACCTCGTTAATTTTTAATTAATGGTTTATTTTTTTAATAATAATAAAAAAAGTACTTTTAATACGTGGAACCAAAGAGAAAAAAATAACTACTCCAACGATATTATTTAATTCAGGTATGCGAAGAGAATCGAAGATTTCTTTTCTTTTCTTTTACTTTTTTACCCCTCCCTCCTGCAACTTTAATTTTTGGTAAAAAAAGAAAAATAAAACAAAATTGTCAAAGTATACAGGCAAAAGTACAAGCATATTTTCCACGCACCTATGTCTCATCTCCCCGTCAGCCCTTATTATTATTCATGAACTTATGCTTTGTTTGGTTCCCGAGAAAAAATGAGGGAAAGAAATGTATTTTTTTAAAAAAACAGTGAGTGAAAAAATAAACTTCCACTTTTTTTGTATGCCCATGAGAAAGAAAAGTGCGAGAAAATTTTACACAAATTTTCTCAACCACTAACACTGTTCACAGTCTGACCAAAATGAAACAACCAAAGAATTTTTTTTTTTTTGTTTTTTACAAATTTTACTGGTAAATTACTAATTATCCCTTGCCTTATATTTTGTGGGGTTGTACATCGAAGTCGGCAGCTCCTTTTCCCCCTTTGTTTTTTTTTTTAAATTAATTTTAAATTTTTAAATTTTCTTTTATTTGAGTTACTTTGTACCAATAAATAAATAAATAAATAATTCACACATAATTTTTTTTACATGAGGGTACAAGTGTCATTTTATAAATATTAATTTTTGTTTTTCATTTTACACTTCTCTTAATGTCTAAACAAAAAAAAATATATAGTTTTTCATTTATTTCTTTTTTTACTTATTTTTAATTTATTTAATTTTCTTTTCTATACTACTTTCTTTTCACACCTCATTCATGTCTAAACAAAAGATCAATTAGACTACATAAAGAGTATGATTTTCTTTTCATAAATGTTAATTTTTAATCTCTCTTTATTTTCTCATTACATTCACGTATCGAAAACTCAATTTTCATTGATTTTCTTTCCCACTAATCTCTAATATATATACAAATAATTAATTTACATTTATTTTTTTATTTTCATTTTTATCACAATTATTTTTCCTTTTTTTTTTGCATCCCACTTTAAATCCAAACGCACAATAAATTTAAGTCCTATTTGTGGAACAACTGTTAAGTGAACATTTTATATTATGCTTTTTCACAAGAAATTAACTCCTAAATTCAATGGTAAGTTTTTTTTTTTTTGAAAATTTTTTAATTTAACAATTAAAAATATATTCATTTTTTTTAAAAAAATATCTGCATTAGCTTGCAAACGAGTCACGTTAGTTAACATTCTAAATCCCATATGATGTTTAACTATAAATTACGCAACAAATACAACAAAAAATTAGTAATACAAAATATTTTTAACTAATAATATTAACTAAAAGAGTGATTTTGACTCACAAATGTTTTTAGATTAAAAAATATCGCAATGTGAGGAAGGAATTATAAAAATATAAGATTAATGAAAATATATACACATTATAATCTTAACTTAATTTGATGGTATAAATGATTATATATATGATCGTATTATTTGCATGAAATCAAATTGCTTAAAACTCTTGACTTGATCACTTAATAGATAAATGCATAAATTTAATATAATAATGAATGCTATATTTATAACCATTACATAAAAATCTAGTGAATAATACAATATGGGTAATATATCATCATTAAATAAGTTTTATCAATTATATGACACTCACAATATATATAATATAACAAGAAATGTAGTTATTGATTATTATTAATTTTTTTTGTATCTATTTTGGTCCAAATATAAAAATAAATGGGATAAAATTGCCATAAAACTTTTTACAATGTTACCAAGTTGTGGGAAATTACCACCTCTAATGGCAATCCGAGAATACTCCAAATGGGTGAATGTGAAATTTCAGGGACTGCTATCATTGTTCAATTCCTCTTATACAAATAATGAGAAACAAAAAAAAAAAAAAGACAAAATAGAATTTAATATTAAAATACTGTTTAGTCTTAATAATTTTTTAAAATTTAATTTTAGTGTTAACAAACTTAAAATTTCGCTCTTTTACCAAAGCATCAAATCAAAGCAAACGTTAACATGACTTCAAACTCGAATGACACACTTTGCATTACGATTTGGTTGGTAGGCTGCCTGCTTCAGTATTGACTCATATTTCTTCAGTCTTTTGAAGGGAAGGGCCACCCCATCTTGGTGAAAGCCATTTAACCACGAGGAACATAAAATTATTAGATAAAACTCTTTCCCACTCTAATTAAGCCAAAAAAAAAAACAGAGAGAGGGGCCAATTAACCAAAGAAGAATGAAAAAAAAAATCAATTTTAGTAACCCTGATGACTCGTTCGCCTGAAAATGTTGTCACAACAAACAAGGATTTACAACCATCAATCCCGCAATATTAGCGGAAAGCAGGCAGAGCAAACATTTTCTGTAAACACCCCCATCTCTGGACTCATCTACAAAACTCAAAGAACTTCGATGAAAACCAATAAAGATTCTCTCCAGTTAAATCATTTCTTATCATCCTGAGACAGACTAATCCCATACGTACATTACCTCCATTGGAACATCGTCCATAACCTTGATTTGTGCATCAAAAAGCTAGACTCCAATCCCCAATTTGCTTCCAGGTGATTATGTGGTTTCTGCTCATGGGGTAAGAGAACCATAGGAATAGGAACATTCCACAAATGCCTCTGTGTTAAGTCGTTAGTAACCTCGGCTCTGTAAAAGAAAAAACAAATTGTGTTCTACAAATATTAGTTAAGTACACACACCGTGTATACAAATCTTAGCGGTTGCTGCTCCAAAAAGCAAATGATGAACAGGAAAATAATTCGAGTTCAATGAGTTAAAAAACAAGATTTGGTTATGAAACAAAAATAAGAAACATACCAGGCATTGCTGCACGGTGTTGTTGACCAGGTTTTTCTTCAATGCCATCATTGAACTTTATTTTGCCATCCTCTCCTTTTCTTCTCAACCTTGCTGAGCCCAATGAACCCTCTACTGTGAAAATTATAAGTGAAGACAAGTCAAGCTGACATAAAACAGAAAAAGAAAATCCGCCATGTATGCTATTGGGCCTAGGAGAATGCATTTTAAATTTCAGTAAGCGAACAATATCACAAGAAAAAATACATACAACTGTGGGACAATATGAGCCACCTAGCAGAATCTCTCTATTTGGAGTAAACAGAATTGACAAATGTCCTCTCTTTATAATTCCAGGGATCTTCACCTTTACAATTCAAGAGATAACAGAACTTCTCAACTACTGACATGTAAATTTGACAACATTCAACAACTTTTATACCTTGCCATTCCCATACCACTTTTGATTCACCCTTTACCAGCTTAGGATATTGATCAATTCGAGAATCTTCCCGTACCAAATCCTCAACCTACAAAAGTTACAGATAAAAGGGGAAACCAATACGTCAACATGACACTGTTATTGTAAAAATATATCAAATTACAAGCAACTGCATTGTACAGATCAATAAAAGTATGAATTTTAAAATTTCAGTGGCTCTAGGTTCCAATAAATTGGCTTGAAAATTATTTGAATACCAAAGGGTCAGAAAAACTACCACAAATAACCTAAATGTTCCGTTAATGAGCATTGGCATAGTGGTATTGGAGTCTGTTTCCAAAGCCGAGAGTCTCACAGTCTTAAGTTCAAGCCCTAGTTAAGCCAATTAATTAAAGAAAATACTTTTTGAGATTTAGCATCATCCTACCAACACAAGCCAAGGTAAAACAAATCACCTTGTTGGCTTAGTTTTCGTCAAATTAGAAAACAAATTACAGGGTAAGCAACCTGTGTTCACTAGTTGTATTGAAACTCGAGTGGTGCTAAGGTATTAACTATCAACAACAATAGCAATTTCAATTTCACTCCCATCCCATATCGTTCTGCTTAAGATCACAAATGTCTGCCATTATGAGTGTGTGCGTGTTATTAAAAGACATTTTTCCCCATCAAAAGTTCTTAAGATTTTATTCTCTGTGCGATCCACAAAATGGAAATCTCCTCAGTCTAATTAATTTGGCATTATAAAAGGGCAGCCAACAGAATACAATTAAAATAACCAAAAGTATCGAGAAAATACATTAAGTTTTGCCAATATGCACTTTGTTTGACAAAAAATAACCTCTTAAGCAGGCATGAATGTGCCAAAACAAGTTAGTATTGGGAGAATGGCATGGCATAAGAAAGCTCCACAACAAGTACCCATCATTAAAAATATAAGCAGATTAACAAAATAGTTACCTTTTTCCATAACAAGGGGTCCTTCCTTTCTTTTGGAAGAAGAAGATGATCACGCAACCGAGAGGCTACCACCCAAGGTTCCCATTCACCATCTTCTCTTTTGGACATTAAGGCATTCTCTTCGAGTATTTCGCAGACCTAACACATCCAACAGCTCAATTTTAATGTCTTTGTCCTGGTAAAACACCAAACTACATAACAGCTGGATATTATGCATTGCTCCCATCAGCAAAGGGACATAGATTTTCATGTGCATTTTTCCAATAACAGCAATTAACATGCTAATATTAAATTTAGACCAACTAAAACAAACAAGAAGCCAGCAAATGAAGACTGGCAAACTCAATCTACTACAGAGTTGAAGTTTGAGGAAGCTATAGAATGAACATTGACAAGTATTATACTTATTTAATAGCTCTTTGAAGACAGACATAAGTAGCTAGCTACTGACCATCCCAATACATTATCTTTTTTTTTTTTCTTTTCTTTTGGGTACATACAAATACAATATCATTACTTGACATGTATTCACATAATTTTAGGTTCTCCCTCTATTTTCTTTTTCTTGTCTATTCTCCCTTTTATATATATATATTTTTTTCATCATGCTTTGATTTTATTATTCTAGAGGAGGTGGGGAATTGAACCCCCAATGTGCTCAGTGTACACAATGTTACCAATTCTATATAAAGCTTATTGCTTAACTTCCAATTTATATGTGAAATACATTCTCCAAAAGCTAAATCAAAGCAACGATCAAGAAATATGCAATGAGGAAATAAAATCTTGCAAAATGATGATCAAAAGATGCTTAGTGAACTCTGCAATAACACAATCAACAGTAGCAAAATGGCAAGTTAATAGCCACGTGAGCATGCTCTTTATGAGACATTATTAATACCTGGTGGTAAATCTCTTCACCTCTGGTTAATAAATACCTCCTCCTCCTGACTTTCAAAATCAGAAACATGGATCCCAGAACCTGCAGACCTTGCTACTGTGAGCAAACATGGATCATCTGATAAGGTGCTGAAAGCATTTTTTTCAAAAATGAATTACCATTACACAAACTGATACGGTAAGGAGAATATGCTTGAAGATCCATTGAGCAATACGACAAGTAAACGGCTTGTACTGTTCTGCTAATGCATCTGGACACTTCAACTCTCTGTTCCTATACATGCACACAATGGTAGAGAGATCAGAATGATGAAAGCACATCCAACAAGGAGACCTGAAAGCTTTGATTGAGCTCAAATTTTAAGCAAAGGTTGAATAGCCTACCCATTTGGATTCACTCTTAATTCCATTAATCTATCTATAGTTTCCACTGCTCTTTTTTTGGTATACATATAAATGGTGCTGCTTGCCTCAATGTTTTCTATTAACTTGTCCCCAGCTAAGTCATGCCATATATCATCCTCACGAACCTGAAAATGAATACAAATAATCAGAATTGTGGATGTTGGAAATTATTTACTACCATATGCAAACAATAATCTGAAAGACACAGCTTTTAAAATGTTGAAAATTGCAACACTAACATACCCAAACTGTTCCAGTTCCATGGCATAAAAATGTGGCATAGGCTTCACACAGATTATTTTCTACCCACTCTGACTGCAGTTGCATTAAACACAAATTGCAAAGTTTATAAGCAAAAATATGAAAATCTTAAAAGGCAAGGCATGCAATTCTTCTCATGAATAGGTGCACCAGAGTGAATAGGATTCTTAGAACAGACAATTTTTTTAGCTTTTTTCTTGATATCTCCATCTTCTATGCATGAGTTTCCTTGTTTTGTATAACCACGAGCACATTCCAGCTTGCCTTGATAACATTCTCCATTCTGTGGACAAGGCTCACAAAAATCTGAAAGAGCATGAGTTGGTTAACAGGACACATTTGTATGGGACATACACATCACACTATCTGCAAATGAAGAATATGATATATAATTTTAGTGTTACTATTGAGTTGATACACATGAGAACTCAAGAAGTAAGGAAATAAATAAAAGAAATGTAGCGTATATCCATAAAAATTCTAGTCACCACAAAAACGCAGGTAAACACAGCAATGGACTTAAAAAAGGAAGGCCTGACAGTTTTACCGGATGATAGGAAAAAGATAAGATTAAGAGGGAAACAAAGAAATGTGTAAGTGGATGGTAGATGGTTAATTAAGGGATAACTTCCATTCCACATAGCCATCAATTCACCATGTTTTCTAAGCAAGTAAACAGGGAAAAAATGCTACATTTGATTTCAGGCACAAATCAAAGTAAATAACCAAAGCAAGTATTTGATTCCTCAAACACATTGTTTGGTGTCTTAATGTTGAAAAGGCAAGCTTAAGAATTAGAGTTTTCTGGCAAATCTCAAAGGCTTGCAATCTCTAGCAAACAAGTGAATTTAAATGGATTGCATACCATTATATACAACAAAAATCAATGTTTGAGTAAAACAGGGAGGGAACTCCCCTCAAGTGGGAGATCCTGTGAAGTGCCGTCAATCATTCAAGGGAAACCCAATTAGAATTACAACCTAATACAGTGAATTCACTATAAATTCTATTGTTCCATAAGATCAATGATACCAGCTTAACACAGCAAAACAATCCGGTCACATTCAACCACCTTAGTGCCCAGCTAGGCCACAAGCTTGCGCTACTAAGCCCATCAGATCATTATCAATTCATGGTAACTTAAATGAGCTTAATATAAAGTTTACTTGCCATTTGAAAGTTGTCTCTTACTCAACTCCAACAACAAACAACTTGCAATTAATCCATACAGACAATCTCACTACACCATATTTGACAACGGCAACATCAAACAAGAACGCTGTTCCACTAACAGGTCTCTCGGAAAGCAATAAAGAGAAACAAAATATACCCAGAAAGCAAACCCAAAAAACAAAACTTTGACATAGACTCCCCCTCCCCACCCCCACTCCCCAAAAAAAAATGATGATTAGTAGTGTAATTCATAAAGTTGCACACCAGAGATAAAATCTGGAGAAGAGTCCGCATTGCTATCACACAAGGGTTTAGTCACAGGGTTTATATGGCTGGCTATGAAGTGGGAGGTGAAACCCACAAAGGTAGCGATTGCCAGTACTGCCACCAGCCTCAAGAGCTCTTCTTTCGATGGAAACAGGTTCTGGGGTGGTTCCATTATAGAGGAATTTATAGAAGAATTTAGAGAGGAAAACGAAGACGAAGAAGAAGAAGCTGGCTCGGGTTCGGATACGGGTTTTGAGACCCTGGAGCCTTGTTTTGGACGCTTTTTAGGTGTGGAAGACATAAACTCCGAGTTGGGGGTTTTCGGGTCGGAGCTCATTTAAGGAAAAAAAAAAAAAAAAGAAGTAAATGACTGGCAACAAAACGGCATTGATTCCGGCGAGTTGTTGGTGGAGGTAGCGGTGGTGGTGGTGGAGACTGAGTGGAGGGAGACGGAGACTCAACGGCAGCGAGCTTGTGCTCCGTGAGGCCGGGCGGTTAGGTGATTTTGGGTTGCGGATCTTCTTATTTGAGTCAAGGCTCGTCGGCTCCAGGCCCAGATTTGTAGTTGAGTTCTTTCTTTAGAAGAATTCTGTCAAAGGGTGGGCCGGATCTGGATTTAGCCCAAAAGTTTTCAATGAGGCCCAATATAGTACACTAACCTAATAGTCAATGGGAAAAAATTAACCAAAAAACAAAATAATAATAATAATAATAATCAGTATTCAAAAATCAAATTTGACTTTTTTTTAATTATTATTTTTTAATTAATTAAGAGGCTCCTTAGTTCAGGGATCATGTGGCGTCGGCTAACTTCTCTGTAGTGTTTTGGTTCTGTATTGAGTTTTACTTTGTGTGAAGATATAATTTTTTTTTATTATTATTTTCACAAATTTAGCTACTTCTTTTCTCAAAATATCAATTTAAGAGACATTTTTATAAACTGAACAAGGGAAATTCATTTACAGATATTACACTATTTTTATAATTATATTCATCTTTTTTAAAAAAATATTTGACATGCTAATTAGTTAGTTAAATTCAATATATATTAAATATTTTTCATTAAATGTAACTACATAACAACCACCACTTGAGGTAAATTTATTTTTTGTTATTTTTATTTTATTAAATTTATTAATATAACTTAAGTTTTAATATTTTTTAAAAATTAAAATATTTAATATTTTATATATTATAAAAAGAGAAATATATAATATTTAATTTTAAAAAATTAAAAATTAAAATTTATAGTATATTAATAAATTTAACTATGTAATAAATTTATTATGTAACATATGAGTGATTGATTATCTATAGTTATATTTTAAAAAAATATTTAATATGTATTGAATTTATATATAGATAATTACAAAAAATTTTAATATTGTGAATGAAATTAGTTGCTATTAGTGGCTTTTGTCTTCATTATATATATATATATATATATTTTTTTTTTTTTTTGCCCGTCCCCTTCATTCTTAAAGATGTTTTGATAAATATTCATAAGATACTAGCTCACTTAATTAAAAAAAAAAAAAGAGGTTCAAATTTTTAGTTATTTAGAAAATTTCACTTATACAATTTTTATAATCTCAATATTAATAATATACTGATTAAATTTTTAAAATGTTTTGATACATTTCTCAAAAATTCAGAACTAGAAAGGAAACCGAAACCATGAAATGCCATATCGGGAAAACCAAAATGGACCCGCTTCTTTCTACTATTTAATTACCTAATATTAAGGCAACATTAGAAATAAATAAATAAATAATACAATTTTCAAATTTTAGAGATAAAAAATAATTTAAAATTTTTATCATTAAATTTCAAATTTTTTTACATTATTATTTAAATTTCATATTTTATAAATTTATTTTAAAAATAAAAATAATTAAAATTATTTAAAACAATTATATATTAATTAAGTAAAAATTATTAACAATTAAATATCAATTTAAAACTATTTATTTTAAAAATATATATATAATGTAAAAAATAAATATTTAATTATAAAAATTTATAAATTAAATTAAATTATTTATTATTATGATTATTATTAATAATTTTTTACCCTTTTTTTTTTTTTTTGTGTTGTTTTGGGGGGGGCGGGGGTGTGTGCTGTTTACGTTCCCTCCCATTCTAATGATTAGATATGACTCGACTCGCCGGTTGCCCCAAGTTAAATGTATTTTTAGCTGGAAAACCCAACAAACAAACAAGAAGGCTCGCGTAGATTCCACCTACCAATTTGAAATTCTGGTGCGGTTTATAATTTCCCATTTCTGCTTCTCTTTTTTTTTTCTTTTTTCTTTTTTTTTCCTGTTGTTTAGATTATGGAATCAAAATCATTCTTGATTTCTTTGAGCATTGTTTTCTTTGAATTATTCGGTCATTTTATCTCTGTTTTTTTATTTTTGCTTAAATTTTAGATTTTGAAGCCTAGATCTCTTAGTTGACGCTTCAACAATATCATTTTCGGTTTTTTCTTTTATGGGATCTTTATATTTATTGGTGGGCATGCAGTCTCATCCACAAAGTTTAGTTTTTTTTTTTTTTTTGGGTGATCCTATTAGCTGCAATTGACTTTGACTGTTCAGTTATGATACTTTGGAGAACTGGAAGAACTGCACACACTGAGACTCAGAGAGAATTCCAGAGGAGGGGTTTGTGAGAGAGGAGGAATTTTGAACCCTGATCACTTGTAGTGTTCTGGATATCCTGCCACTGGGCTCTGGATTCGGTGGCTTTAATTTTTGGAAATTTCCTGTTTTGTCAGTGTTGATAAGATGAGAAACTGGCATCGGTTCGTGGGATTTTTCACTCAGTTGGAGGCTGCTAATTTCTTATTCAGTTAGATTGTTATCTGGAAGCCATTTTTCTCTAAAGTATTATTTATTCAAGTTTGTTTCTTTTCTTCTACTGAGAAGAAGTTGAGCACATTGGCTGCCGGCGACATCTCCACTTGCTGATCAGCTATTATCTCTTCCAATGCCCTTTCATAAATTTGCTTGTTTTGACAAACTGCCTAGTGTTTGTGCTACAATGTACACAGAATTACTTGGGCCCTTTTTTTTTTTTTAGAGAATAATGTCTACGTAAATAAATGTGGCAACACCTAGTATAAAGTCCGTTTTCCTCGGGTCTGTCTGCACTTAAAATGGTTGTCTTTTTGCTTTGTTGTGTTTTACCCCATAAACCTTCTACCAGTTTATTTATATAGTTCCTTCCTTTTTCAGCCATTTTTGTAGGAGATAATGCAAATTAGGTGATGGCAAATGTACCAGGTTATGTGCGTTCCTGTTTGCAAACTGGGAAACTCGCTTCCGTGGCGATTTTGGTTTCTGGAGGCATTGTATTGCAAGTTTTGGTCAGTAGAGCTATCTTTCACTAGTAACCTTCAAATTATTTACATGGAGCAGTTTACCTATTACTATGTGACCAAACTCATAGCACTTCTTGCTTACTTTCTTGACTGTGGCAGGCTTGTGCTTTGTACAATAATTGGTGGCCAATGCTAACTGGTAGGTAACTTTTGACTGGAGACATTAGGCTTCTTCTTTTTTTTTTTTTTTAAGTTCAGGAATATATTTCATGTATATCTTAATTTCATTGAAGCAAAAAAATTAGTATTTTTATTGCTGGACTGCTTCACAATGAGAATGTAAGCAGCAAATTTTAAGCATTTTATATTACCTCAAGGTTATAATTTTCTGAGTTTATACAACTTTTCTGTGAATTTACTTTTTCCCAAAAGCTGTCTATATATGGGTTGTGGATTTTCTGATCTCATTTACTGGCACTGAGAATGCACAAAACATGTGAATGGATCTGGGGATTACATTGTTTGTCCTCCAATTAAACTGCTTGTGTAGGATGATACATCATTAGTCTTCTCATGGTTTCAGCACAGTGAATCAGTTATATGTATTTTTGTGGCATCTCCATGAGTGATACATTAGTCAACTTGTGTGGGCCTGAAAATAGTGTGCTAATAGCAATGTTGTTGCTTTTTCTCTTGCAGTAATAATGTATGTGCTTCTCCCCATGCCATTGCTGTTCTTTGCTAGCTCTGATCGCTCCTCTCTTTTTTCAGAATCTGATAACAGGTTTGACTCCGGCATTTTAGATGCTTCCATTGTAAGATTTTGTTGTTTTTTATTTTCATAGTGAGAGTTTATCAATATTTTGCCTCCTGATGATTGATGACACAGTTGGATCAATGCCACAAAGTTTTTGACTGGAGCTTCAGCAGTTGGTAGCCTTGCTATACCAGTAATCTTGAAGCATGCTGGTGTTATTGGCTGGGGAGCTCTGGCAATGGAGATCTCTTCATATTTTGTATTCATACTAGCCATTATGTGCTATATTCGCATGGACGATGAAAATAATTACAGCATTCTCTGAGATGGAGACTCTTCATTTGTGGAAAGCAGAGCCGGCTCTCTTTAAGGTCATAAAAGTTATGGTATTGATTGAGTGGTTATCTTTATCCATAGCAAGTGTTTCTGTTGAGTTAGTGGTGTTCAAAGTTTTTCTTTGTGAGGGAACTTGTTAGAAGCAAAGGAAATTCAGCTCAATTTATGTAACCCCCCGATATTCCTGCCCAAATTTTGTGAAATTTGGATGTAGGGGGATATCTCAACGTTCTTAATATTATTGTTATTTATTCATAGTTTTGTAACATCGCAACTCTCTTCATATTTTTGTACCCTGTAACATTGCTAACAACCCTTTTGATGCAGGGAATTGTGAAATGTTACATGTGGATGCATTGTTGACATTCGCCTGACACAGGTTTATATACATTATTATTGTAACTGTTAATTATAAGTTTTAAATTTTTTTATACATGACTGCAATTAGTAATAAAATTATAAATATGTATCTAATCATTATGATAATATAATGTAAATTCAGATCTGTTGTACTTTAAGTTTGTCGCATCTGTTAATAAAATTCTTTAGGAATTTGCTTGCTTTGGTATTTTTCCATGGTCAATTATCCAAATTTCTCACATAGATTTCTACCAAACAGGGCTTGGAAATTTAAAATATAGTCAAGATGCTCCAAAGATTTTGTAATAATTATTGCCTTGTGATGTACAATTGTAATAAAAGGATACTAAGGTGTGTCTAATATTTATATTGAAGTCTTTTAGTTTTATGTTCGAGTTCCAGTGATTCAGTTCTCTTTGCCCGACTAGAAAAAAAAATGCTAAATACACCTGCTGGGCGTTGCATTCTTGTGGTTGGCATTAACATATCATTTCAATGGATCTTTCATGTTGCCTGTTGCATTGCAAGTATCTTGCAACTTCAGTTGCATCAGCCAACCATGAAGATGGTGGCTACAAAATATGGTTATTCTATTCCTGGCTACAATGTGGGATATCAAGAGATTTGTCTCAGCCATTAACTTGACAAGCTTTAAAAGAGTCTCTGGCTCTAGCTAGTATCCTGCATTGGCATTGCTGTAAGAACAAGTTTCAGAAATTTGCTGTAATGGCTCTGGATATAATCTTGTCATTGCCAAAGAATTGATGTAATTTGCAGCATTCACTAGATATATTCTGCACTTACCTTGCATATACTCACGAACAAAGGAACAAGGACTTGCGTCATACTTTCTCATAGTACATGGAAGACAAAAGGACAGTTATTCCAGAACTATTGCACAACCTTGACAGTAACAAAATCATTATTAAAATTATTGGAATGGGGCGCAAGGGAGAGAGAGGAGTGACCAAATTGACAGAACCGTAAGTGCTGCACTCTGCTATTTATGCATCACAAACGACTGGTTTCTTCTCATATGCCTCCAGCTCCTAAACCTGTTGGGAAAGAAACACCGAGTGAGTAATGATTATTATATATGATTGCAGCAAACAACAGACCCACGAAGGGTATGATTATATCCCAAGTAAAGGAGTAATGATCTGCTCTAGGATTGGCTCATAGTTATGGCCACTTAAATTCGTCACCAGAGTTATGAGTCTTTGACCCCTGTAAAGATCATATGCATGTGTAGGAAGTGCACCAGTGTGTTGCATACGTAGAACAAAATGGATAGAGCATTTTCTGTTGAGCTGTGGAAAATGTTGAGCAGGATTTGAAGGGAACAGGAAACCATTCACAAACACCGTCGTCGTGCCACCAGCTATGTTTAATGGCAAAGAAACATGAAGCATGTTCGTCTCATCAGGCCGTGGGGCCTTTTGGGTTCCATCTGCAAACCTTATGGCTTCCCTCTGCATAAATATATATTATCTTCTGTATCAGTGGAGCGTTTTAACAATATTTCTAAAATTTGAGGTTGATTTTGTGATGCACCCAACTCTTTTTCTTGCCTAAAATTGGATACCCTGAATTGGACATATGTACTGACTTTAGGTCCAAAGTAAGTTTGTATGTGCATTACGTGGCTTATAAACATAAAAGAAATAAGTATTTATATAAAATATTGATAATATATAATCTTATAATATTTACTATTCACAATAATTAATATAATTTTTATTTATTATTATTTATATTGGTTTTGTTGTTGTATTTGCACAGATAAAAATTTGTATTTGATCTTTCAACTATCTTCTTTTCTAAACTCAAAATAACTTTAAAATGAGAATTAAAAAAAAAAGTGCTACATGGCAAGTTTATATCATTAAAATAGTGCATATATAAGTGCTGGGGAACAGCGAATCTGGATTCCACTTTTCCGCGCAAATATTATAAAAATTTAGTTATTTGGCAATTCAAATAATATTGCACCGTGATAATTGGAATTAATAGAAGATTCTCATAGACCACCATTAATCAATTTATTCATTTTATGGTTGTGGGACTGATTGTTTCTAATTGTTGAAAACTTGCTCCGTGATAATTGGAATTAATGGTTTTTAGCTGTTAAAAAAATAATCATCTTGTCCTTATTACCATTTTGAGGTTGTTGAATTGCTGGTCTTTAGCTTTTAAAAATTAATCATTTTGAAATTTCTATATGTAATTGTCGTCCCAGTTTTATTCTACCACGTTAGTGGTTTCTTCTGAGACGTTAAACCTCAGCTGGCATAAATAAATAAGACCAGACCACTTTTCTCCTTCCAAATGGAATTAAGCATTATCTCTTGCCCTCTCAATCTTGCTTACTAATGATTGTAGGATTTATTGATGATATGTTATTTATGTTATCATACCATTAAAAAGATTTGTCGCACCTCAACAAAATGATTGTTTGCATTATGACAATTTGCCTTAAGGGGCAAAAGTATTCTTAAGAACACAACTTTGCACATTCCAACTTCTTATCTCTTTATTTACTTATTTCTTTTGCATCCCTCTATAAGAGTGTTTGACAATTGAGATCAGAAATTTGGTGCAATTATCAATCTTTTTGTGCACGCACACCCTCTTATACTACAAGTATTACCCTCCTTCATCTGCCCTTTCTGATATGACGATGGCTAAGGTTTGGCCTTCTGCTGTCAACATTGTAACTTCACCTTGGATGTTGGTTGCACTTTACTTTCCACTGAACTCGCATGCTTTACATGCTATATCATAATATTATGTAATGAGACGAGGTTACACCACACCAGCATCCCAGAAAGAGGGGGGCTTATGAAGGACATCCAAGTCAGTCATTAATCTCAGAAACTCTGCTTTGATTCCTCCCATGTTTGCAAAATATGTGAGTTTTTTCTGCACGAGCCGTGTGCTAAGTTGCCAAGATAGATTAGGCACCCATTTCATTCACCGCACTTACTCACCCTCATTGTCAGCCTGGAAGATATTTTCACCTGCAGTGCATGTAATGATGATGATGTTCATGTCATCATCTATCAATGTGAAGATTTACGTAGGCTGCACTCAGCAGATGCCCTCCGTTAAAGTTTGATGGGCACAAGCACCTCCTTGCCCTTTTTACAAAAGCATGCAAACCCAGTTCTCGTGAGGTTTATATGTGTGATTGTAAGAAATGCTTTCTCTGGCGTGTGATGTGCAAGTTTAATATTCATCTCCCTTGGCATCTGTTGCTAACCCAAACAATATTTGCTAACAGACGCCATATCCATCCTTTAACTTTTGTCAAACATCCATCAAAAGAGGAACAGCATGAGGAAGTATACTGTCATGCTTGTGAGAGTGAGAGACAGACTAGACCCATTTATTACTGTGGCAGATGCCTGTATGCAGCTCACATTAAGTGTGCGATCTCTGAGGTATTCGGTACAAACTCTCTAATTAGCTGACTCAAACATTTGTTCATGTCAGTTGAAGCTTAACTTTGTTTGCTATAAGTATTTACATCCGATCTTCCTCTCAAAGCCTGAACAACTTCCTTCTGTATTATTGATTTTTTTGCCGATTTGGCAAACTGAATAACAGTAAAATTTAATCGAAATTTTATTTGATTGCAGTTCAGAGGCCATAATGTTCAGTTTCTCTAGCAGGTACTACCTTTACTAACAGCAAAGGACTGTTTCACAGAGAATGCTCTAACGTATGAAGAAATTTCTGAAGACAATGCAAATGAAGAGTTTGCAGATCTGGATGCCAAGTTAATGGCACTAACAGAAGAAAGAGACCATCTACGAGCAAATAGTAGAGAAACTTATAGCAGACATTGCAGGAATTACAGAAGAAATATGGCCACTGGCAGCAAAACTAAAGGAGCTTAGAGAGGAATGTGCCCTGCAACTTCTTCATATATACAGTTGCAAACAAAGGGAAGGAGTATTCCAAAAAAATGAGGCATCATCAGGAGGGACCTCTGCAGAGCAAGCATACCTCTTGAAAAATTGTCTTTGCATAGACATGCATGTCCATTCATTTGCCATTTGGCAGACCAAGCAAAACTTTGGTGCTTGTTTCAACTTGACATTCATAGTAGATACTCCTAGGCTTTTTTTTTATGGATGAAATCACTAGCACTTCTATGTTAGAGACCAGAAATTGGATTTTCTTGCACAATAATTGTTGTTAGGGGTTAGAGGAATTACAAGGAGAGAAACTGTTGTCCTTTCTTTTGTGGTTCAGTTGAATTGGAGAGAGGAAACTTAACTACAAGTGAGGTCTAACATTCAAATCTCATATCTCACTCCTAAATTTTTATACTCGGTGGCCATAGGTCCTACCTAGTGGTCAAAACTGTTGTCATGCTATAAGTTAAAGGATCATGTCAAGAGCCATTCCTTTCTTTTCTTTCTTTCTTTGTTTTTTTTTTTTTTTTGAAGAGTTAATGTCAAGATGATGAAATCTCATTAGTTGTTACACTTTCTAGTGAAAATGTTTCAGAGATACAGGAATGGGTCAATAATCCAGCAGAAAAAGCAGAATCTGTCAGGCAGCCCCCTGCTCTTTCATGCATCAGAATCACCTTCTCCAATATTAATCTAAACCTTCAACAATAATACTTGGTCATTTCTCACAAATCATATAAAAATATCACCCAAAAAAATAAGATTGTTCTTTTGGGGGTGATAGTTGCATGCCAAGGATATAAGAAATCAGTCCCCAGCTTTCCAGTAAAACAATGGAACGGTCAGAATGAAACCCAGATCCCTCTAACAACCATCACCGGAGCTGGTCTCAAAGCAATTCAAAGACTGCAATGTCTGTCATAACCTGAAACTAGTTTATCAGTCCAAAGGCTTGACCCACCCTTAAATTACTGCCATGATATCCACAATCCATTAGGAAACTGACTCAGTAGTGAATAACAATTTTTAATGAAGATCAACTAGTAGATCAGTAGTGAATAGCACTTTTTAATAGGTCAACTACAATTAGAAGGATAGTGCCACATTAAGGGGTTTTCCTCGCTTCGGTCATTTGGCAGCCTTTTCACAAACAATTCAAGGTCGTTAGCAATGAAGAAATAATAGGATGAAGAATTTGGAAAATAATCTGAGGAATTGGTGACTTAAATGCCAATAGAAACCAATTTGTTATTTGACTTTCATACAACAATTTGTCAACAGATCACAAACTGAAGTGTATATTTTGTAATCAAATGTCTAGTCCTAATGATCAGAATTCTCCAAATGACAAAACTTAGAGCAACAAATCAAGCAACTTTCAGTATCTCCCTTTCCAAAAGTGAGATTTCTGTGGTATGGCTTACCTAATTGCCATGGCAGCAAGTTCAAAATCACAACTAACTCTCAGCACCAGCTCTTGAGTTCCGAAAATCCCTCTTTAACTCAGCAACTCGTTTCATACAAGCGGCCTTGGACTTCCCCGGAACTGCAGCTGCAATCTTCTCCCACCTCATTGCCACATCTTTAGGAAACGTTTTCAAAGCATTCAACAAAGCAATATCCTCTCCGCCACTCCAACCATCGCCATCGCCATTGCCTTTCCTACTTTCACCGCTTTCTGGTTCCAAATTTTCACCTTGAATTCTAGTGTCCAGTGGCTTCCTGTTCTTCAGAAACCTCGCGTATGAATCACTATCATCCAATTTCTTCTCCCCCAATTGTTTTGCATTCTTTATCACACTGTCCACACCATGCCTTCCATTAAAGGCCTCTGAAATCACCTCCCATCTCCTTGGCTTCCCAACTGGATGCTTCACTAATTGTTTCTTCAAAATCTCTATGTCTCCTTCACTCCACTCTTTCTCCCCTTCGTTTCTGGTCAACCCATTTTCGCTAACGGCCAAAGATTCAATCTTTTTGTCTTTGCTCGACAACCCATTTGTTATTTCAACGGTTTGGATCGGATTCGCCACAATCTCTTCAGATCTTACTGGTTTTGACCTCTTCTTGCGCGCTTGCTTTTCAGTCACGATTTCAGGTTCTCCCTTGTCAACAGGCTCCAGAACAGGGCCGTGACCAACGCGAATGTCACCTCCAGTGAGGTGAGATGGGGCGAAGGGACCAATCAAGAGGGAGATGGAGACCCAGAAGAGGATGGATCTGAAGGGCTCAATCTGGAAGAACAAGATCGAAAGAAGCAATAAAAGAAAGGAGAGGCAGACAGTGATGAACAGAAACGGCTTGTTCAGTGGCATTCGTTGGGTTTGTGAATTGGCAATTGAAGCTGAGATTGAACGAGACTGCAAGTGAAATCTTGGTCTCGTGTCATCGTCCAGGAACTCCATGGATGGGCGCTGCTGCTGCTGCTGCTTCTTCTTCTTCTTCTTCGAAGAGGAAGAATCGGACACGAAACGAAATGGCCAACAACTTGGATAGATTATCTCCCGTTAAAAAAGCTAGAACGTTTTAATGCCATGCCATGCCATGCCATGCCATGCCATGCTACTTATCATGTAACTAAGTGACGAGAGTATAGAGATTGATTTAAATTGACTCAGGAAAGTTTTGAATATAAAAAAGTCATATCTAGTCTTTAACTTTAATTAAATTTTGAATAATATTAAATATTCTGAATTTTTTTTATTTATTACATAATTTTTTTATTGAAATAAATAATTTTTTAATATCTTATCATATAATTTTATTAATAAAAAATTATTTAGCTCAATAAATATAATATTTTTTATAATAAAATAAAAAAATTTTAGTGATATTTAACATTATTTGATAAGTTTCGTTGTTGTTATTGGTGCAGTTGCTTTTTCAAATTGCTTATGTATATATTTGTTTTTACAATTGACAAACAATATTTTTAATAGGAAAAAAAATGCTTAATCAAGTTAGATTTTTTTATATCAAACTTAATTCTAAATTATTTATATATATATAATTTTTTTTAAATTTTTATTTTTAATTGACATTGTTTTATAAGTTACGAATAATATTTTTATTTTAATATGAGATAAAAAAATTTTAAAATATTCTTATTTTTAATATATATGTATATATTTTTTATATTAAATTTTTTAAATTATATAATCTATATTATTAAAAATGACCATATTAAAAAAATATTACATGCACGTAAGTTTTGTAATGAAAAATTAACACGAGTAATGCGGTGATAATAAAGCACGGACACGCACTTGGACATAATTTCATCCAACACACACTAAATTAAGTTATACAAATAAAAGAAAATACACTAAATTAATTAATGTATCAAATAATTTTAATTAATATATTAAGTCCTTTTAATTAGTATACTGAATATTTTTAATTAATTTATTAGTTACGTATAAAATTAATTTTAAAATTGATAAAGGTGATATAATTAATATTTTTTTTTCTATGTGTACGAAGTGTTTATAATTTGTCAAAATTAAAAAAATAAAAAAAGATAATTAATTTTTATATTTTGAAAAATGTCAAAAACTACTCTAATACATGATAATTACTTGATGACTCATTTTATCTTATTTCTTTAGGAAATTTATGAGTATTTTTTATATTTATATTATTCAAATATTAAAATTTAGGTAAAGTATCTTTAGAATCATATAATTTTATTATTTTTATTGAAAATATTAATTCTTTTTTTTGGAAAAAAATTCAAAGGATAATGGCGCTTGATTTTGGCCTCTGAGACTACTTGGAAGTTGGAACATTGAGGTGTAGGTCTAAGAAGTCGTGCCAACTTTAACATATTTCTAAAAAATAAGAAGCACCGTCAAACCATATCCGTAAGCAAACTTTGTAATGACCAGATTAGATTAATTAATTTAGGATTACTTTAATTAAGATGTAATTTGGAAGAAAGTACTTACTACATGCTTTAAACATATCAAACCATTCTGTCATTTTTAAAAGTTTAGGGTGATTTATGACTTGTTTGACAATTAAATTTAAGAAAAATTACTATATTAGTAATATGATAGATAATAATTTTTAAAATTATTTAATCTAATTTGCAAACATTTAGTAAAAAATAATTTGTTAGTAAAAAAAAAATATAATTATTAAATATCTTTTATTCTAGTAAAATATATTAGACCTTTCAGTTTATAATTTGTTAAATATTATATTATGTCTATATATTAATATATTTTTAAAATAATTTTAACAAAATATTAATTTAAAATATAAAATAATATAATAAAATTTTAAAACTATATGTTGGAGATGCTAAATTTATTAAAAATTTTTAAATTACATATAATATATCAAATATTTATACGTAACAACCATTTTTTGTAATGTTTATATTTTAATTTAATTTAATTCTATTTATAAAATTACTCATTAACACGTGTAAATTTGTGATAACTAATTGTGTTTCCAATCACGATCCTATTAAGTCTTAGGAAAAAGCTAGAAACATAACAATACAAAGCAAACACATTTCTGTTTTATTCAATTTCCCACCTATTTTCACATTAACCAAACAAAATAAAAAATTCCTCTAAACCCATATCCAAATCCAAATACCAAACAAAACAAAGGTAATTCCTTTCTTAAATGGATCTCTTTACTTCTCGGTGGACACAAAGTTTCAAGAGAAAACATTAAATTATAAGAAAATAAAAATAAAAATCCTTTGAAAGGAAACTTAGAAGAAATTTTAATATGTAATTGATAAAATTTTCTTAAAAAATTAAAATTTATTACCAAATAAAGGTATTTAAAAGATGTTAATCTTTTGTGAATAAGTTTGTCTGGATTTAAAGTATAAGTGTATAAATTGTATGATTAATAAATTTTATATTAAAATTGAGAAGAAATAATAAGTAATAAATAAATAAAATTATAACTTTAATATTTTAAAATTTTTAAAATAAAATAAATATTAAATCTATAAATATAAAAAATATATGTTTTGTACTCCAAAACTAAAATTTGCCCAACACCGAAGTTGAGTTGCCTGGCTTAACAGTTAGTGTGTTCTTCTTCCCCTATTTTATTTATTCATATTGAGTTCAAACTTCACAAAAGCCAGCGGCATCCTTAGATTCTCAACCATCTTCAGCCACGTTATCTTTAATCATCATCGCACAATTTACTTACACAAAGAAATTCTTATGCCTAAGTTTGGAAACGTCGGCCACAATGGTCTGCAAGAATTTGGAAATGTCACTTAAAAAATAGTCTCTGGAGGATTCTCTCCTATTTCAACGTTGTGGAATTCTCAAGATACACAGCACGAGTTTGGAATTGCAACAGTCTCTTGCATTCTCTTGCTATGCAAGTTAGTGGAATTCTTAAGATGCCCAATCATCATTTCTTGTTGGACCAAAAAGGCTTATAACATATCATTATAATTGATAAATTGATTGATAATTTAGTAATTTTTCTTTAAATCCACTTAGATTTAAAATTATTTATTATCATGATCTATTTACAATAATTAAAATTTACATAAAATATGTGATATTAGACTTAAAGTTATTAATATTTATTTTTGTCAAAAAATTTACTTGAATTTAATGATACATAGATAGTGAGTTTTTGTTCTAAAAAAGTTGAATGAAGATGTTAATATACAATTTTTAATTTTGATTTATAAACAGAATAATTGACATATTTATAGTGTATTTTGTATGTTCAAATAAAAATTAAATTAAATTAAATAAAAAAAAGCATGAGATTGATCTTAAAGTCAAGCAGATGCCAGAAATTTTATGAGGACATGCTAATAGTTAACATTAATGTCAATTAAATCAAAATAAATGGATGAGGACAAATCAGAATTTAAGTTTACACTTAATAATCGAATGAAAATTGTTTTTGTTTCAATATTCATTAAGCATGCAAAAAGGGTTAGGTCTTAGATCATTATCTTTTTGGCAATTAGCTAAAAATGGATTTTTAGTTTCTTTTAAATCTGATCAAGAGTAAAATCGGTTCAATTATTCATTATATATAATTTTTTTAATACATTAAATTATTAGTCAAATAATTAAGCTACACAATTTTATTTTATAAGTTTTATGACACTTTTAATTTAATAGTTTAAGTTTTTAATTACTTATTTTTTAAATAAATGTTAGTTATTACAATTTTTAAAAATTATTAAGAATATTAAATTTAAATAATATTAAAAGAATAAAATATATTAAATTTTAAAAGTTTATAATATTTTTAATATAATAATAATAATAATAATAATAATAATAATAATAAAGGTTCATCACTAAACACCCATCTTATATTTATAAATTGATCACTATCCATTCTTTTGTTTGCAATTCTCTTTTTATTTTTATTTTCATTGTTGTATGTATTACAAGTGACCATTATAAAAAATGACAATAATTATATAGCCTCTTGCTTGCTTGAGAGGCAAACAAGAGAAATTATTGGAATTACTTAACTTTTGTGGTGCATTTCAAGAATAAAAATAATTTTTTTTGTTAAGATAATTCAAAAAAATTTAATTTTAATTAAATTTACAGAATATATATTTTTAATAAATTTAATATAAGATCAATTTATTGTATATATGTAATTTTTTATTTTATAACTAAAATATGTACATGAGAAATATTTTTTATTTTTTTAATTAAAATATGTGTATAAAAATTTGGTTTTAATTAAATTTACAGAATATGTCTTTTTCATAAATTTAATTTGAAACCAATTTATTGCGTATATGTAATTTTTTATTTTTTTAATTAAAATTATTAAATATAATTTTAAAATTTTTATTTATTTTTATACATATATATGTAATTGGAAAACTAGTTGGACAAGTCAATTACCATCTGAATTTTAGTGCTACACTTCTTTTTAACTTACTTGATTTCCACTCGGTGGAGGCTTAATTAATCCTCTTCTCCCGCTTTTTTTTTTTTTTTTCTTAACGTTAAGTCACATTATTAAAAAAATAGAATTGTAATTCTCTTCTCTTAAAACGTGAAGGAACTTTTTCTTTTTCTTTTTTTTTTTTTTTGACAACACAAGAAAATAAAGTGTTGCCTTATTTATAACATTTTCCACCTTTTTTTTTTGGGGGGGGGGGTTGGAATTTTCTTTCTGAAATTGTCATCAATATTTAAACGCATTAACAAAGACATGGTTTAATTGTGGTTGACTATTTTCGGAAATGATAAAAAAATTCTTTTTCTTTTAAAAAAGACCAAAAAAAAGTAAATAAATACTATGAAAATGAGATGAGTATAGTTAATTCAATTCTAAATAAGTGTTAAGTCAAATAAAAATGGGTTATTTATGACAAAACATAGTTGAATATGTGTCAAAATTAGAATCAAAATATGTAGAAAAATCCAGTCTTAATAAAGTTAGGCAGAAAAGCATATTAAAAAGAAAAAAAAAAAAGGAGGGGGGGAGGGGGAAGAAGACAAGTGTGTGTGGCAGCTACAAAATCTGGAAAATTCCCAAAAAGCTTCGGCCATTGAATTTGAGCAACCCCTTTTCTTTTTATTTTTTATTTTTTATTTTTTTTATTTTAACGTGGGAGAGATGCCTATTTATATTATATGAATATAATAATTAATTATATCTTTATAATATCATTTTCCCTTACGATTATATATTAAAAATTTGCCTAAAAAAATTTACCAACACAATACGTGCACTCGAACTCGTCAACTTCTATGTAACATTTTTTCCTTTTATTAAGGTGATATTAATGTTAAGTTAATTATTGGCAAATCCTAATAATTAGTCAGCTAATTTTTTAATTATAAAAATTTAAAATTTTTTAAATATAATTATATAAATATTATACCGATCAGATTAACTTTTTAAATTAGTATATTTCTATATCTTATATTCAGTTGTTATAAAAAAAAAATTACGACACAAATTTGCTACTCAAATTGAGTTAATAGAGACAGAGACGCGAAATTTAGATATAAATGTAATATCATTTTATTATAATTAATAATTATAAATATATATATATATATATATTCGAATTGGTGGTCACGTGACAGAATTAACGTGATAATAATAATAATAATAATAATAAAAGAAAAAGGTGAAAAATGAGGGGTGGAAGCTGTCTCCAATTTGGCATCTCCCCTGCCTTTCTTGACTGATTCTCTCCAAGATTCTCTCTTTCTTGTTTATGTTGTCTCGCTCTCTATTCCCCTTGTCGACGTTTTTCGTTCGTGTTCAAGATCTCACATTTTGTGCAGAGGGAAAGGAAAAAGCAAAAGAACGAGAGATCAGAGAGAAAGAAAAATCCCATTTGAAAATTTGCAGCGAAAAATGACTACTTCTTGTGGAAATACAGTTGATACGTGAGTTCATTTTCTTTTTCTTTTTCTTTTTGTTGTTGTTGTTGTTGTTGTTGTTTGTGCTTTGCTTTTTTTTTTATTAAAAAAAAATTAATATTCCGATCAATCTCTGTTCAATATTTTGATCGCATTTTCAAGGTGGGATATTGCACTCTCTTGGGTGCATGCAATTGAATAGTACCGCCATCAATCATCAAGAAATATATTGGAAGCTTTTGCATTTCATTTTCTTCTTTGATGTTTTTCTGTGATTCTGCTTTCTCTTGCATAACTTTCCTTTTGGGATATGGTTTGATGAGGTCTATTTTTTAATACATGGCTTCATGTTGATCCATTTTTTACCAGTTTCAAAGTTCTTTCTTTTTTTTTTTTTGGGGTATGAGATTATAAGGAAAGGTTGGATTTTGCATGAAAAATTCTTGTTATTGTTCCATTTTTGTGCTTGGACAGCGTATGACCTGAAATCAATAAAGGATAGAATCTCCTCATTGTGTAAGTTCTGCAAACGTTGGCATGGAATAATCAAGTTGGTGACTCTGCGTGTGTGTGTATTTAATACTATCCATTTTTGCTGGTGATTTAGATACTCCAATTCTAGTTTTTAGTTTCATCCTGTCATGTATAGGCTGCCTGCTTTGATATTGTCATAACTATTCATGCCTTGGAAGGAATGTCACTTGAAGATGCAGTAGTGTTGACCACGTATGAGTACATTACTTGGGCAACGGAGAAATAGATTTTAGGTCTCACAAGTTTTCTGGGGAAAATAACAAATAATTAAAAAAAAAAGGGGAACAGGAATAGAAGGGCCTAGTTCTGGGTTTGTAGTTGCAACACAAATTTAGAAGCATGTCTTACCTAAACAAATGTAGTTGTATGTGAATACACATTCAGAAAGTTAAAAAGTGGGTCAGAAAGGCCAATGACAAATGTGGATGGTGATTCTTTGTGTCTTATTTTACATTTCAGTTTCAGGTTCTTTTGCTTTTACCTTTTCTCATTCACTGCATAATTCCGAGTATGCAAAGCTTGTTGCCTAGTCTATGATTGTCTAAGATTCTGAAGGAAGCATTTATGTAAGCTGCAAGCCTAATCGAGTATTTGTGAAACTCTGATGCTGAATAACTTAAATTATGGCATACATGCATCTTCTAATTACATCATTGCTCTGGCCGTATTCTGCTGATATATACCTATGAAAGTTGGAATTTCTCTTCTGAAAGAATCTCCTACTACAGCTTGTCTGGAAATGGGCCTCAGATACTTTGCAGATTACCATTATTATTAATCTAGTATGGGAAGCAAAAAGGCTTTCTCTTTATGAATTTCCTTTTTTCACATTAAAGGCAATATTAAAAGTGTATCAGAAAGAAGCAAACAGTGTAACTTTTTGCCTACTTGTTGGGAGTCCATGTCTTCATAGATTATGCAATGAGCATTCCAGAGAATCTGGCTGTCATGGATAATTTGGCCTTTCACATTGAATCATTTGGCATCCCAAACTCGTGAATAGATCATGAAAGATGAAATTGAAATAGTTTGACTAAGATGGAGCACGATTAAGTTTGGACAATGACTGATTCAGGATTCCTGTAGGAAACAATTGTTCCTTTGCTGCTTGTTTTTCATTATGTTGATGCCAGTCTTTAATATGTGATTGCATTCTGATTTCTTTCCAGACTTGCTCCTCTGGAAGCAGTACTCTTTGACGTTGATGGGACCCTATGTGATTCAGATCCCCTACATTACCATGCATTCCGTGAAATGCTTCAAGAGGTAAATCATTGTTTTCTTCAATCGAACCTAAGATTCATGTTTAGATTGAGTCATGGTCTTAATCTCCCTTCAATTCACAACGTGAAACAACACAATTTTTGTTTCTTTCGCGAAAAGAGAGGGAACAGAGTGCAAGGTTGATGTGGGACTTTATGTGATCTCCCATTTTTGGATTGGGAGTACGCAAATTGGGGAATCCCAGAGAAGCCTTTGTGTTTGTGTATAAATGGTTGCATACTCATCTTGTTCAACTGATCGACTTGTGAACTCAATGAGTCATGTTTACAACAAAAGCTTTTGTAAATTGACCGCATTATGTTGTGCAATAGATAAATTTCAATGGTGGGGTTCCAATTACAGAGGAATTTTTTGTGAATAATATTGCTGGCAAGCATAATGATGACATTGCCTTGCGCCTCTTCCCCGATGATCTCCAACGTGGCTTAAAATTTACAGATGACAAGGAGGCAATGTTTAGGAGGTAAAAGCTTTCTTTTCCCCATATCTCAAGAACAGTCCCCGGTACAGCTGTGTAACCCCTTGATTGCTAAAAGCAGATTGGCCTCTGAACAGCTGAAGGCTGTAGACGGCTTATATAAGGTCAAGAAGTGGATTGAAGAGCATGGTTTGAGACGAGCTGCAGTCACTAATGCTCCAAAAGCAAATGCAGAACTCATGATCTCAATTCTTGGGCTCGTGGATTTCTTTGATGCTGTTATCATTGGTGATGAGTGTGAGCATGCCAAGCCACACCCAGAGCCCTACTTGAAGGCTCTTGAACTACTCAATGTGTCAAAGGATCACACTTTCATATTCGAGGTCTGCCTTCTTTCTCGGGCTGCCAGTTAATGACCAAGAGTTGTTCAACCTTGGAAGGTTTCATCTTAAATGTTTTTTTCTTTTCATTTTTATTGCTATTTTCTCTTGAGCAGGACTCCGTGTCCGGAATAAAAGCTGGGGTGGCCGCTGGGATACCTGTTGTTGGACTGATGACAAGAAATCCAGAACATTTACTGATGGAAGCAAAGCCCACATTTCTGATCAAGGATTATGAAGATCCAAAACTGTGGGCAGCTCTGGAAGAGCTCGATAGGAAAGGAGGTGCTGGGAAACCTGCTGCTTGATTTAAATCCGCGGCAACTAAAATGATTAGTTGATATAATTCGTGGCAACTCAAAGGACCCGAAATTTTGACTTTGTGGGGATCTACAAGTCACAGAAAATGCTAAAATGGTTTCTTGGTTACTTGGTATCGCTGCATTTGTAGCTTTTGACCATTGCCTGGAAAATCTAGTTAATAATAATGCATGATTCTTCAGGATGATCATCAAGTAACATAATTTGTCACACGGAAAATGCTTCCTATATCCGCAGGGATGCATTAGCTTTGTCTAGGAATTGCGCCATAGCCTTACAAGCACAATTGTGTGAAAAAAAGTGGCCGAAAATTTGTAATCACGCCCTCTCCGCTCGTGACGTTCCTAAAACAGGGTAATGTTGAGAAAAAAAAGAAAAAAAAACAAAAAGAAGACATATATAAACAAATCTGTCAAATGTGAAACTTATTATTGAACCAGTGAACCTATAGCTAAATCCAAAAGACATATTGCAATAAATAAAAGGAAAAAAATAGTACTTGTATAATTTATTTGCGGTAACAATAATATTACTCAAAAAAAATGACTAAAGATGGTAGTCCTCGTAGTCATGGCCCCAACTCGAACCATTAAGATGCGACTTACCCACCTATCCTATTTATGATTCTCTTCTTCATTAGTCAAATCTCCATGAATTCTCCTATTTAGGATCTCTTAGTTCAATGCCCAATTGGAGAACAACGGTTTTTGGTTATTTTTGGTTGTAAGATTATCATTACAAGGTATAATGCTTAAGTTTCACGTCAAAAATATGAAAATTTAACTTGAAATTTAACTTTCAAATATTAACTTTAAGATGTTATGCCGCTCACCGATGCCTATTCCTAGAGCAAATGCTGAACTCATGATATGAGTTCTCAGGGTCGCACATTTCTTCGATGTCCTCATCATTGGAAGTGAATTTTGAACATTCCAAACCACACCCAGACCCCTACTTGAAGGCTGTTGAAGCTCTCAAGATGTCAAATGATCACAATTTTGACTTTTGAGGTATGGCTCTTTCCCAGGCCTTCCAGCTCACACAGGGTCTTCCTGGAATTTGACATGTGGGTGGAGTGGCAGCCGGAACGCCCGTTATTGGCTTTACTACTGGTAATCGGAAGCATTTGCCGATTGAAGCCAAGCCTGCATTTCTTATCAAAGACTGTACTATCCGAAACTGTGAGCAGCTCTGAAAGAGCTTGCCGAAAAGGATGGTGCTGGAACTGCTGCACATTTAACTAATCTCCCAGCAAAATGGATGTCTAAGGTCAATACAGTCTTATTTTTGTTTTCACAAAGAAACTGTTTTCACCAATAATCTCCAAGTCTCAATAACCTTCTCACAATGACAATATATTATCTTTCTCTCACATCTTATCACTTGATACAATGTGAAACCTAGATGTTAAATATTCAAATAATTAACTTCTTCCAATAGAAGGTTAAAAATTCAAGGCTAAAAATTCTCTACTCGGGCAAGTTTTTGGCATGTACGAATGATAACCATAATTTTCTAAATCTTAATGAATAAAATTGTTAATTAAGAGCAATCTAAATGCAGATTTCCGTTTCAGCTACTATTTCAGTATCTCAGCCTAGTCCATTGAACATATTTGTGCTTTTTTTATGTATGTGATGTATAAAATTGCCTGCATCTACACTTCCTATGTTCCCTACAAATTACCTTTTTATGGAGATCATATAAGCAATCAATTACAACTAATGCAATTCAAGACAATAGAAAACTTAAAAATAACTCCTAGTTCAAATTTCAAACAAGGGGCAAGATGAAAATTGCCTGCACAATACTTGTATAATTTTATCCCCTAATCTGCAGTAACATTCCTTGTGACCGGCCTCATCTGGTCCATGATACTGAATCAATCTCATCCCTTGCAGCTTTGTACAACTCAAGCCTCTTGGCACAATTCTGCCTTCTTTCAATTAATGTAGGGTCTTCATCCAATAATTCTGCAAGTTGCTTGCCCTGAAGAACAAATACAGAACGGAAAACACCTGCTTATAATTGCCTTTTTGCAAATAATTCCCAGTCAATTGAGCGGAGGGTATAAAACTAGTCGGCATGTCCATTTTTTACGGTATGCCTATGGATAATAATATATTAAGTTTCTCAAATAAAACTAATACAAGCTTAAATCAACATTGGATTCTGGGTGGATGGTTAGAATTCAATTGCAAATAAATCTGAAAGGCCCCTTCAGAGTGGAATAAGTGAATCAAATTTGATGCCATAACCTGGGCTCTAGGCTCAAGAGTCATGTTGCATCCATAATTTATTATTATTAGGTCTCACATTAAAAGAAAAAAAAAAGTACAGGTTCAAACAAATCCAACAAGACTTAGTCACTGATTCTTCGGTTCAGTGTGTGCATGACGAGAGAGAGAGAGAGAGAGAGAGAGAGATAGATTGTAACTACACAAAGGGTTCCTTCTTACCTCCTTTTTGCCCACTTGGATATAGAAGTGATTTAGCAAAGAATGCTTTGCCTCCCTCACTTGACAATAAACCACAGCTTTTGGGATAGAATGCCTGAGACTCTCTGAGACCATAGCAACATAAGAGGAAACATTTGATCCAATTCTGCGGAAGTGTGCCTCTGAATATTGATCTGGACTGGATGCAGTTGGGTTTGCACCTCTCTCCATTTCATGAGAAAGTTTCCTGAAGAAATCCAGTCAGATGTGAAGATTCCATGTCCACCAACAGCAAGGCCATCTTCTTACTGTCATTGCGGAGCCTTTCCAATGCCTCATTGGCAGATGAAGTAATTTCAGCCTGAAGAGTTGGGAAGCAATTCAACTCCTGTCCAATTAGGAAACATTACTTTAATCTTTCATGTCACCTGACTACTACTGCTATTTATAAACCAGTAAATTCTCCAAACTCCAACCTGAGTCTCCCATATTGACTTCCTAACAATCTCCTTCAAAATAAAGTGAACCTACAAGAACAATTGACAATCAGGAAATCAATATCATTCAAGACTGTACAATGTTTCAACATGTACAATAAAACCTCCAGATTCATTTCATACAACGAAAAAATAATTGATGTCTTCACTTTTGCAAGCCAATACTTCGTTGTTCAGGTCATTTGTAGGGTGCTAACAGAATTCTTATGACCACATTTGTACCATAAATTCTTAAGGAACCAACTATGTGCCGAATAGAAAAAACTGTTGACATCTGAAAGGTCCTCTGCTCCTCAAGATTTGGTAAAAAAATTCTTTTCAACCCCCTACCAACCAGACAGAATCAAAAACCTCAAACCACCAATAAGCTGAAAACATCTACAGACCAAAATATCATCACCCTTCAATCATATGAGGACTCAACAACACACCATAGCATGGAAGTGTGAAGGACAAGAAAAGAAAAGGAGAGGAAAACGGGGAAAAAATAGATTAAAAATGAAATACTTACAGCATCTACAGAAGCTTCAGCTGGGCCTCTGAAGTAATTAATAGCACCATTAATGAGGCGCCGATAACCTTGCTCAGGTGCAATTAAATGAGGTTGGTACCCATCAGCTTCAGAAACTACTTTCCTTACACTTTGAGGGGACAAATGGCAGTCAAATGGAAGCTTCCTCAAAGCAGCTGGGAGCTGGCTGTCAAAAACTCCATAGATTCGATTGCCACCTGCTCGCCTGAGGTTTACCAAGGAATTAAACATGAAAATAGCAGGCTACAAAAGGCTTCTCTAATCAAATACTGATTCACATAACCAAGAAGAGACACTAATCTCATATGGTAAATGAAACTGACGGACCTTCAAAGCATAATCAACTAAGATATAAACGAAAATCAAAAGTGCAGAGCAATCAGTCAATCAGCATTCCTTTGATTCAAATATGCATGTGAATCATCTCGTATGAATTACTTGGAGTTGAACTCACTGATTTGAAAATTGATATGATATTGACAAAGCTAATAAGCACATTAGATCACTTCAACCAAACATGAACTGACTGTTTCCTCACAAAGATATGTTGGCACATGCACGGACACGTGCACATGCACACAGACACACAAACACAGAGAGAAAGAGGGAGAGAGGTTTGATACAGTACCCTCCATCCAAATGTTCCTTGAATGTATGATCAAAGGCACGGCAAAACTTTAGAATAGTGCATAGCTGGGCCTGATGTAGACACAAGAACATTATGAAAAATAACATAACTCTAGGAAACTGTAGCTGTATGATAAGCTCATTACCCCAGCATCAATGGCGATAGGTCGGCCAAGAATATCCAGCTCATCCTTGAGTTCATCAATGCTTCTGTTAATTAAAGATATGATGCCTGGTATGCGAGCTTTAATGACAGACTCCAAATGCTGGAAAAACATAAATTTAACTTAGTAACCAGCAATTATTGAAAGTAGTAGGAGAATGCAAAGTTGGAAAAAATGTCATTGACATGTTAGACATGCAAAGTTACTCATCAGTAACTATACACAGAAATAGGGGAAAATTCAAGTAGAATCCAGGTTTTGATACCATTACTCTGCAGGAGGAAATTGTCTGCAACATTAATGGAAAATAAAAGGGGAGAAAATTTGTCAGAAACAGAGATATGAAACAAAACCTTGGACAGAAGTTTTGCAAGATATTGTGAGCCCATTCTACTTGCCAAGTGTCCATAATCAGGGCTGCTAGAAAAGAACTCATGCTCGCTTTGCCGAGCAGCAATCATGTCCACATTTTTTTTAATGTCAGCTTGTGAGCGATTCACAATTCCAACCCAACCATGTTGAAGTGGATAAGCCCGCCCTTCAAGAACCTTCAAATAAAATCAAAAAAGACAGAGTGAGCAAGGTCAGAATTGAAAATACCTATAATACATATATGTGTACATTTTTATTCACATAGACATGATACACACTCACTTTTAATGCTGCAAACAAGTGCAAGTGTGTGTCTAGTGTCTCTGTAAAATCAGAAAACAACAATAGTAATTAAAATATGAGTCACCTCGAATTCTAGTTATAGCTGAATGCATATTACACTACATCTTGGACACTTCAATTAACTGCTGGTTGTGATTTAACAGATAGAAGAATGTGCAAATTTATGGGATATCATTAAATTCCAGCAAGATGGGGCAATTCAAGAGTCTTATGTTAAGTCCAAACTTAAGAGAAAAGCTTACCTCCAATGCATTTGTTCCCTTATCCATCAAGTCAAGCTTTGTCAGCACACCAATTGTCCTTTCACCTAAGAATGAAAACAAAAACCTAATGTTGAGAAAGATGAAAAAAAGAATAAAAACACAAATTGCAGTATATGGTGGATGGATTAAGCTGCTAATGGAAAATGAGCACAAAGTAATACCTGTTGGATCAACTTCTCTAGATATTTTGATAGCATCGGATGTTGCTATATCTTGATTGGCTGCACTTATGGCCAGAATGATGCAATTTGGCTATATTACAATATTGTGGTCATCCATTTGAGAGAAGAGAAATAAAGATACAATAATCCAATGCACTTGAAGGAATGATATGCACATAGTTCGCCAAATGCAATCACAATGGCAATTAGCCTGGACAGCATCCAAAAACCAAGTCCCTTTACTCATAAAGCTAGAATCTAGGATAAGGGTATCCCAGCCCATGGGGCACCCACACCATGGAGTCTGGGCAAAGGTCTTACATATGCCACAACATTACCCTAGCTTTACTCCTAAAGCTAGAACCCAAGAGACAATAAGCAAATAAATTTCCCAAAAGAACAAATGTGTAAACTCCTCAAGCAGCAAGGAGAATAATTGGGAAACAATTAAATTTAAATTCACATTTAAAAAGAAGAAAAGAAATGAAGACAACAATTGAAATACCATCCATCAGCATAGGAAAATTTATTGTAACGAAGTTCTTTGGAATAGCCATTACAATGTAGTTTAAGGACCTTGAACCTGAACACCTGTAAATTGACTTGATGGGACAAAAAATGATTTTACAGTTTCGTAACAATATAAAGGGGACTTCAAATTTTTTGGCATCAAATATTTTTCTAACAGTGGAAATAATCATTAGGTTCTCTGAGTGGCGTACTGGACTGTCTGGGCAGCACTACTTAAACAAGAAATTACTTGCGAGAAAACACAAGGATGTGCATCTTATGTGATATGTGCCAAGTTCATCATAAGTAAAATATTCAAGAATAGTTTACCTTCTCAACATATGAACGAACCATATCTTCAATATCCTTAACAATGCTCTCTGGCTGCCCCTCTGTTAGCAATCAATATCTCTTGTAAAAATTTAACTAGACAATAAACATAATAGCAATGGTGCAACCAGTTTTGCAGTAAAATGTGATAAGCCATTGCTTTTTATCCCTCTTTTTTCTTCCAATTTTTTGCTTTTTTTGGGGGGGGGCACTTAGCAGGAGTTTGCATACCTACAGCAACCTTTGTTAAACCAGGCAAATCCACCAATGTTAAGTTGACAACTGCAAGAAAAGTAAACCCATGAACATGCATAGATAATATGACATATGCACATGATCTATGATTCTACAATAGATGCTAACTAATAAAAGCAAATGCATACAAACAATGGAAAGAAAAAGGTCCTGGCACATAATTCAAGTTCTTTTACCATTTGGTGAGTAGATATTAAGATGAATGGGGACGGGTGAGATCTGTTTTGACCTCCCAGTCATTTTATCAGTCTCATCTTGAATTTCCTTCCAAACAGTTGCTGCATAAGAAGAAAGGACTGTCAAGTTATTGCTTTTTGTTCTCTTAAGTAAGCTTTAAGAAATACAGTTATTCATTCTCAATCCAAGCTTTTAGGGCAATGCATAAATTTATGAGGTTTATTGCAAAGTAATAACAATGATAGTTTTCCAATCAAACAGTTACAAGTAGCAAAACTAAAAGCCAGAAGCTGTCAGATTATGACAAGAATATATAAGAATTGTGCAGTATTATGCATGATGCAACAAACTTTGACAAAGAGAACTTTCAACTTATTCCTCTGCAAACATTGGCAATGGTTGAAAACCATGAATTCAAGCTGAACAATATTGGCAATTGGACATTATGCACCATGCATTGCAAAATCAGAATAAATGGTGTATCATTCTGGTTCTTTTTATAATTTGGTGATAGGGTGTTTATGGTTGAACAACAATTTTTTCTTTTATTTCAATTTTCTGCCATATTACTTGCACAAGATCTCAATTACAGGAAATATTCAACTTAGAACCTTGCAGCCCAGGATGCACTAAGCGCTAAGCAAGTTCCCATTGCTAAGGCAAATGGTTGACTGTGAATTGTATAATTATTATCAATGCACCAAACTATAAATCTTTCTACCATCAAGAACTATAGAAAGACTCAAGAAATGCCAGTCAATGATGAATTGATAAATAAGCTGGAAAAAGAACAAATAGAAAAAAGGATGAGTATATGATCTTCCAAATTTCACTATTCAAATGAATGCCCCCTTAATTATATATCAGAAGGAATAATATTAATATTACTGCAATTTAAGACACACGAAAATATCATGAGAATATCAATGTCATCATGGGCTGATTCCTAGAGCAGTTGTATCTAATGTTTTTAATCAAACAAACAAATATTGGATACTTCAAAACATTGAAGACATCATTTTGCAAAACTAAATATCATTTCATGAATGAAATCTTTGTAATGAAGGACTTACAGAAGTCTGTGAATTTTTTCTTTGACAAATGAAGAAACTCTGCATAATCCTCTACCCCTGGCTCTGTCTTGTGCAGTTGCAACACCAAAGGCCTCCTCGTAACAATGCCTATAAACAACATCAAACACATAGAAAATGAAAGTTCTCTTGGTCCGTCCATGGAACCAAGGATAAGAAAATTTTTAAAGAACATAAAATCAAAATAACTCTTTTAAGTCTCAAAACACAACTAAGATTTAATGTGTACAAATACGTAAGCCATATTCACTACCCCACACTTAAAAAAGAGAAAGTTCACTAAAAAATATATATATATATTATTTAAATAAAAAGTACAGTAGCTCGTTTGACTTTGAGCTTTTAATTCTTTAATAACAAGTAAATATAGTTTTTTTTATCTTTTGACGTTTTCCTTAAGATGTTATCTCTGTTTTCTCAGCAACCAAACAGAATCTAAAAGCAATATAAAACAAACAGGGAAGCAAGCAAAAATTTCAGGATCTTATCGTTCATCAACAACGACCAAACCTGATCCTCTGGGAAGAAAATCTCGCCCAACGATGCTTTCCAACACCGATGACTTCCCCGAACTCTACGTTCACAACCAAAAAAAAAAAAAAAAAAGCAATCGCAACAACTTAAACCTCACAACAAGGACTCATAAAGACGCGTATACCCATACGTACATATACGCACACATATACGTATATTGTCCAAAAAAAAAACAGTTTAAAAACATAATTTATTTAAAACTGACGAATACAAAATAAAAAAAAAAGGAGAAAAATATACGCAATGCACGCACGTATGTCTAGGAACACAATGTGTAAGAGTAGGAAACCTGGCCGCCAACGACGGCGATGGAGGGGAGGAACTCCCAGAGAGTAGGCAAAGTGGCAGGGGAGGAGGAGGAGGAGGCGTCGCCGCAGTAATCGCCGAGGAGTGTGCATGCTCTCTGTAATCTATTGACTAAGGTGATCAAGCTGTCCATGGCGCCGGCGGTGGCTGCTCCGGTAACTGTCTGCTTCGGAGGAGAAGCATAGTGAGAGTTGTGATGTGAGTTTGAGTTTGGAGCAGAGCGGAAGATGAGAAGGAGAAGAAAAGAAGCGGCTACGGAGATGAAGAAGAAGAAGTAGAGAAGGAGCACGAGATGGACTTCGACGAGCGCTATTTTCGCTTTTTTTTTTTTTTTTTGGTTTTTTGATTTTTTTCTGTGACAGTGACGGTGTGGAGATTCTACAGTGCGCCAAGTGCGTTTACGAAGGCTTTGCTTGGAATTGCGTGGTACTCTCCCGCGACTTCATTTTGAACTTTGGTTAACTCGGCCCATTACGGTCATAATTTTTTGTCAATCCAAATTATAATTGTTTTTTTTTTTTTTTGTTCAATCAAAGATCACAAACTTTTAAAATTTTATCATGATAAGTTAGCCATGACCCCCCACCCCAAAAAGAAAAAGAAGTTGAGTTTTCACCATTAAAGTGGCTTTAAACTTATATCAAACATAGAAACTCAACTCAATTACCCTTTAAAGAATGTATGCCAAACAAAGAATCTTAAAACTAAAACTCTATGCTTGGAATTGAATTAAACTATATATATATATATATATTCCAGTAAATATGTAGAACGTGTTTTTGTCGATATTATTTGGCATAAAGTTGCTAAATTATAACGAATGTAGATATCAATGCATAGGAATACCAATGGTCGTGCACCTTAAGGGGCGTCCGCATGTCGATGGCTCTTCATCGTTAAGCTTTTGAATGTTAACACTCAAGTTCGGCTGCATTATTCTATGAAGTAATGGATGACAGTATCACAAAACGAAAAAAAACAAAAAAGTCCCTCTTGCCCCACATGGTGTCCATGAGTTGAGGAGATTAAACCACAATGTTTTCAAGGAAGATTGTAAAATGAATAGGGGTGACCAAGGTTGTTTGTCCATCGATGGCTGCATTCTCAATCAGTGCCTATGCAGTTCCTTTTGTGAACCTTAGGTATGAGAGATAGTTGAATAAGCTGCAACCAAGTCCAGAGGTAGCTCCTACTGGGTGCGGCCAAGCCTGCCTGCGATTGTTAAAACCCAAATCATCTCCAAAGCTTAACATTCGGAGTAGCCAGGCTCTACGTTGAAATCAAACTGAAATCATGCCATCGATACTCACATTGCTTCTTACATGCTAATGGTCAAATCATTAAATAACGATCTGACATAAAACAGAAAGAAAAAAAAAATTGTGCGGTAAACTCGACTCCCGTACTTTGAAAGGTGAAAACATAAGTTCTCAAGAGTCGAACGAAACAGTTTCCATGCCTATGAAATGACGTAAATGGTGAAAACTGATATATCCATGTAGAACGTTGAATAAGGTTGTCAAGCACCAGATCAGAGTACATTTTAGATGTACGCAAGGACTTCACAGTTCCTGAATCGTGAAGCAGTTCTGCTTTCGCATGTTAAATATCATTTTGCTTTGCTTCCTAGGAACAGCACAAGGCCCGAGTTAGACTGTTTCCCCTTTCAAGCCACAAAAATCATATTACATTTGCGCCACATTAAAAGCTTCATGTTGCTCTTCGTCTTTGCTTCTCTGCTCATGGTTTTCGTCATTGAGGCTCAACTGCAACTGTTTCTCTGTTTCAGTGACATTGCTGCCACTTCTCAAGAGAGACAGCTGATCCATTGCAATAGAGTTTCTTTTGTAGTTCCAAACAAGCATTGAAATGTAGTCCTGAGGTGAAATCAGACCTTCCTCTCCAATGCGCCATCGATGCTGTTCCAGGGTTTTACGATCACCAAGCATTATATACTCGAGCAATAAATTCTCATGGTCAGGTCTCCAATTACTTGGGAAAGGCGTGTAATCAGTCTCTGGTACAAGAGACATTCTAGTGTATCGAAGCCCATCAATTGACTCGGCAAGACCCATTCTTAGCAAATTGTGGTACTCAGGTGATGCCCCTTTCCTCTCCTTCAAAGGACGGCTCAGATTCCGTGAACCAATCTTATAAACCTTAGCACGTGAACGAAGCTTGTATTTTGCAGCATAAAGCTTTGCAAGTGAACCCCTCATAATATAAGAACAAAAATTCACAATTTTCTTCCGGTTGTCAGCATATCTATACCACTCAACCATTGTTGATAAGAACTTGTTCATCTGTGCGTTGGTGTGAGCCTGTGTAGCATGGAACATTCTAAAACAAGGTTGTGGATCAGGATCCCTATCCCCTTTCAAAAAGTTCAACTTCCGAAATTGCTTAATGCATTGTTTCAAGCTTGCTGTAACTGACAAAAGAGTGCCCACACCCTTTTCACTGATTATCTTCCCACCAGTCGCAGTGTACCGAAGTGTAGGATACACAACTCTTCGGCACAACACATGGTCAAGAAACATTATACCCTTGGTTATATGTTCAATCGGGAGGCTGTCATTGTCAAGCTTCAGCATGTACTTTTGATCAACAAACTCAATTAACTGCTTTCTCAATATAGCTGCATCCGCCCTAGGGCCCCGGACACCAATCAAAATGTGACCCCCATATCTTATGTAATCAATTTTCCTGGTCTTATCTGGGCCACTAGTTGGCACAAATTCAGGCCAAGATGTATTGCCCTGTTCTGCTTCCCCTTCTGGAGTATTCCATATTACATCAGTCTTTGAAGGCCGATAAAACTCCTTAATCTTCCCTTCCATCCATCGGTCCAATTCGTCAAGGCAAATATTGGCCAAAAGAGGACTGAGAATACCACAATGCCCCCATGAAGGGATATTCCCTGCCTCCTCAGGTGCAAAACCAAAAAAGGTCTCCAACCAATATGGATCAGGTTTTGGCTCATCCTCTGCCAGAACTCTCTTTTTCTGATACTTTCGCTTTGTCTTCTTCTTTGGTGCTTCCACTTGACTCGTGATTACTGGGGTGGTCAATGCCACCTTCACCAAATCAATCACCTTCTTATCCCTCACATCTCTCATCAAAGAACTTATCACCAATCCCACCTTCATTCCATCCAAAACTGTGCTCAGATCTCCTTTTATGTACCACAAATACCCTGCAAAATTCCTCCTAATCACCCGCAACACCGTGTGTGCATTCCTACCAGGCCTAAATGCATATGACTTGAGTGAAAACCGTGCTTCGTAAATTGGCTCCAAAATCATAAACAACACCTCCTGCACTATCTTATCCTGAAATGGAGCTGGCTGTGTAGTTGTCAAAATTGCCCTAATCTTCCTCTTGGACAAAGATTCATAATCCGTCTTATCCCTTGGAGACTTGATGAAAAACTGCAACCTAGCACCCCACTTAAACCTATCGTCAAGAACGGCATTTCTAAGAGCCAACAAATCCTCCAATGCAGACCTTTGTATTGCATTTCGGGGCACATATGCTCCCATTTCGTCAGTACACACCTTTTGATAAGCCAACACCCACAATTCAAAACGTCGAAGATAAGAGGTCAAATTGCTAACTATCCTATCAGGTTCACGGAAATTCTCAATCCACATATGGGAGCAAACCGAGACACCATCTTCCTTCATCAGGGTGGACGGGTCATCAGGATCGGGCCCACGCCGGCGCATAGAAGTAAACGATAAAAAACGAAACAAAGCAAACCCATTGCACCTGGGGTTCACAGGATTGGACTGAGAGTACAAAAATGTACTTGCAGTGGTGGTGGTGGGCATAAAATTGGGATTGCCGAGAATCTTGTGGATGACCATGGCAAGGCGACGATGCATCTGGGGAAACCTGAAATCAACCTAGAAGCGTTCCTCTATACCATTTCTGGGTGCAACAACGAAGACACAAAGAACCAACGCACTTCACAATTATAAGGAGTAGAAAACGAAAGTCAAATTAAAACCCAGTTCCAGGAAAAAAAATTTGGGTCGCGAGAAAACTGAAGCTAAATACGGAGAAAACAGAAAGTGATTACAATGCGAAGTGGCGGCGTTGGGCTTCAAGTTGAAAGGGAAATTGCAATAAGCTCCCCCCCCCCACCAACCTTTGGAAATGAAGCTTCGATGTAGCAGCGACAGTTCGCAAGACTTTTTAGTTCCTGGGAGGCCAGGTGTTCGAGGTTTTGTCTGAAAGAGGTTTACGGCGGCTGTCTTAGGTGGCGCACCCTTGGCCTGACGATTGGCGAGGAGGCGTACAATAATGTGTGGAAGTGGCTTAAGGACGTAGGAAATAAAAAATATATGAAATAAAATTATTATTATTTTTCAATATAAAATTCATTTGATATACTTAATTCGATTGGCGAGGAGGCGTACCATTGCATGATACGGACGTCTCCAACACGGTGAGATATGGCGCACGAGCAAAGCAATTATGGATATTTTGGTCTTTAAATTTTAGCTTTAATTTAAATTTTGTCCCTAAAAGTTCATTGTTGTTAATAGGATAAACTTTTATTTCATTTCTATTTCAATTCGGAGGTCAAAATTTTACATGGTGTGAAATCAAAATAATTATTCGTGGTGAAAACAATTATTGAAAAATCCACGTTTATTCTCTCAATTTCAAGATGAAGAATGATTAGTGTCTTTTCTTCTTTTGTGAAATATTTTCAAAAAAAAAAAAAAATCTATTGGTTGAAAAGAATGTTCTTATCCTTCATCATAGTTCTATATAAAAAATAATAATAATAAATAAAAAGACTAAATTAGAAGATGATAAAGTGATATAAGTAACAAAAAATTTTCAGATAAATTACTTTAAGAAAAATAATAAAAAATATATATTTTTTGATTAGTTATTCTATTTTTGTAATTTCATGTGGTTACTTAGAGTTAAGATAAATGGTTTTTATTTATTTATTTAATATAAATTTGTTCAGTTTTAAGTAAGAAAGTGAAGGTGGTGTCAAAGATTGAGAAAAATAAAATGAAAATGGTCCCGGAAATGTGTCAAATGTTGGCCTTTCCACAAAGAGCTGTGGCATTTGACTGGAATGAGTGTGCCATGTTTTCCGATTGATGGGTTTCTCGATGCACACCTGGGTGGGGGGGGGGCAGATTTAGCTTACTTGCATGCCAAAACTCGTTTGGGTGCATACAATTTGCATTGAATGGCATGCATCAATGCTCTTCGTATTTTATTGAGTAGATTTCAGAACCGCTTGAAAAGAAGGTTTTCTTTCTTTCTTTTGTGTGTTTTTCTTTGTTTTTTTCCCACGTTACTTGGACTGGAAAGAAATTGCAGGCACTCTACAGAGAGAAAGAGGGCTCAGGATGGTGAGCTGCACTTTCCAGGATGTGTCTACGATTTCCATCACTATTCTTGCCAATTACCGTTTCCTTTTCCCCAATCTCTGAAAATCTAAAACAACTTAATCTCTGAGATACATTCCTCCCGAGGGCTCGGGATGGTAAGCTGCACCTCCCAGAACCATGGTATTGGGGAGTACAACACTGAAGATACAGGTGGGTTTAACAGGATTCATAGTCGTACACATCCAAGAAGAGAAAAAAATTGCTGAGAGGGAAGGTCTTGGTAAGTTCATTCAACGCTGGGGGAGGAATTGCCTTTGCCATAAAGCTCATGAACCCAATAAAGTTTCTGATAGACCTTTTTTTTTTTTTTTTTTTTTTTAAGGGAATATGAAATTTGTTACCTTATATGACACTTTATAAGGCCTACCAGTGCAATGCATGCTTTGTTTTTTGTTTTTTTTTTTATTTTCCCCGAAGTACCAGTGTTGACAAATATTCTTTCACGTAATACATAAGAATATTTTATTAAATATTAATTTATTTAATAAAATTATAAATTAATTTATAAGTAATTTAAATACTTGAATTTTATTAGTTAATGAAAAGACTTAACTTCTAATGAAACTCTCCGTTAGTCAAGAGAAATGATTCTTAACAAAATCTTGACGGAATACTAAAGAGTCTATAAATAGGGGTCCGTTCTTCTCTCTACCCTTAACAACAGCATCAACCTTAACAAAAAAATGCAGAACACAATTACACCATCAGAGAAACGGATTAAGGAAGAAAAATTACACTATATTAATTTTTTTTTTTTGCATAAAAAATTATTCAAATTCTAAAATTTATCATTACAGTTCTTTTACACTTAATTGTTTATGCATAAATATAAATATAATTATGTCTTATCCGTAGTATCAGAATATGATTTTCAAACTCATGTTTTTCCATTGCAAATCTATAGTTTCGTTTCACGTTTGGACGGTTCCTTCTATGATTTGAAACATCAAATACATAAAGTTATGTGCGGTAAAGGAAGAAGCCTCGAGGAATCGGTGCCCACACGATGATCAAGGAATTGTAAGTTCCTCTCTCGGCGGCCTTGTGTAAGCATAAAGAAAGGTAGGAGCTGATTATGGTCGAATGGAAGTTGCCATAAATTTAAGCCAGCGTCGATGTCATGACCTTTATATCTTCAAAGGAATGGAAGGATGACAACAATCTTTCTTATATCAATTCGAGCTATGAAAATGACATAAATCTCTACTGTTGTTCTGAAGGCTGTGACTGTGAACCCCATTTGTTAAGAGTAAACTAATCACTGAGCCTCAAAGTAATCAAGAGGATAGATAGAACAGCTTCTTACCAATGGACTATATAAGGTTTAGCATGCATAATGGGGAATGTCGTCCTGGGCCTCTCTTCATAGTGCTCCAACTTACTACCCTCAACAGCATCATTGATCATCGTTAAGCTATGCCAAAAAAGGTTGTAGAATTTTTTGTTTTAATAAAATTAATGTTTAAGATGGAAACTGAAATAATAGTACTTCATATTATAATAAAACTGATTTTTTTTTTTTTTTTTTTGTGAATTGTTAGATGGGGGAAATTGTAAACTGAATTAAAACAGTACAGTTGTTTTGACTATGGCTTCTCACCCAATATTTTTTGGCACCCTGCTAAATGCTTAAGACAGAGAAAGAGGACAAGTGGGTGGGCGGATTTCACGTACCTTTTTTTTTTTTTCAGAACAAATATGAGTGCCACATGTTTTTATATATATATATATATATATATATATATATATATATATTGACTGTATTCACATTTTTCTTTCACACACACACACACACACACACACATATTTTACTTGATTATGTGCACTTCACCTTATAAAAACAAAAATGAAAACAAAAGTAGGCAAGACCCACCCCACCATCTCACCCTGTTACCCCTTGTCTCCCACCCTCCGTCCACAAATTTTTTTTTTTTTTTTCATATTTTAATGTAGATTGGCTTTCTTCTTTTGTTTTGGTTTTGGTTTGTTTGTGATTTTAATCATTGCTGGAGGGCTTTTCTTTCTCAAAGTTGTTGTATAAAAAAATTAATAAGTTTTAGTAGGAATCACTAGCCAATCAAGATAAAACGAGCGCCAACATGCTCATAAACGTGCACATTTATGTGATTAGCCCCTCATGTGTCAGATTACACAACAATGATACACCCATGAAGCCATGGATGATCAAAAGATACACACTCCTATTGAGCACTATTATGAAATGCTCTAAATCATATATCTTTGCATTTGTGATTATAATTAAGGATGGCTATTTAGCCTAATTTATTTTGAAGGGGGAACTTATTCAATTTCAAATATTAGGAGAGCAAGCTTGCGCTGATGCCATGACCATTTGCTCCATAGTCACACCAGCATTGCACATGTTAGCCATTGCTCTTGTATACTGATTTCCATACGATGATAAAGGTCCACAGTGTGTCTGATATGCGTTCACCTGTACAAAAATGGAGCATAAGGTTCGATTAGAATCCATGTTTTCACTAGACACTTTTCAAGATTAATATTGTTTTCTGTCTAGATTTGAGATTTTGTTCACAATAGTCTGAAATGATGTAAGACTTACAAACATCTTCAAGCAGTCCCAGTCATCAACAAGAGGTTGCCCTGGAGGTCTAACCGACTGCAACATCTCCGAGCCTTTTTCATTCCCAAAAAGAAGGGCTGCGATCTGTTTAATGCTACTGTCCACATGCTGCCTATGAGCAATCTCGTCCTGCAACTTCTTTTGAGCTTCAATCTTCTCCTGGGTTCCTTCAGCAGCCTTATTAACCTGTTCAACCAAGATTTTATATAGCCAACAGTGGTTTAGTCTACCCAAGAAATTAAACTAGTAGGATTTTGTCAGAAATGGATTAAACCTTGTGCCAAAAATGAAGCAGACTGGCGTCTTGCTGATTAAAAAGTGTGGTTTCTACTGAACTGGATTCGGTGACGGGATCTGGGTTATCATCAGCAGGTTTTGGACCCATGAAAGCACATAGAAAATCGGAAATGAACTCTTTATTTCCGTATTGCATGACATGAGAGCTCCTTTCTCCGCTATTTCCTGTCCTTTTCCGAGTCTACAAGAATAGATGATAAAAAATATCCTTGAGAAACATTTTGCAGGAACACCACCAAATTACCTTGGCACTTGGCCCCACAAAAATTGAAATGGCTAAAGATGTTGTACCACTTCATATTGCTTCAGCAGAGTTTCCTTCCGCGAATCGTGCGAGTCGCTGCATTCATATGATGGTGTTTAGAGTTAGATTCACCACTAAAGAGATAAACAGAAGCACATATTTGGTTTTTTAAAGTGTTGCAAAGCAGTAACCTGTCCTCCATCCAAGAAACACTAAACACATCTCCCAGGCAAGTAGCATATACTTCAGGAACACTAGTATTGTCTCCAGGACAGTACATTGCAAAACTGCTCTCCTTTGGGTTTGCAGCAGTAACAGCATAAATGTTCAAATCGGTCGGAAGTAAGCCATCAAACATGCTCCCTGCCTCACAAGCTTCAAGGTAGAACACCTAGGAAATCATGAATTACATAGTATGTCATTGCTTGTCACAGTACTAATCTATTAATGTCTTTATAACCTCATAGTACCTTATTTGAAATAATGCTTTTATTTTTATAATGAAAAAATTTATATGGACCATAGTCGTCTGTATAAAAAACCAATCATTAAATGTATTAATATCTTTAGGAGACAACTTACCATTGTTTTATATGCTTTAGCATGGTTCATTTTTTTCAAAACTTTAACAAGGTCAACAGCGTAAAGGATCTCAAGAGGCATACCTGCATACAAACAAGCAAGATGGCAGTTGCCAATCAACTAGGCAAGAAAGAAATTACAATATTCATGTTTCTTGAAAAAACAAATAGAGCACAAAAATGAAATCCGGTTAAATAATTGATCAAGACATGTGAAATACTTACTAACAAGGCCTGGAGAGCCATGGTCAGCGTAATATATGAAAACGTGATCATTTGGACCACTTTCCAGAACCTTGCCACTGCCTCCAGTGACAGCAGATTTGTTTCCCAGAAGTACAGCAAACAAGTTTGCTATGGTAGCATTAGCTCCAGTGTAATCCTAAGAAAAAAGAAGAAAAGCAAGAGAAGGAATCATAATTCCCAGAATAGTAAATCTTATGTTCAGGAAAGTCTATATGCCTTGTTATAGAAAATAAATCCCCAACTTAAGGAAAAGAGTAAAATTAAATAACAGGCTTGACCTTGGGGACTCCATGATAAACATCCTTGCCTTTTGGTCTGTTGATGATGATGCCAGGCCTCGGATTTTCTTTGTTATATGCAATGTCATCGTACATGAAGACAATTATGTTTTCATCTTTCACTCCGCCCTTCCTCAGTATTTGATAAGCATGGCATACATCAGCCTGAGAACCCCCCCCCAAAAAAAGACAGAGAGAAAAAGAAAAATTACCAAAACTACAAGATTAGGAGTATGATTCAAATTGTTCACTTCACTCATACACCAATGGTAGCCTTGGCCCCGCCAGCTTAAGTGGGGCCTGCACAAAATGTAACGTATTTTTGGCCCCACAAGTATCGTTTAACAGAAAGTGAAGAATCAAGCACGGCAATAACCACCTGATGTCTGTAATTTCCGTATCCAGTTGACCCAGCGATTAGAACGGCCCATCTTTTTCCACTCATGGCCAACTCGCAGGTGCTTTCATCGGTCGAGTTACTGTCATCAAGTGGTGGCAAATTGGTTTCTTTGGTGGGGGTGATTTGCTGGCTTTGAACGGTGCAACTTAGCAAAGCCAGAAAGAGAAGCAAGCCATGACCAAACTTAGTCATTGCTACAGCAACCTGTACATCATTGTAATTTGATAGCTTAATTTTAAGTATAAAATATTACTAAATGGACCAAAAAAATAAAAAAAATATATTTCTAGGGGATCAAGTGTTGCCGATCCTTTCAATCCCACATATTAAGTATTCAAATTACATTTTCCTGGAAAAGTAAGTGTCACACGATGATCATTAACGTTGGTGAAACAAAGGTATGGAACTCTTAGAAAGCAAAGAAGTAGGATGAAGTGAATATCAAAAGACTAGGTGAAGAAAGACTCAAAAGTTGTAAACTATCTCAACTTGCTATGATCTAAATCACATGGTAGTGCTCACCCTTGAGAGCAATATAGGCTTTTCACAACTTTAAAGGTACTCCTAATAGTGAAGAGAAGGAGCCTATTTATAACTTGTTAAAGCTAAAATGGATGGTTTGGATTTGATCCCCGATATGCACGAGGATAATGATAATTATAATTGTAATGATGAATTTAAGCAAAACAATTTAGGACCGGAAGATTGCTAATTTGGAGACGAGTGAAAATGGACAGCTGCTTTGCAAAGCAGAATGACACCTTGGCTCTTATGCAAGAAGATACAGATAAGGGTCTAGTAATCAACGACATCTCAATCGGGTTTTACTAGAATATCACATGGATGCAGTTTTTGAAGCAGGTCTATAAATGTATAATTAGGATGCTTCATTTCATTTCACTGTTATAATATTACAAATATGTAACTGAACGATTATAATTTCACTTTTAAAGGTCTATTTCTCGTGCCTACTTCACATTTCTCATAAATGATGCAACCCATCTTACCACTACGTTTTACATGTCACTACAAGTCACTTGGAAACATTCTGAGTGGGGCGTGTATGATGCGCATCGTTTCTTGGCACAATTATCTTCTTTGGCATTTAAATGGCATGGTTTGCGGTAGAAGCCACTTGTGCATTAACTGCTATAATCAATTTCTTAAATCATCCACCTACTGCTACTGCTCTTGGAATGGTCATATTTATCGTTTCATTGTAGCTGCAGTGTCTGCCACATTGAGGGTAATGCTCAAATTTCGACCAAGAATTGGGAGATCCTTCAATTAAGTTCTGCAAGTCGAGTAATGGCTTCCTACTAGACATTCCATTCATCAATAACTCACAAATTTCGATGCTAAAACCACTACAGGCATCCTAATCTTCCACGCATAAACAATTATTCCCCCAAAGAAAATAGATGGGCATCCAACGTTGCAAGGCAAGCTGTTGTTAAATATTATAAAATCCTGCACAAACAGTGACCTACATTTGTGGACATCCCGTTGTATAGGACAAGCACATATATGCATAACAAGTTTTAATTTCTTACGCCTTTCATAATTCCTTTTTTATTGAAACCAAATAAGGTCTCGTCATCATCGTCACCATTATTATTATTATTATTATTGTGATGTTGTCTTACAGCTTACCATGAATCATCTATTGGTGGGCTCAATCAACATGATTGAATGGACGGATGCATGAAATACTAACTAATATGAACTGTCAATGCGATTAATATCGTAGCAGCCAAAATACCTAGTAAAATCATTACCTAATAACATTTAATTAGTCGCGATCAAATATTGGAACTCCCCACAAGATTACTGCGGCCAAGCATGTATCCATCATAACTCTTGGTTTAAACTCAGAAGAGGATGCTTAGAAATAAATGCATGAACTTCCAATTACCAACAAAATGTGAGTTTTTATTCCTTGCAAGTAGACTAACTTGGCAATTGTAAACCATCCTACGTTATTACTCCGAAATTGCTGCTCCACTGCCAGAAGGCATCTCAATCTAAACAAATACGCAAGCGGAAAAATTTATCATAATCCGTGAACAGCTGAACATGTTGAACTTAGAAAAAATTTATCATCTCAATCTAAAAATGTTGAACTTGGTTGGTTGGCCCTTTTAGGACTTACTTAAGCCCTCTTGCCGCTTGAATTGGCCTTTCCCCGTACGGTTTAATACGTAGATAACTAGGGATCCTTTAGATTCCAGATTTTGGGCTACATATTTTCCTTAGCTATCAAGAAATTCTCCTATAAAAGGAATTTTAGAAGAGTCTTTAAATCTAATCTCCTTATTTAACAAAATCTCTTATTCTGAAAAGTCTTTGTATTAAATTTATGAAGATTTATTGATGGAAGATTATGGGAAATTATTTTAATTAGTCAAATAAATAAAATTAAGGATATGGAAAACTAATTAAAGGAAGTGTTTCTCCCTTTACCCCTTGTTTGAGAGGGTGGGAAATATGGAGGAATGAAGGAAAGTATGGAGGAAAAGGAGAATTTTTGGGAGGAAAATGCAAGAAATGCAATTATGTTATAAATTAACAAATTTATCCCCAATAACTAAACACTTGTCTTATGTAATATAAAGGTATAAAAGTGTGTTTTTTTTTCTATACGAGACAAATTGCATATTCTTTTCTCACACTCACGGACTTTCAAACAACAGAGGGATAGAAAAATTTTCTTCCTCTCTTTTTTATCGCCCTATTTTCCTTCTTTCCATTTTTCTTCCTCTCTTACACTTTTTCCCAAACAAAACATTAAGGATAGAGTAACCGTGAGGCTTGGAATATTGTTGAAATAGAATAATGCCATGCATTATGTTTATTATCACCCATTTTTTTTCTTCTTTATTATTATTTTCTTCTTCCTAAAAATTAAGTTTAACAGTGATATCTTTGCCAATCCAACAACAAATCCACAGAAACTTCTTCCATTCATCCATCATAGCAAATAGATTAAAAAACATTCGTTGCTTCCTCCTTTGCTCCTGTGGTTGCTTCTTTAAACGTATTATTTTTGTTTTTTTTGGGCCTAAGCATATATCTTCTTATTATCGGTAATTATTTTTAACAACCTTATTTCCTGCGTTAGACTGTGAGAGATTGAGTAAAGCAACTTACTTTCTTGAGAGGATACAAAGATTAAATGGTGGGGATTGCAAATGCTGTCATTTTTACTTTTGTCTCTTATGTCTCGAGTTACTTATGTCTTGATTTTCAATTTTTGGTGGGTTTGTCTCCATATTAATAAATACTACATTTGAGGTGTCCGTGATAATGTCATTACGATGTAGGAGAGTGACTGGCCATCCTATCTAAGTATTCATTTGCTGAGAATTTCCTTGTATTTTTGAAATTTTTTCATTCGATCATTTTATGCAATCTACTCCTGTGGTGCCTATGAGGTCTGTCTTCAGTACATGTACATGATTGAGATGCACGGGTGGTTTTGTTTTTTATTTTTTTATCTTCTTTTTATGCCATAATATGAAAATTTAACATAAAGAATAAAACCTAAAAAAAAATTAGAGATATGATAAACTTTTACAATCTGAAAAAAAAAAAAAGCTTAACTCCAATAAAATAACAAAATATAAATTTATAAGTTTTATTTGCAAGATTAAGAACAATTTAAATATTGTCCTTTCTTTTTTTAAAACTTATAAATAAATGAATACTCGAAAGTTAGAATGTAAATGGGTATCTTGCTTGAACAGTTGCTTTGATGGTAAAAAAAGAGAGCAAATGATAAAAAGTGAATAGTAAAAGGCAATTTCAAAAAATGAGCAGTGGTATTTTCTCTTCGTTGGATTGTTGTTGTCGTTGCCTTTGACCATTAGCAGCATTACCTGCACTCTCCCGTAAGAGCCATACATTGATCCTTCTGATCTCAACACCCATGGGCCTCAGAGAAGCCGGACTACATATGAAATACGCTATAGTTAAGCCATGCTGTCGGGCCAAATATCATTGTGGACAACCAAAATTAGTCTAAAAAGAGTAGCTGGCTCTCGATCTATCCTACATTTTCATTGTCTTTTATATTTTATTGCTTGAGTTAAGTTAGAGCAAGTGGAGTTGAGAAAAAAAAAAAAAGAGTAAGGAGTAAAAAGTGAACAGTAAAAGATGATTTTAAAAAGTGAGCAATGGTATTTTCTCCTCGTCGGACTGTTACTATTGTCGCCTCCAGCCACCTGCAGCATTGCTTGCACTCTTCTGGAAGAGCGATGTATTGAACCTCCTGATCTCGCTACCCATGGCCCTGCAAGAAGCTAGATCACCTATGAAATACGCTGTTGTTGAGCCGCATTGTTAGGCTAGATTTCATTTTTGATAACCAAAATTAGTTTAAAAAGAGTAGTTGGCTCCCAATTTGTCCTTTTATGCTATCAACGTGCCACTTCGGTGCCTCAACTTCGCCGTCTTGCCGTTTCTTTTAACTACGGCCACTCCTTCTTTGTGTGATGACACTAGGTGAAACCCTTATTGTTATTGTTAGAGTTGTCATTATCTGCTCCACCAACTTTTGCCTAGAAGCTAAAAAGTGAAGAGTAAAAGGCGATTTCAAAAAGTGAGCAACAGTAATGTACTGTGCAGACGAACATCCATACCACTTCAATATGATAGCAGCCAATTTATTTAATGGCGATTGTAATGTCGCTTTTCATCAGCAACCTACTGTCGAGCTTAGATTATATGGAGCTATGGAGAATATTCAAATGGTGGAGTAAAATAATTGATATAGTTGTGTTGAGTAGGAAAAGCTTGACTAGAAAATGTTTTGGCTTTATTAAGTTTGTTGATTAGGAAGATGTTGTGGAAGTAGTGTGGAGACTAAATGGGGAATGATTTAAGGGTAACCAGCTGGGAGTACAAATCGCTCAATTTCCTAAGGCTCATCGTAATGTTTCATAAGGGGATTAGAGGGGGTCAATAGGGATGAAGCAAGATGGGGTAAAACATAGGTATACTAAGGGGGAGGGCTAAGAGAGGTACATATAAGGAAGCGTTGTTAAGGAGGTGCGATGGAGGGGCACCACCAGTAATGAAATCTAGGGTGAACAGGACCTTACATGATTCTACTTCACAGCCCCTGCTGAGCTATAAGACAAAGGTAGTGGAAATGGAGTGGTTGTTTCAAAGCGCAATAGGAACGCTCTATAGATACATATCAATCACCCAGGTAACAAAAACAACGAGAAAGGTAGCCTGTTGACAAGTCAATGTAATAACAATAGGTGAGTCAAAGGTGAGTGGGATAGGGGGATGAGTCGCAACATCGACTATTTTGATTGGTAGTTCTATATCTGTTATAGAAGTTGGAGTGGACCGACAACATGAGTCTCAATCAGAGGTCTTCCATTACAAGCATGGATGAATGATTTTTTGGCACATTTGGGTGGTGTATGGGGCATGTATATGGGAATGGAATTGGCTTCCATTTAGAAGTGAGGGTTGGATATTTGTTGAATTTTAGTGGTAGTGAAAGTAAAGAGAGTCATTCTGACAATGATAGTAGTGAAGATTGATGGGAGGTGATTTGCACTAATTTTGAAATTGGAAAATGCTTATGATGACTAGGGGATAGAGGTAAATAGGGGGATGATAACTAGTCATGAGAGATGCCCCAATGAAAACAAGCAACCGATGAAGAGACAAGGGCATAAGTGTGCTGAGTGAGAGGAGGTAAGTAGGCGGAGGATAAGGGGAAAGGCTAGACTAAAGTGGGTTGGGTTAAGTATAGAGGCCTTAGTAGCCAATTCAATAATGGATCAATAGAGTGAATGGACCTTGGGAGTTAGGAATAATGTTGAAGGGCCTATTTCGTATATGCTTAGTGAAATTAACATGATGGGTTGTCAAATGGGCCGAGCCAAGGAAACTTATTCAAGTCATAGGGGCCTGAAGGCCTTTAGGGTTGGGCTTAAAGGGTTTAGATTAGCCTAATCTGTTGTAAGAGGCAATCAAGTCATCCTGATGTTACCACAGGGGTATTCAATGTTAAGTTGCATTGGCCATTATTTAGGTAGCGCTTATGATGGTTTCAATGGCATTGATAGGCAACCAACTCAAGGTCGGTGCTCTTCGTTGGCATCTTTTTCTTTGATGTATGTGGAATGTATTATTAAGAAAGGTGAATTAAGGGAGGCAAGGGGGTTGCTCAGGTCAGTTTAGATGGGAGCCAGGGAGTCAATAAAGGTAGTGAAATTAGTTTGGTGGATCCAAAAAACTAATTAGTATTGTAAATAAAGACAAAGGTTGATGTAAGAAATAAGGGGCATAGTTTGGAAAGGCAGCAAGATAAGGTAAAGCTAGCGATTTGAGAGTGTTTTACCTTTACTACCTATAAAGGCAATGCATTAGCTACCCAAATCCTTAATAGGATAAGTTATTCTGTATCAGTTGAACCTTTAGTTATACATAAAGGGAGGGTTGATAAAACTAAGAGACAAGAGGAGAGTATGAGATATGTTGGTGTGTGTTGACAAGCACTCGAGGAAAAGGGCCAAAGTGGTCAAGCATTAGAAAGGGAGATTGAGTTTTAAGATTGACAGTTTTCAATGAGTACATTCAGGTGTGTAAGAAAATTTTTTGAAGAAAAGCTTCATGAGTATTGGAGCTAAAGAAGGCCTTGGGATTGATAGTAAGAAGGGGAGACAAGAAGGTCCTTTAAAGATTAATAAATGTAGTAGGGACAACAATAGGAGTAGAATAGTGCTATTTACTTATGGACTTTTTTGAGTTTGTTGTAAAAGATGATTATTTGCATGATTAATGTAAGAGAATTCAAGAAATCTACTAAGTATAGGGTGATACATAGATGAGTCCACCACATAAAACCATATATACTATTTGTATAAGAAACCAAACTCCAAAGTCTAATGGACACAATGTTAAGGCAGGTCTGGGAGGACAAGGAGAAAAGGTACTTACAATGGACTTAGTGGGGGCAACAAGAGGGTTGGCTATTTATTGGGACAAGTTAACTTTTAGGTCATATAATAAGTTTTTGCCTCCCCATTTTAAGGTTATAGTGAACCAATTGGCATTATTAAGTAAAATAGCAGTTTTGGTCAACTTTTATGCACCAAATATTCATTTAGAATAGTAGGTTTTTTGGGATGAGTTAAGGGGGCCTAAAGAATGAATTTAGTGGTTGGTAATGCATAAGGGGAGATTTTAATACAGTGTTAGCAGAAAACTAAAAAGTAAAAGCAACAGATGATAGGTTGACAATCAAATATTTCAATAACTTTGTGTATGATATAGGTTTTACAAATTTACCCTTTTAAGGTCATAGATATATTTGGAGTAATATGTGAGAGATTTCATTTATTAGTTAGGTAGACAAATTCTTGGTGGGAGTTGAATGATTGTAAAAAGTATTGAATTTGAAACAATGGGGTGTTTCTTGCTCCTTTCTTTATCATTCAAGAGTTTCCTTACTTAGGAATAAATGATTGAAATTGAAGACTCATTCATTTATATTACTTTAATTATTAGATGAAAGATGTAGGGCTATAAAAGGATATGGAGAAAATTTGGACTTAAGCTTTGATATTTAGCCATTTAGGGTACATTCTTAGGGGTAAACTGAAGTTTGTTAAAATTTTTTTTAAGTCTTAATATACACAGGAAAGGGCAAATCAATAGTGGTATGCAAAAAAGGCTGAAACCAAAATTGGACAGTTAGCAATGAAACTTGAGTTGAGGGAATTATCAGAAATGGAGAGAACAAAATTGGTTAAGACTAAAGCAAATTACTAGATTGCTACAAAAAAGATGAGTAAGAATGACACTAGAAATCCCAACTTTATTCAATAAGATAAGGTGATAGGAATTATAAGTTCTTTTATATACAAGCATCTAATAGGAGGGGAAAAAATGCAATCGAGACCATAAGGTCAGGTAATGAAGTTGTATTTAAACTTGTGAAGATAAAGGAAGTCGTCTTAAACAAATTTAAAGAATTGTTAGGAGTGTCCATTCCATCCTGCATGGAGATGAATAAGAGGTTTTTTCAGAAGGTGAATAGGGTAAATAATTTGATTTTATAAAGTCCGTTCATTAAGGAGGAAGAGCTATTCAATATTGTGATGGTAACAAAATTTCGGGATTGGACAAATTCAACCTTAATTTTGTCAAGCATCATTAGAAAATAGTGGATAAGGAAGTGATGGGGTTTCTTAATGATTTTTATGAGAATGGTAAGTTATGTAGAACTCTCACTCCTACCTTTATAGTATTAATACCTAAGGTCAATGAAGCTATGGAAATCGGTTAGTTTAGACTGATCTTATTAGTTGACTGCATATATAAGATTTTGGCTAAAATTTTTGCCCAAAGACTTAGGATGGTAGTCAGCAAGGCTGTGGGGGAATTTCAAATAGCTTTCTTGGGAGGATGTAACATGCTAGATAGTGTATTCGTGTCTAATGAAACAACTGATACTATGAAGAAATGGAACGAAGGGGGTAATTATTAAAATTAACTTTGAAAAAGCTTATGACTCCATTAAATAGAAGTTTTTAGAAGACGTTATAGGATATATGAGTTTTGGTAGTTGGTGGAAGAGATGGATTTGGGAGTGCATTTCTACACCAATGTTATCAGTCATTATTAACAATAATTCGATGCAATAATTTCAGATGTTGAGAGGATTAGGGTAGGGTGATCCTTTATTCGCCTTCCTATTCATTATAATTGTCAAAAGTCTTAATGTATTATTTAAGAAGGCTGAGGAGTTAGGGTTGATCACTGGCATTTTACTTGGGAATGACATTAGATTGACATATCTTCAATTTACAGATAATGTCATAATTTTTAATAAGGTAGAGAATAAGTTAATAAGTAATTGTAAGCAAATCCATTAATGCTTTCAATATTTTTCCATGTTAAAACTTAATATCACAAAGATAACTATATAAGGAATCAAGATATGTAAAATGAAGCTACACAGGTGGTTTTACTTTTGGTAATGTAACCTTGGTTTACTACAACTGAAATACCTCAAATTGTTGCTAAGGGTGAATTTATGCTTTAAAGGACTTTGGGTCCTAATGATTCAAAAATTGAAAAATAGGTTAGCCAAGTGAAAAATGCATTTCCTATTAAAGGCTTGACATTTGGTTCCTCTAAAGTCATGCTTATGATCACTTTTGATATACTTTATGTCCTTATTTAAGATGCCAAGAAGTATAGAGGAGAGGCTTAAGAAGATCTAAAGATTCCTTTTTTAGGGTAAGGAAAAAGGGAAAAGGTAGATGCACCAAATTGGTTGGGGCTTAATATGATGTTAATATCGAATTATTATCCAGGTGGCTGTGGAAGGTAGAGAATATTGATAATGAATTATAGGTCAAAGTACTAGAAGCGAAATACAAATTACATCACTTATGGCCTTAGGATTAGTTTATGAGATGTTCACATATGTCCCTGATTTGGCGTGGTATATGCTTACTATAGTAGAAAGAGGATAGGGATATGATGGTGGTAAAGGCCAATTATAGCTATTTGTTTGGTGATGATGCAAAAGTGAATTTTTGGAACCACGTTTGGATAGGTGAGTCAACCTTGGTCATGAGATTTCTGACATTGTATGTGCTATTTATAGAGAAAGAGGGCTCGATCAATAGCTTTAGTAGATGGGAGTATGACTATTGGATTTAGGAGTTCAAGTGACGAAAAAGGTTGTTTAACTAGGAAAAAGATCTATATGCTAAGTCCATGCATTTCATCTTAACTTACAAACCAATAAAAGGGGAGAAGGGTATACTTATTTGGCAATGGGAGAAAGATAGACAATTCTTGGTGTGTCCCTTCTATAATTTCCAAAAGAGTCATAGAGGCTTAGTCAAATAAGGGATTAAGGGCATATGATAAAGATTAGCTCCACCAAAAGTGAAGGTTTTTACTAGGTAATTGATTATAGATCAACTTTTTATTAAGGAGAAGCTAGGTTGGATTGGGAACTTCAATTGGGATTTTATTTATTCATTATATGCTAAAGGGCAAGAGCCAATCAATTATTTGTTTCTTCATTACCATAACACTTGGGTTGTTTGGTATATGTATTTGAGATGGTAGGGCATGTCATGGTTGACACTGGGATTAATTAAAGGGTTATGAGAGGCATGGTGGGGGCTAAATTTGGGATATACAGCTAAAGAAATATGGTTAATGAGATTTTACGCCATTATATGGTTTATTTAGTTAGAAAGGAATGATTATGTTTTCACAAGTAAGCTATTATGAGTTGATAATATGTATGATTTGATTTGGGTTAAACTATAGTAATGGTCATGGACAAAATGACCACATAACAATTTTACACTTGACAACTTTATAGTAAACCTTCAGGGTGTTTGATTGATTCGAAAGATAAAGGAACAACCACCAGCACTAAGTTGGTCATCACCCTTATAGGGTACATATAAATTCAATACGGATGTAACGTGGACGGCTGAGTATGAACCGATGGGTATAAGAGGTGTGTTATGTGGTGATGATGAAAGAGTTTTTTTGTATGTTCTCCAAGGCAATTAGGGCTATAAGCATTAATGAGGTAGAGCTTCTTTCTATTAGAGAAGTAGTTGATTTGTGGCAACAGAGTTATGATAAGCACAAAGCTCCTTTTATAATAAAAAATGAGTCCTAAATGAGAATGACATGGATTAATAATAAGGAAAAAAGATTCTAAAAACTTGTGTCTATATTCAACCACGTAATAAATAGGGTTAGAAAGTAAGTTTTCTTTGTCTTTCGTCACCGGGAATGTAATCATTTTATAAACATATTGGCCAAATAAGGAAGGATCTGTTGCATTGCTTTCGTGGTATAAATCTAAGGAGTTTATCCTATTTGATTCTAAGGTTGTTTCTTCAATAAGGCTTTTTTGTATTTTTGTTTGCACAACAAATCTACATGTTGTAGTATCATACTTTTGCATATACATAGCATTAACTACAATAAAACTCAACATTAAAAAAAAAAAAAACAATTGCTTTGAGGGTACTAAGTTACTAAGATGAAGTGGCCAACTCATTTTCTTTTTTAACTTTTTTTTTTCTCTTTTGAATCATGGTCAATTCATATTTTAAGACGGGGCATTAACAAATTCATATTCCATCGCCGTAAATCATTAGCAAGAAAGCATGGATCTGGTTTTGCACGATGATCTAAGTGACGCATCGAAGTAATATTTTAAAGTGTTTTAGATAATCAGAAATAGGCTAGAACACTCAATATTTTGTGGAACGTAGAAAATTTAATAAAAATTTTGTACCCAATCCTCAAAAGCTTGGAAGAAAAAAATTACATCACACAAAAGTTTTTTTTCGTGTTTCCCAAGAAACATGTTAGGACTGTAGTGAAAGAAAATTGTTTTGAGTTAGTGTATTTAATATCATAATTTTAAGGCAAAATTCTCCTGATTGAAATAATGGAAAATTGGCTTTTGACATCATCAAAGGATCAAGTAAGTTTAAAATTAATTGCAGTATTTTTCTTCTAATTGTGTGGAAATTAAAAGTTTTAATTGAATATCTAATTGTTCACTAACGTCCCTTAGGCAGCGGGTCAAATAAAAGAAAATGGGGATTATTCCTTGAATCAGAAGAAATGATTTATATTAAAAGAAAAAGCAATGCTACTGGTGGGACAAGTATGCATGGTCGTTATTTGCACATGAATATACATAACTGATGGTTCGCATGGACATTGATGGCTTTGCCTGAGGGTAATTTGGCCGTGGGTTTAGTTCGACAGAAGACATATATGTCGTCTAGTTGCGAAGAAAAGAGCTACGCTAACTTGCATGTTTCGTACAAAGCAAAAGTGACGTGCATGAAAAGTGATACACGAAGAAAAAGTAGCTTTTGTTTGAGAAAAAAAGGAAAAAGAATGAGCGACCCTTGCAACGTTTTCTGTGCATAAAAAGAAGTCATGTGTAACGTGAATAGGAGGGAAATGCCCATTGCCACCAGACCAATGGAACAGTTGGTTAATAAACACTATGTGCTTTTTTGTTGAGATGATTAAAAAAAAAGAAAAAGAGAGAAATGCAGCCTCAATGTAAGGCGTTTTTCATGGAAATTAATTTTCTTGCAGGTGGATGTGGGTGCTAATTCCTAGTATAAGGGAGCGAATAAAAATGAAAGGACGCGTAAATTGTGTCTACCCATATGAGAGGGGCAGTTGGAGCAGTTTATGAAGGGCAGTTTAACCACCAGACTAATAGCAATTGATTGGTTGTTTCTAGTCAATCATTCATATATAACTGTTTTTTTTTTTTTGATGAAAAATAACAGAAAATAAATAAGAGGGCATCCTGTTCTTGCATGGAGTTAAAAGGGATGCCTTAATGGTTAAAGATACCTTATAAAGTGCCACCAACGTTTTGAATACATACACTCTTCATGGAATTTGGCTTTGTGTTGTTTCTCTAGACACGTTTTGTGATCCTTAAGTGACCGGCGTCAAGAAGTTCAAAATTCCTTAACCTTGCACCGCCAAAACGAATGATTATGGCGTGAGGGTTTAGGAATTGTTAATTCCTTGGATGCGTGGAAAAGATGCCATAAAGAATGGCCCTGGTTATGTGAGATGTCGCCTTTTCTCTTGAAAATGGCCCACTGTGAAGACTACGACAAATTTTATTCATTGGAAACCAAAAAAAAAAAAAAAAAAAAAA
>CM038609.1:2580607-2622009 GCA_021533255.1 Ceriops tagal | reverse complement strand
AAAAAAAAAAAAAAAAAAAAAAGGGATTAGTTTCAAACGATGGGGTCGGGTAAATTTTAAATTTTTGCGTCAATTAGTTTCAAATAAAAGGATTCCACGTTGTGATTATGCCACACATCAATGTTGGCCTAACTTAAAGTGAAATGAATGGCACAGTTGTTATTTTCGGATGCTAAATACTTTTAATTCAGTCGACTAAAATGAATTTTATGATTTGAAGCCCAGGATGCAAAAGGTGAATAGGTGTAGAAAGTAAGTGCCGCTATCACTGTACCAATAGCTATTTACTTTGTAATGTCAACTTTATTAATCACAAAATCCACAAAATTTATAGTGTGGTGCTTATGACATCTTCCTAATTGTTAGGCCAAGTTTTGAAAATTAATATAATTAACTTCTACGAGGGACTTATGGATAAAATGCATGTAAAAGATTTGCATATAATAAATTGTGAACTCATAATTTTTTTAGTAAAAAAATAAAACATTAATTATTTGATAAGAGTATATACATGCCAATTGATTAATTAATAAGATTAAAGAGTTGATAAAATTTTCAACAAAACACAAAAGGAATGAATCAAGTCCATGCATACAAATTCTTCGTGATGAAAACTTAACTTAATGTTTGATATAACATTAATCTTAAATTTAATGAGACAAAGTACATTATTAATGTGATTGAAGTATTATAATCAATTTTTATATCATTTTAGTATTATATAGTACTTGGTTCCTATAGTTAAAACAGGATGATGACTTTTTAAAACTCTTAACAAACTAAAAAATGTGCTTTATAGTGGGGGTTTTAGACTTTCTTTATGAATGTAAAATATTTAACCTATTTCAATGAGTTAAATATCTTGGTTTTAAAACATTTATAAAAAATATAGGGATACTATATCCTTTAATGTGTCAATAAATTAAAAGAAGAAGTATAATATTATACAATCATTTGTATGAATTAATTTTATAATTTATTAATGAGAATAGTTGGTTCAAAACTTATTTATCATATTATTTAGACTTATTGTAATGCACTTTTTACTATGAAAATATTCAATCTTTAAAATACTTTTACTTATGTATTTAACTTTTACAATTATAGAAGATTTATTATATTTTTGACATTTTAAAAAGGACAAGAGATTATTGGAACATTTTCAAAATAAAAATTAGATATGTCCTTTGATTTATATGATAGTTATTGAATGATGTCTTTTCATGAAAAAATACGCTAAAATGGTAGTATTTATTGGTATAAAAAGACATCTTTCTTAACTAAATAACCTTTATATCACTTATATATTTATATATATATATGGAGAATTATAATATATTCCAATTGTTCATTAAGCTTGAACACAATATCTTATTTATTAAAAAAATAAAATGTTGATCTTTAGTATTAAAGGAAATAGCTCTTAATAAATTATAAATTCCTTTGTTAAAGGAAAGATGACTAATTATTTAAGGGCATAAAAATCAGGGAAAAAATTGTGTTTTTTTTGGGAATTTAGGGAAGTAATAACACGATTTCTTATTCTTGTAAGGGACACTTTTATGACAGTATAAAGTTTCTTTGGGAATTTAGGTCGTGTTTTTGTTGTTTTTTTTTTCTTGATAAATTGTTATACAATATATATAGCAAAGACAATAACAAATCCTTAGTAAATAACACCAAAACTATAGACATAAGTAGGTCATTGCGCTAAACCTATTCATTATTTACAATAATAAAAAGCTAAGCTAATTTATGAGCAAGCTAGGTAGGAAGCTATAAGACATGTAGGAATTCAATTCACATAAACACTAGAAATAGTAAACAAATATTAACAATTAGCAATTGACAAAAAGATTAATCATTTTGCAATTGATGGATGGTAGTTATTAAATTAAGGTTATTTGACTCTATAACAACTATAAGTAAAGACATAGAAAAGTCAATTTTACTTCTAACCATAATGCAAGAATTAAAGTGTATCTACCTTAAATATGCCTTAAACTATTTTAGTGATGAAATACATTAGGTTCCCATATTAGTCTCTCACTACAACACCATAACCACTATGATTAGGGAAGATAGTTGCATTAGTATTAACTTTAAAGAATCTTACAAATAGAGGCATCAATCCTTAAGAAGTTGTAGGCATACTAAGATATGAAGACCTTAAGGAATATAGTTGAATGTATAGGAAATATAGGTCATAAGCCATACCAAGCACTTGATATGGACTTAACATTTTCCTTTCATAAACTTAAATGTTCTAAGCCCTTTATGTATCCTAAGCAAACATAAGGACCAATGTAAAAGAGTTATGATCTAGGATATAAGCTAGGTTCTAAAGCCAAAAATGAAAGGAAACATGCTTCCAATCATGAACCTATAGGCCTCAAAGACTCAAAAACCATATCCCTGCAACCGTTAAATAGTAGAGCAAACCACAAGAAATGGATTAAAGTCTTGCCTCATATAGATCACATTTTATATCAAATATTACCTTGCTTTGAAATAAAAACAATTTGGTTGGGAGCTAGCCCTTAATAGCTTTATAACCAAAATGTTGTACATTATTTGAAACCTTTTAAAACTAAAATTTCTTATACTAGGAAAATTTCTCATAAGGATGTAATAGGGTTAGGGCCCACTTCAACATTAGAATTAAAGAAGCAAAAGACTAAATGATAAGTGGTCTTGATTGAAAATGCATTAGTTTAAGTAGGATGCTAAACTAAGCCATTAGTTGTCCCTTAAGTAATTAAAGGAATGGACAAGATCTCCATGGCTTTTGATTCCATGAAAATAGAGTGCATTAGATCCCTTTTCCATTACATTGTCTCTTTATCAATAAGTCTAAACATCTATACACAAGATAAAGGCTAAAGAGTGGACAAGACCTAAAACCACCATGAGATAATGTTCAAGAGTCATCCAAAATGCAAATAAGTTCATTATTGGCATGATTTGTAGTTTGCTAGCCAAAGAAATTATCAATAAGAAATTTTAAATAGAAAGACTATTATGTTGATACCTATGCCAAAGATCTCATTAGCCAATAGGAAAAAATTTGTAAATTGAGTTGTATTTCATAATAGATAAAGATATTCTCTTTCTTTATAGCAAAAATATAAAGACATCATTTGTAGAAAAAAAGATTCAACAAAATATCAATTTCTTAATATGGTATTAAAGTATATGATCCGAAAAACCTAAGAAATTAATAACATTGGAAGAAATTTCTTCCATTTTAAAGAAAGTTTATCTATATAGAGTGAAAAGTTTTCATAAAGAGACTTTAATCCTTCTAAACCTATCTATTAAAATATCTTAATTGAGCTATAACCTTACTTTATTTAGATATGAATTTAAAATGGTTGTGATTAGTGTCAAGCTAAATGGTACCAATTATGACCTCTGGTCCCAAATTGTCAAGATGTTTATCTAGAGCAAAGACAAATTAGAATACATAAATGAAGATCATCCACAACCTTGAAGGTACACCTAACTTTCAAGAAATGGAGGATAAAAAATGCAATTGTAAAGGGTTAGTTAATCAAATTTATGAATTCAATTCTAATTGTAAATTATATAAGATTTTCGATAGCAAAGAATGTATGGAATATTGTTACCATAACATTCTTTGATGGTACAAACACATTTTAAGTATACAACCTCAAAAGAAAAGTCATGAAAACAAAGTAAAGAGAAGGGACCATAAAAGTGTACAACAATACTTTTTAAGGCTTTTGAAGAAAAATTGATTCTATAAATTAAATTTCATAGATTGTGAGGCAAATGTTAAAAAGTGTAACTCTATCATTCGAAAGGATAGGGTTTATACGTTTTTAAACAAATTAGATTTCCCAACTATCAAATAAGCATATGATTTAGTTTACAAAGAAGATTTTTAGCAAGTTGTTATGTTATCAAAAGGAGATAGAAATGAGACATAGAGTGTTATTATGGTGTCTAAAGATGGGTTAAAGTAACCTTATCTATAAACTCTCTTATTTATTATGTGTAATTAAAAATTACTTGATGTAAAGAATCAAGGAGTGCCATTATAATGATACTTACCAGATGCTGAAAGTAACATAACTAAGTATCTTATTACAAATCTTGTTACTACTTAATGACTATCTCATTTTTTTAAGGCATTTATAAGTAAGTTATCTAATGGTCAAGTGCTTAAAACCATACAAAAAGCATTGAAAGACCCAAGGTAGACAAAAATAATCTATGATGATATAGAAGTATTATAAAAGAATTTTACTTGGAATTTGGTAATACTACCTGAAGGGAAGAAACTAGTATAGCATAAATAGGTGTTTTTAACTAAGTATAAGGTAGATAGATTAATTAAAAGATATAAGGTATGACTGATTACAAAAGGATTTATTCATACATATATTATAGATTGCCAAGAAACATTTTTTCCCATGGCAAAAATGAATATTATGAAAGCCTTACTATATGTTGTTTCTAACCTAGATTGGCTATTGAATAATGTGAAAAATGACTTCTTGTGTAGGAGTTTATTAGAGGAGGTGTGTATGAAATTTTCACTTAGTTTCGATGTCTTTTTTAAAGACAAAATAATATGTAAATTAAAGAAAACACTAAATAGATTATCTATATGGATGATATGATAATCATAGGAAATGAAAAAGAAGAGATTGCTAATGTAGAATGGTATCTTAAGGCAAAATTTGATATGAAAATTCTTAATGAACTAAAATAGTTTCTTGGCATTGAGGTTACTTGGTCAAATTAAGGTATATTTTTGTCTTAGACAAAAAATGTGATTGACTTATTATTTAAAACAAGAATGTTTGAATGCAAGCTAGTAGATACACCTATTTTATGGAATCATGAGCTTAAAAAGAGTGTGGATTAAAAGCTAATAAACAATGAAAGATATTAGAAGCTAATAGGGAAGTTGATTTATTTATCACACACAAGACTAGATATTGCATATTTTGTTAATATGATAAGTCAATTTATATACAATTTGAGTGAAGATCATATAAATGTAGTATTTATAATCCTAAAGTACTTAAAGTCCTCTTCATGAAAAGGATTAATGTTTAAAATATATAATCATTTGCATGTTGAGGGATATACAAATGTAGATTAGGTTATGAGTGCTATTGATAGGAAATCCTTGTTAAGTTAGCTAACTTTTGTTGGTAAGAGTTTAATTACATAGAGGAGCCATGAGGTAGTTGTTTTATCTAGTACAAAAACTAGATTTTGAATATGGTAAAAGGTATCAATGAATTTCTTTGCCTTAAGAGGTTACTTGAAGATATTGGGCTCAAGTCAAAATCGATCATAAACCTATTTTATGATAATAAATTTGGTATTGAAATTGCTCAAAGTTTAATTCAATATGACCAAATGAAACATGTAAAGGTTGATTGACATTTCATCCAAAAAAAAAAAAAATTAAGGCAAAGGTTATATAGCTTCTTTTCATTAGGTTGAAGATTAACTTATAGATATTTTCATAAAAATAGTTACAAGTAAAGCATTCTCTAGCTTACTTGACAAGTTGAGTATAAACGATATTTATGCACTAACTTGAAGGAGAGTATTAGTGTGAGCTAGAGTTTGGTTAGGAAAGAAATTATTAATAATAAGTTCAAAATAAGGAGATTATTATGTTGGTGTAAATGATACCAAAGATGTCATTAACCAATAAGAAAATTTTGTGTAAATTGAATTGCATTCCATATTAGATAGAGATAGTTTCTTTTTTTATAACTAAGATATAAAGGCATTGTGTGTAGAAAAAAATTCTATAAAATATCAATTTTTTATCACTTATTATTTTCAATCTATTATTACAATCCTTGTTAAAGAAGAAGGTGAAAGTAAAAAAAAAAAAAACAAAATACTTTGCTAACTATAACTCATATGGTGGCCTAACCTAGAAGAAAAGACAGAGTCATAGGGGTAGTAATGACTACCAAAGACCTATGAGACTAAAAAAGTACTATTTATAGTAAGTCTTTAAGTTAGCTTAACTAATAGATTTAAATTGAAACACCGGAAAACATTAAAACTAAGTCCTTTATAGTTCTTCAAATGGTATATATGATTTTGGGATGACCAATGTATCTTATGTTGTATATCTAAAGAAACTAACCAAAACTTATTCACCAAAAATTTCAAATCTCAACATAAGTCTAAATGGTATTTTAAAGTAACTCATCACATAAATAAGAATCAATTAAATGACTGTCTTAATCAAAAGCTCTTATTTTACTTTAGATAAATGCCTTTCTCTCTAACCAACGAGTTTCCTATGTACACCATCCATAACCATACCAAATATAACCTTATTGGATGATACAATGAACATTAGAAAACAAAGGTAATTTTTGGGTAAAGAGAAGTCATTACACTTATATATGTTTGTAATGAATAATATATAGTGTTTTTTTTTTGTAAAAATAATTTTAATTTTGTCTAAATTTACCTTTTAGTGAAAACCCCTCTCATAAATTAAAAAAAGATCTTTAATGAGACAACATTCTTGCATAGGTGTGGACATGAACTAAAAACTATCATCAATAAAAAAAGATATGCTTAACAAAGCATAGTTATGTAATAAACCCTTGGTATGCACATCATTCAACAAGGTAGAATCCTTTCACACAAAGCATAAATAGATAAAATGATAACAAGTCACCTTGATACAAAACATTGTTTGGATAAAAGATATATTACAGATCACCATTGTGTAAAAAAGAGTATGAAGTATATGACACACAATGCATAATTAAAACCACCTATAAGGGAGAAAGTCCATTGTACTATGTCATAGTCCTTAGCTATGTCAAGCTTTAATACCATGTATTTTTTCTTCTTATAGCCATACAACTTCCAAAAATGGAAACACTTGAATATAATTAAGGAATTGCCAAGACCTTTATTACCAATTTGATGATGACATTACATAAACTTATTAGTTTAAATCATAACAAGAAAATAGGCAATCTAATTTTTGAAGTAAGGCAAATATGTGTGATTGAAAGGCTTAAAGTCACCATTTCTATTAAGAATTAAAAAAAAAAGTGTCCACAACATTTAAGTCAATAACTGATTAATAATTTCTTTCAAATAATGTTAGCATCCCATTAGGCTCAGTGCCTTTTGGGGATATATTTTGTGAAAAGCCTTCAATAACTCATCCTTAAAAAAGGGTGTAGTTCAAATAAAGTTCATCTTACTTGTAATACAACACCATAATATATCAAAAATAAGTTGATCGACACCATTTATGTTAGAATGGAACAAGGAATCCAAGGAGGAAGTAAAGTTGATGCAATCTAAAAATTAATAAAAGAAATTATTAAAAGTGTTTAGACTAAAAAGTTGGCAACTTCACAAAAAAGTTTTTGAAGTTTTCATATTCAATGTTTATTGACATTATGTAAAGATCTATGAGCTTTTTATGCACAAATCATTTCTTGGTCTAGAGAATTTTACATCAACCTTATATTTTCATAAATTGATTGTGTGCGTGTCGTAAAAACAACAATAACAACAAGAGTAAAATTAAAAGGCTAATTAAGTGAGTTGTGTGAGTTTAGCAGCGTTATAAGTATAGTCTATGAGGTATGAGTGTTAAATGACAAAAGTTTGTTGGTAAGTTTAATGTATTGATACTTGTATTAATAATAAAAGTTTTTATTTAAGTTTTAATCTCTACTTGAAGAGTGTCAATCTAAATACAATAGTTTGACATTAGAGTATATAGTCTAGAACTATAATTGTTACATTATTGATTTATGATCGAATTCATTAAGTATTCATAAGGAGACTTTGTTTGTATGCAGTCTAAGACTGGAAAGTATTTTGGTCTAAGACCAAGTGGTAAAGTGGATGCCATCAGCATAGGGGTGATTAAGAAGCTCAATAACCAAAATTATGGTATATGGAAAACACGTATGAAATCATACTTTTAAGGATAAAATCTTTAGTAGATTGTTAAAGGTAGTAACACCATACCACCAGAAGACACCACAACACTAAGGGAAATGGAATGTAAAGGCTAGAAACATAGTCTTTGTAATAAAGACAATAATAAATGAAGACATATTAGAGAATGTTTAGAAACTACAAGTTACTTGGGACATTTTAGCTTCACAATTTGCTAAAAAGAATGATATGTGGCTTTAGCTACTAGAGAATAAACTAATGTAAACCAGACAACGTGATACGACAAATAGCTAGTTTTTTTTTTATATAAAGTTAAATCAATTTGTACGAAATTTTAGAATTAGATTTTGAGTTTAAAATAAATGGGGCTATAATAAGAAGAATAATTATTCACAACTTGTACCTAAAATGCAAAAGTTTTATTACTATAATTCAAGTTTAGCCCACCTAACCTTCAATTAAGGAATTTGAAAATTTACTTGTTAGTCAAGAAACTTTGGTAGATTAAATGGTAGGAGTTTCAATTAAAGTGAAGGCTTTCTGTATTGGCCAAGGAAAAATGCATTTTAGAGCTAGTACTTCTACAAAAATAAAGTGAAGAGAAAAAATCAAAAAGGCCATAAGGAATGAGTTTTTAACTAAGGGAGTTTGATCTCATTGAAATTATAATTTGTTATAACATGAAGATTCAAAATAGTGCAATAATAAGTGTCATAATTATGGTCATAAAGGACATTATGCACATAAATACTAGTATAAGAAGAATAAGATGCAAGAAAATTTTATAACCTTTAATGACAATCATCAAGTAATTTATTGTGAAGACGAGTGGGATTTAGAAGCATCCTTTATTATGATGAAATCTATAAAAGATGTTTTTAATAATATTCACCATTAAGAAAAAGTGATCATTTTAAATGCTATAATGGAGGAGGAAGTTGAAGGATAAGCAATTATAATATTAAACTTTAGTAGAGTGAATTATAATAAGAATTGGATCTTTAACTTAAGATACTTTAACCACGTGGCTGCTGATAAAGAAAAATTGCAACAACTATTAATATAAGGGATTAGGTGTCATAGGAACCAGAAACAATTCTAGTCTATTAATCACTTAAGTTTGCAAGAAAAAGGTTGCATTATGTTATGGATTTGATAAAATCCAATTAAAGGATATCTATCATGTCCTAAATAGAAGGAAAAATCTTTTTTCAATAGCTTAACTTAATGTTATAAGTAACTTTGTAGTGTTTAGCCTAAACAATATTAAAGTTTATAAAGATTTAAAAGTAATTAGCACATTATTGTTAAAGGGAAAGAGGCATGATTCATTCTATATAATGTTCATCAAGTCAACATATATGAAGAAAATAATGGAAAATGAGACAGTTTATCTCTGACATTTATATTTAGGATATATGAGTTATCACAAGCTAAAGGTAATGATAAAGAAATCAATGCTTAAAGGCCTCTTTAGCTCAAGATTAGAAGTGATATAATCTATTCTAGATACTAATATGGCAAAACACATCAACTACCATATAAGGATTCAAAATTTAAAGCTATACAACCTTTAGAGTTATTCACTAAGATGTATTTGGCTGAATAAAACACCTATCTATAAATGGCTACCAGTATATAGTGAGATTTATAAATAAATACTTTAAGTACTCTTAGATGTTCTTTATGAAATAAAAATCAAAAATGCTAAGTAAATTCAATGAATTCAAAAAAATTTGAAAGAAAGTGGGAAGAAAGCTCTAATATCTATGCACAAATAATGAAGGAGAGTACACCTTAAGGGAATTCACAAATTACTTAAATGAGCTCAAGGTACTAAGAAAATTAACGTTCAACACACTATAACAAAATAGTATGACTGAAAGGAAGAATAAACATCTTAAAAAGGTGTGCTAAAGCATGCTATATGACAAGTATATGCCAAAAAGATTTTGGGCTGAGTGTATGAGAACTGTAGCTCACATGATCAATAAGATTCCTTAGGCAAAGCTAGAATTTGCTTATCCTTTTAAGAAGCTTTGGAAAATAAACCCATAATAAGTCACTTTTGAGTATTTGGTAGTGTTTGTTATATGTTTGTGCCTAGCTACCTTTATAGCAAGTTTAATGAGAAAGTTATATAGTGCATCTTTATTGGATATGATAGCAAAAGGAAAGGTTAGAGATGAACAAATCAAATCTATGTGTCATATAATATTATATTTGATAAAGCATCATTATAATGGTTACCTCAATAATTGTTTTTACCTAATTTAAAAGAAATAAAAGAAAAATAATAAGGAACTCAATCATAACTAAATCTTGTGAAAATGGATAAAAAAGATTCAAAATAGAATTTATGGCAAACTAGTGTTTATGGCAGGTCTTCAATAGATGAAGAAGAACTTATGCAAGAGGAAGTTAGATTAGAGGTCTTAAAGGTAAAATGTTGTACATTATTTGAAACCTTTGAAAACTAAAATTTCTTATACTAGGAAAATTTCTCATAAGGATGTAATAGGGTTAGGGCCCACTTCAACGTTAGAATTAAAGAAGCAAAAGGCTAAATGATAAGTGGTCTTGACTAAAAATGCATTAGTTTAAGTAGGATGCTAAACTAAGCCATTAGTTGTCCCTTAAGTAATTAAAGGAATGGATAAGATCTTCATGGCTTTTGATTCCATGAAAATAGAGTGCACTAGATCCCTTTTCCATTACATTGTCTCTTTATCAATAAGTCTAAACATATATACACAAGATAAAGGCTAAAAAGTGGACAAGACCTAAAACCACCATGAGATAATGTCCAAGAGTCATCCAAAATGCAAATAAGTTCATTATTGGCATAATTTGTAGTTTGCTAGCCAAAGAAATTATCAATAAGAAATTTAAAATAAAAAGATTATTATATTGATACCTATGCCAAAGATCTCATTAGCCAATAGGAAAAATTTTGTAAATTAAGTTGTATTTCATAATAGATAAAGATATTCTCTTTCTTTATAGCAAAAATATAAAGACATCATTTATAGAAAAAAAGATTCAACAAAATATCAATTTCTTAATATGGTATTAAAGTATACAATCCTAAAATCCTAAGAAATTAATGACATTGGAAGAAATTTCTTCCACCTTAAAGAAAGTTTATCTATCTAGAGTGATAAGTTTTCATAAAGAGACTTTAATCCTTCTAAACCTATCTATTAAAATATCTTAATTGAGCTATAACCTTACTTTATTCGGACATGAATTTAAAATGATTGTGATTAGTGTCAAGCTAAATGGTACCAATTATGACCTCTGGTCCCAAATTGTTAAGATGTTTATCTAGAGCAAAGACAAATTAGAATACATAAATGAAGATCATCCACAACCTTGGAGGTACACCTAACTTTTAAGAAGTAGAGGATAAAAAATGCAATTGTAAAGGGTTAGTTAATCAAATTTATGGATTCAATTCTAATTGTAAATTACATAAGATTTTCGATAGCAAAGAATGTATGGAATATTGTTACCACAACATTCTTTGATGGTACAAACACATATTAAGTATACAACCTCAAAAGAAAAGTCATGAAAACAAAGTAAAGAGAAGGACTATAAAAGTGTACAACAATACTTTTTAAGGTTTTTGAAGAGAAATTGATTTTATAAATTAAATTTCATAGATTGTGAGGCAAATGTTAAAAAGTGTAACTCTATCATTAGAAAGGATAGGGTTTATACTTTTTTAAACAAATTAGATTTCCTAACTATCAAATAAGCATATGATTTAGTTTACAAAGAAGATGTTTAGCAAGTTGTTATGTTATCAAAAGGAGATAGAAATGGGACATAGAGTGTTACTATGGTGTCTAAAAGTGGGTTAAAGTAACCTTCTTTTTAAGAAATTAATCTTAGTTAGGGAATTATTTCAATGAAGTCTAAAGGTCTAATGGATGGAGGAAGATGCTCTTATTATGAAAACCCTAAATATAGCGAATAAGCCTACTTTAAAGTACATTGATTTTTAGATTATTGGCATAAGTTAAAAGCCAAAAAGAAGTATAATGGTAATAGAGGAGAAAATTTAAGTTGAATTACAGTTATGAAATCTGGACAAGGTTTGTCTCTTTTGTTGTAAGGAAGGAAGACATCCTATAACTTTAGTTCTCAAGGAGTGGCATTAGTTAATTTAAAAAATAAATTAGACCCAATAAAGGAATAAGGTAAATATGATTGAATAGTTGATTCTAGGGTAGTTGAGCATATGACCTTTAATTTATGAGATTGTGTTAGTTATTTAAAATTGAAAAGTTCTTTTATAACCAACACAAATGATGTATCCTATCTAATTATAAGAACTAGGAAAGTGGAATTATCTTCCACTTTTTCTTTTTTAAATACTTTTCTAGTTTCTTCACTTAAAAACAAATTATTATCTATAGGTCACTTAACCAAAGATTTAAATTATTGTGTATTGATATATCCAAATTTTTGCTTATTTTAGGACTTTGTATGAAAGAAATTATTAGTCGTACTACTAAATAAGAGAGGCTATATTATGTTGATGATCTTTCTCCTAGTTAGATAAGTTTGATAAGTTAAGTTGATGATAAAAAATAACAAGTGTGGTAATGACATCATCATAATTTTTTGATACAAAATTTCACAAGTCACACTTTTAATGTAAAACCTATTTGTTAGCTAAAAAGTCAACATACTTCCTATTTAGTGAGCATAATTAGATGTTAATCATTTTTTGCATTAGTTCATTATGATGTTTAGTAGCTAGTGCTGGTCCTGAGATTTATGGGCATTTGATGGTTTGTTACTTTCATTAATAATTGCACCCATATAACTTGGCTTTATTTATTAAAAAATAAGACCAAGGTGTTTTATGTTTTTTATACTTTCTACAATATGATGAAAAATCAATTTTCTGAAAAAAAAAATGTTTTAATCAAATAATGGAGGAGAATATGTTAACAAAAAGTTTGAAGAATATTTTAAGAAATATGAGTTAATTTATGAAACTTCATACTTATAGACTCCTCAACAAAGTGGAATTACAAAGAAAAAGAATAGATAAATTTTATAGACAAATTTTACAAACAAATAACTACATATATGCCTTAGTGATTTTGGGTAGTTACTGTGGTAACTACTATTTACATTATGAATAGGATGCCATCTAGAAAACATTTTGAGGAAGGCAATAAGTAGGAATTGTGACCTAGTTTTAAAAAGTGTTGTATAAAATTTAAGCAAGAAGAGTTAATATAAGAGAAATTAACACAAGAGAGAATCATTTTAATATATAAGAATATTATTTTTGTATAAGAAAATGTTATTTTAATTGAACTTAAAGAAGATGATAGGGGCTTTAGATTAGAACTTTATGAGAAAGAGGACACTAAATAAGAAATAATTTCTCTTGAACCTAAATAACCCTTTCCTCATTATTTATTACATAACTAGTTTTTAGAAAATATGATTATAGTTCTATCTATAAACTCTCTTATTTATTATGTGTAATTAAAAATTACTTGATGTAAAGAATCAAGGAGTGCCACTATAATGATACTTACCAGATGCTGAAAGTAACATAACTAAGTATCTTATTATAAATTTTGTTACTACTTAATGACTATCTCATTCTTTTAAGGCATTTATAAGTAATTTATCTAATGGTCAAGTGCTTAAAACCATGCAAAAAGCATTGGAAGACCCAAGGTAGATAAAAATAATCTATGATGATATGGAAGTATTATAAAAGAATCTTACTTGGAATTTGGTAAAACTACCTGAAGGGAAGAAACTAGTTTAGCATAAATGGGTGTTTTTAACTAAGTATAAGGTAGATAGATTAATTAAAAGATATAAGGTATGACTGATTACAAAAAGATTTATTCATACATATATTATAGATTGTCAAGAAACATTTTTCCTTATGGAAAAAATGAATATTATGAAAGCCTTACTATATGTTGTTTCTAACCTAGATTGGCTATTGAATGATGTAAAAAATGACTTCTTGTTTAGGAGTTTATTAAAGGAGGTGTGTATGAAATTTTCACTTAGTTTTGATGTCTCTTTTGAAGACAAAATAATATGTAAATTAAAGAAAACACTAAATAGATTACCTATATAGATGATATGATAATCATAGGAAATGAAAAAAAAAAGAGATTGCTAATGTAAAAAGGTATTTTTGTTGTTCCCACAGTCTTGTATGGGTTGTAATTGTTGTCAACTAGGTTTAAGTGGGTAAGAAAGTAAAGCCACATAGAAGGGTAAGAAAGTAAATCTGTCGCATAAGGGTAAGAAAGTAAATCCGCTGCGTAAAGGCAAGAACGTAAATCTGCAACGTAAGCCTTATTAGGGTTTCATAGAAGAAAGTATATAAAGACCTTGGAAGACAAAACTAGGGTAAAGCCAACATAATTGAATACACGGTAAAATACAAAAGTGTGTGGACAGTCAAATAAAGAAAACAGAAAAATACAACATATGGCCAAAGCACATAGACGGCAAGCGAACAGCTGAACAGGGGATGGCAAAATAGAAAAGAAGCAGCCGTAGTAAATAGTGTAGCCGTAGTGAACAATGTAGCCGTCGATGGAAGAAGAAGAGAAAACGAAAATTGGCCAAATTGGAGTAGACTGGCGGAAGGAGAAATCGGCGGCAACAAAGAAATTAACCGTCGAGAGAGAGAGAGAGAGAAAGAGGAGACAGTTGATGACCGGGCTGAATGAAGAACAACCATCGAGAGAGAGTGAAAGGGGAGATGGCCAGGCTGAATGAAGAATAGAGGTCGAGAGATGGCCATAGAAAAGAGAGATACAGTTGGCAAAAACAGAGAAAAGAGGAGACGGCTAAAGGGGTTGGACGACTGGACATTAGACCAGAAGAGCGAAACGGCAAAGTCCTATTCGGCTAACCAAGTGAGCCGACGGCAGAATAGGGGAAGGAGAGAAAATCCGACACGACCAAAAAGGAGAGTGGATGGCAAAGGAATGGCACACCAACGGTCGGCAGAACATGAGAGAAAGAGAGAAAAATTGAGACAGTCGTGGAAAAGAGAGAAAAGAGGTATACGGCCAGAACAGAGGAGTCGACGGGAAGGAGAGAGAAAACATGACCAAATAAGGGAAAAGGAGAAAAAATCTGGAACGACCAAAGAGGCATGGATGAAGAGAGAGAGACCGTTGGTAGAACAGAGGAAATTTGGCTGGACGGTGAGAGAGAAATCCGGCTGGACGGTAAGAGAGAGAAATTCGGCTAGACAGCAAGAAAGAGAGAAACGGACAGGTGAGGCGTGAGACGTAAGACCACCAGCTGGAAAAAAACAAGAACCGTGAGGTGAGAGCAAAAACCAAAAACACATCACCCCTGGAAGAGAAGAAAACTAGAACGTGCACCGGCGTGAGACTAGAACGTACATCGGCGTGAGACCAGAACGTGCAACGGCATGAGACAAGGAGACGAGTAAGACCGTGAAATGGTGAAAGTAGGAGTTGTGTGAAACAACATAAAGAAGAAATTCGGCGAAGCATTGAAAGAACTCAACGTATTTTCAGATTTCTTCAAGAGAGGTTAGAGAGCGTTGTGGTGAACTTCTAAGTGGCAGTAGAGCAGCCTTTCAATTTAACAGAGGCAAAACAAGTTAGAAGAAGGGTAAACATAGTAAGTGACACTCTTTGTATTGTACTTACTTAGTAATTGCAATATTGAAAGGAGCAGAGAATTAAGACATCTATTGTAACTGGAATTCTCAAGTATAGTGGATAGTCTCGGTAAGGGAGAGTCCTTACCATCGTGGATGTATGTCACGTTGACGGAATCACGTAAATCTCATGTGTCTTTAATTTACTTTACGTTTTGTGCTTTGAATTGAGTTGTGAATGAAGCTAAACTATAAGTCAACCCATAACCTAACGAAAACCTAAACAAGAACATCCGAATTATCTATTAGGCAAGGTGTCTGAAAGGTGACTTTGAGGATTATTGTGATTAGTAGGTAGCAATAGATCTACCTTAGTCACATATGAGATAGAGTTCGCTTTGAAAAAGAGATTGAAGTTGTTCACTTACCTGCGAACTGCGAATTGTGGTGATACTGATTCACCCCCCCTCTCAGTATCACAAATTAGTAGATCTTAGAGAGAAGTCGAGAACTTCAATCTTAAGGCAAAATTTGATATGAAAATTCTTAATGAACTAAAACACTTTCTTGGCATTAAGGTTACTTGGTCAAATTAAGGTATATTTTTGTCTTTGAAAAAAAATGTGATTGACTTATTATTTAAAACAAAGATGTTTGAATGCAAGCTAGTGGATACATCTATTTTATGGAATCATGAGCTTAAAAAGAGTGTGGATTAAAAGCTAACAAATAATGACATATATTATAAGCTAATGGAGAAGTTGATTTATCTATCACACACAAGACCAGATATTGCATATTTTGTTAATATGATAAGTCAATTTATGTACAATTTGAGTGAAGATGATATAAATGTAGTATTTATAATCTTAAAGTACTTAAAGTCCTCTTCATGAAAAGGACTAATGTTTAAAATATATAATCATTTACATGTTGAGGGATATACAAATGTAGATTAGGTTGAGTGTTATTGATAGGAAATCCTTGTTAAGTTAGCTAACTTTTATTGGTAAGAGTTTAATTACATAGAGGAGTCATGAGGTAGTTGTTTAATCTAGTACAAAAACTAGATTTTGAATATAGTAAAAGGTATCAATGAATTTCTTTGCCTTAAGAGGTTACTTGAAGATATTGGGCTCAAGTCAAAATCGGTCATTAACCCATTTTATGATAATAAATTTGGTATTGAAATTGCTCAAAGTTTAATTCAACATGACCAAATGAAACATGTAAAGGTTGATTGACATTTCATCAAAAAAAAAAAATTAAGGCAAAGGTTATATAGCTTTTTTTCATTAGGTTAAAGATTAACTTATAGATATTTTCATAAAAATAGTCACAAGTAAAGCATTCTCTAGCTTACTTGACAAGTTGATTATAAACGATATTTATCCACTAACTTGAAGGAAAATATTGGTGTGAGCTAGAGTTTGGTTAAGAAAGAAATTATTAATAATAAATTCAAAATAGGGAGATTATTATGTTAATGTAAATGATACCAAAGATGTCATTAACCAATAAGAAAATTTTATGTAAATTGAATTGCATTCCATATTAGATAGAGATAGTTTCTTTTTCTATAACTAAGATATAAAGGCATTGTGTGTAGAAAAAAATTCTATAAAATATCAATTTTTTTATCACTTATTATTTTCAATCTGTCATTACAATCCTCGTTAAAGAAAAAGGTGAAAGTAAAAAAAAAAAAAAAAACTTTGCTAACTATAACTCAAATGGTGGCCTAACCTAGAAGAAAAGATAGAGTCATAGGGGTAATAATGACTACTAAAGACCTATGAGACTAAGGAAGTACTATTTATAGTAAGTCTTTAAGTCAGCTTAACTAATAGATTTAAATTGAAACATTGGAAAACATTGAAACTAAGTCCTTTATAGTTCTTTAAATGGTATATATGATTTTGGGATGACCAATGTATCTTATGTTGTATATCTAAAGAAACTGACCAAAACTTATTCACCAAAAATTTCAAATCTCAACATAAGTCTAAATGGTATTTTAAAGCAACTCATTACATAAATAAGAATCAATTAAATGACTATCTTAATCAAAAGCTCTTATTTTACTTTAGATAAATGCCTTTCTCTTTAACCAACGAGTTTCCTATGTATACCATCCATAACCATGCCAAATATAACCTTATTGGATGATACAATGAACATTAGAAAACAAAGGTAATTTTTTAGTAAAGAGAAGTCATTACACCTATATATGTTTGTAATGAATAATATATATAGTGGACATGAACTAGAAACTATCATCAATAAAAAAAGATATGTTTAACAAAGCATGACTATGTAATAAACCCTTGGTATGCACATCATTCAACAAGGTAGAATCCTTTCACACAAAGCATAAATAGATAAAATGATAACAAGTCACCTTGATACAAAACATTGTTTGGATAAAAGATATATTACAAATCACCATTGTGTAAAAGAGAGTATGAAGTATATGACACATAATGCATAATTAAAACCACCTATGAGGGAGAAAGTCCATTGTACTATGTCACAGGCCTTAGCTATGTCAAGCTTTAATACTATGTATTTTTTCTTCCCATAGCCATACAACTTCCAAAAATGGAAACACTTGAATATAATTAAGGAATTGCCAAGACCTTTATTACCAATTTGATGATGACATTACATAAACTTGTTAGTTTAAATCATAACAAGAAAATAGGCAATCTAATTTTTGAAATAAGTAAATATATGTGTGATTGAAAGGCTTAAAGTCACCATTTCTATTAAGAATTAAAAAAAAAAAAAGTGTCCACAACATTTAAGTCAATAATTGATTAAAAATTTCTTTCAAATAATGCTAGCATCCCATTAGGCTCAGTGCCTTTTGGGGATATATTTTGTGAAAAGCCTTCAATAACTCATCCCTAAAAAAAGGTGCAATTCAAATAAAGTTCATCTTACTTGTAACGCAACACCATAATATATCAAAAATAAGTTGATCGACACCACTTATGTTAGAACGGAACAAGGAATCCAAAGAGGAAGTAAAGTTGATGCAATCCAAAAATTAACAAAAAAAATTATTAAAAGTGTTTGGACTAAAACGTTGGTAACTTCACAAAAAAGTTTTTGAAGCCTTCATATTCAATGTTTACTAACATTATATAAAGATATATGAGCTTGTTATACACAAATCATTTCTTGGTCTAGAGAATTTTACATCAACCTTATGTTTTCATAAATTGATTGTGTGTGTGTCATACAAACAACAATAACAACAAGAGTAAAATTAAAAGGCTAATTAAGTGAGTTGTGTGAGTTTAACAGCCTTATGAGTATAGTCTATGAGGTGTGAGTGTTAAATGACAAAAGTTTGTCGGTAAGTTTAATGTATTGATACTTGTATTAATAATAAAAGTTTTTATTTAAGTTTTAGTCTCTACTTGAAGAGTGTCAATCTAAATACAATAGTTTGGCATTAGAGTATGTAGTCTAGAACTATAATTGTTGCATTATTAATTTATGATCGAATTCATTAAGTATTCATAAGGAGACTTTGCTTGTATGCAGTCTAAGACTGTAAAGTATTTTGGTCTAAGACCAAGTGGTAAAGTGGATGCCATCAGTATAGGGGTGATTAAGAAGCTTAATAACCAAAATTATGGTATATGGAAAACACGTATGAAATCATACTTTTAAGGATAAGATCTTTAGGAGATTGTTAAAGGTAGTAACACCATATCACTAGAAGACACCACAACACTAAGGGAAATGGAATGTAAAGGCTAAAAACATAATATTTGTAATAAAGACAATAATAAATGAAGACATATTAAAGAATGTCTAGAAACTACAAGTTATTTAAGACATTTTAGCTTCATGATTTGCTAAAAAGAATGATATGTGGCTTTAGTTACTAGAGAATAAACTAATGTCAACCACACAACGTGATATGACAAATAGCTAGTTTTTTTTTTTTATAAAAATTAAATCAATTTGCTACGAAATTTTAGAATTAAATTTTGAGTTTAAAATGAATGGGGCTATAATGAGAAGAATAATTATTCACGGCTTGCACCTAAAATGCAAAAGTTTTATTGCTATAATTCAACTTTAGCCCACCTAACCTTTAATTGAGGAATTTGAAAATTTACTTGTTAGTCAAGAAACTTTGGTAGATTAAATGGTAGGAGTTTCAATTAAAGTGAAGGCTTTCTGTATTGGCCAAGGAAAAATGCATTTTAGAGCTAGTACTTCTACAAAAATAAAGTGAAGAGAAAAAAATCAAAAGGGCCACAAGGAATGAGTTTTTAACTAAGGGAGTTTGATCTTATTGAAATTATAATTTGTTATAACATAAAGATTCAAAATAGTGCAATAATAAGTGTGATAATTATAGCCATAGAGGACATTATGCACATAAATACTAATCTAAGAAGAATAAGATGCAAGGAAATTTTATAACCTTTAATGACAATCATCAAGTAATTTACAGTGAAGACAAGTGGGATTTAGAAGCATCCTTTATTATGATGAAACCTATAAAAGATGTTTTTAATAATATTCACCATTAAGAAAAAGTGATCATCTTAAATGCTATAATGGAGGAGGAAATTGAAGGACAAGCAATTATAATAAGAATTAGATCTTCAACTTAAGATACTTTAACCACGTGATTGCTGATAAAGAAAAATTGCAACAACTATTAATATAAGGGATTAGGTGTCATAGGAACCACAAACAATTCGAGGCTATTAATCACTTAAGTTTGCAAGAAAAAGGTTGCATTATGTTATGGATTTGATAAAGTCCAATTAAAGGATATCTATCATGTCCTAAATAGAAGGAAAAATCTTTTTTCAATAACTTAGCTTAATGTTATAAGTAACTTTGTAATATTTAGCCTAAACAATATTAAAGTTTATAAAGATTTAAAAGTAATTAGCACATTATTCTTAAAGGGAAAGAGGCATGATTCATTTTATATAATGTTCATCAAGTCAACATATATGAAGAAGATAATGGAAAATGAGACAGTTTATCTCCGACATTTATACTTGGGATATATGAGTTATCACAAGCTAAAGGTAATGATAAAGAAATCAATGCTTAAAGGCCTCTTTAGCTCAAGATTAGAAGTGATATAATCTATTCTAGATACTAATATGGCAAAACACATCAACTACCATATAAGGATTCAAAATTTAAAGCTATACAACCTTTGGAGTTATTCATTAAGATGTATTTGGTTGAATAAAATACCTATCTATAAATGGCTACCAGTATATAGTGAGATTTATAAATAAATACTTTAAGTACTCTTAGATGTTCTTTACGAAATAAAAATTAGAAATGCTAAGCAAATTCAATGAATTCAAAAAAACTTGAAAGAAAGTGGGAAGAAAGCTCTAATATCTATGCACAAATAATGAGGGAGAGTACACCTTAAGGGAATTCACAAATTACTTAAATGAGTTCAAGGTACTAAGACAATTAATGTTCAACACACTATAACAAAATAGTATGACTGAAAGGAAGAATAAACATCTTAAAGAGGTATGCTAAAGCATGCTATATGACAAGTATATGCCAAAAAGATTTTGGGCTGAGTGTATGAGAACTGTAGCTCACATGATCAATAGGATTCCTTAGGTAAAGCTAGAATTTGCCTCTCCTTTTAAGAAGCTTTGGAAAATAAATCCATAATAAGTCACTTTTAAGTATTTGGTAGTGTTTACTATGTATTTGTGCCTAACTACCTTTATACCAAGTTTAATGAGAAAGTTATATAGTACATCTTTATTAGATATGATAGCAAAAGGAAAGGTTAGAGATGAACAAATCAAATCTATGTGTCACACAATATCATATTTGATAAAGCATCATTATAATGGTACCTCAATAATTGTTTTTACCTAATTTAAAAGAAATAAAAGAGAACTAATAAGGGACTCAATCACAACTAAATCTTGTGAAAATGGATAAAAAAATTCAAAATAGAATTCATGGCAAACTAGTGTTTATGGCAAGTCTTCAATAGATAAAGAAGAACTTATGCAAGAGGAAGTTAGATTAGAGGTCTTAAAGGTAAAGAGATCAAGGTGAATACAAAGACCAAATTCAAAATATATAAATATAACTTTAATTATAAAAGACACTGTAAAAAGGTCATCAGCTTTTGAAAAGGTTGTTAAGAGTGGCTAATGGCAAAAAGAAATGAAGGAAGAGATTTAAGCCTTAATGGAAAATCAAACTTGGGATTTGGTGCCTAAGTCAAAAGATGTGCAATCCATATCTTGCAAATGAGTGTACAAAATAAGGATAAGACCTAATACATCGATAAAAAGGTATAAGACTCATCTGGTTGCTAGTAGATTCTCATAAGAATGTGGCATGGACTATGATTAGAATTTTACTCTAGTTGCAAAAATCATAATCATATAAGTATTGTTTGCCTTTGTAGCAATCAAGTCATACAAGTCATGACAGATGGATATAAAGAATGCTCTCCTCCATAGAGAACTAGATTAAGAAATTTATGTGTAATAACCATAAGGGTTCAAAGATGATATCTATCTAGAATATGTATGTAAGGTAAGAAAAGCACTTTATAGACCAAAACAAGCACAAATGCATGGTATGATTAGATTATTGAATTCTTAGTACATGGTGGATATTTAGTGTCACATGAAAACTCAAGCCTATTTATAAAACTTTGAGTTGATAAATTAGACCTTGTACTAGTGTATGTTAACAATTTAATCATTATTAAAGATGACAAAGTTAATAATAGCTAACTAATTGTCATAATATAAATGCATTGCATAATCAATTTGTTGAGGAAGATCCTTTAAAAAAAGTACTAACCAAGTACTTTCTTATGTTGTTATTGCTACTTCTTTATACTCCATTTCAATAGTTCATAATGAGATGGTCGATTATCTCTTACTATATCAACATATTAGCTCTAAGCTTAATTTGAACATATACCTAATAGTTGACTATTAAGTATCATGAACACCTTCATAGTGTGCATCACAATAATTAGTTATCTTGCACTCTTTTCTTTTCTTCTAAGGAATTCTATAATCTAACATTCTTTAGACATAATTTTAGTATTCGTTTTACAATTTTTAAATAAGATTTCCTTGGTAAAAGCAATTTCATAGCTTTGTATTTGCCTTGAGTATTGAAATTTAACCAACTCATATTGATCAATTGCCATCCTAAAAGCATTCATTAAAAACAATGAGCATGTATGACCCTAACATTGTCACAGCTTCGCCTGATCTCATTTAAGTCATCCCCATAAATCCATGGTAAAAGGTTCGCATGCAAAATTATTTGTATCTCCACGAATGTGTAAAAACGAAGCATTAGAAAAAGAGTAAAGATGCTTTAAACATCTTGATGGCATGAATTGCATTTAAGTGATTAGACTTAACTATTATTTGACTCAACAATAGAGATGTAACCATATGAACCCCCAATCATAGTGCCAATAACTTGACATTAATTGCAAGTTTACCTTCTAAAAGTTTAGGATAAAGCATAAAACACAATTCTTCAATGATCTCAAATTATAATTTCCATATCACCATATATGGATTAAAAAAAAAAAGGACAAGGTTAAAGATTGTAATTATTGGGTTTTGAACTTGAAGAATCACATGACTAAGGGCAAACATAACTATTAAGCAACACAAATGGAAATATGTATTTGCTTTTGGTTATAAGAAAAATAATTCCTATTGGAAATTTAGACAAACTATGATGTTGTAGTTTAACAAGTATCAACATAATCAAATTAAATTTTTTAAGACTATACATATATTATTGATATAATTTGGTTGTTATTAACGTGATTGAATTAAAATATTTTTAATAATGTGGATCAATTATTATTATATTTGTTTATCATCAAAATGACTAAAGTAATATGTTGAAAGACATATAAATAGTCATTTATTCATAATATTAAAGAAATACTTATAAATGAAAATAATTAGATAAATTGATATTGCTATTCAATAAGAGTAAATCATTAATCCATGATTAGTAACTTAATTAAAGTATATTAATATTTTTAGTTAAATATATTTATTTATTCATAAATATCAAATATATTTAGTTAAAAATATTTAATTACATATTAAAGTTAATAAATAGTATTTATTTATAATAATATATTTTAGTATTTTCTAAAGAGAATTATCATATGTTTTGATTATTTTATAATTAAATCAATCTTACAATCAATCATGAGTATTTATGTTTATAAAATTATTTTAAATCACTAAAATATCTTTTAGATTTGAAAAAAAAAACATTGTTAATTAGTATATACATCAAATTTTAGTGGGATAAATTTATTTGTAAACTTTTACTAGACCAAACAACTATTACTTGGTCAAAATACAAAGCATATATCAAAATATTCATGAAATTGTATATTAAAAAGTTGTGAATAAAATGTTATGTATTATGGCTACATAACCTTATTTTTGGACATGAAATTATTGACAATAATGTAAAATTATTGAAATTTTTTATAATAATTTTGTAGTAATTTTTTTATAAGAATGACTAGTATTATAAAGGTGCTAAGAATATAAAAATAAAATCCTTGCCAATAAAGTTGAATATAACAAAGAAACAAAATTCATAGTGAAACTCTTCATTAATTAATAAATATGATTCTTAACAAAATTTTGATAGAAAATTAATAGGTCTATAAACAATAATTTAGTCATTTCTTTACTCCTAACCCCAATATTTACGTTAACAAAAATTACAAGCACAATTACAATTAAAACATAAGAATATATTTGTGTAATTTTCGTAACAAAGAAAGGAGTTAAGAAAGAGAAATAATACTTTATTAATTTTCTGCATTAAAGATTATTTATATTCTAAATAGATAAAGACACGTTCTCTTTTTAAATTATGTAAAAAGCATAAAGTTCTAAAATTTGTTCTTAAAGGTGTTTTTTTATATTTAATTGTTTATGCATAAGTATAAATATAATTATGTCTTACAAAGCAAGTTCAGAAAAGGCGGTTATAATCACCCCTAGGTAGAGCTACGCTGAGAAAGTGAATGATACATAGTGCAGTATCAGATAACTGAAGTAGACTATAATTCTCCATAGTTAGTGGAGAAGCCTCTCCTCGCTTGTCCTTGAACCCATCTTCACATGTCATAGCTGCTTGCAACACTGCGTTTACCCTCGCCGCAGCATCGCTAAAATGCCCCGTCAGAAATTCAGCTATACCGTCCACCAAGGTCAGAGCACCGTCTGTGTATGACTCCAGGCAGTCCTCCAAGCAAGCCAAGGCAAAAGGGTCGAACGATTCGTTGCTCAATAAGCTTGTTATGATTGAAATGGTTTCGGTTAAGTTTTCCAGGGCTAGCTCCAGGCTGATTATCACTAGTCCTGGAAGGTTGGTGAAATGGCTGGCAGGAACTTCTCCGAGAGCGCTTGAACAGAAATCGTAGCTCATCAAGCTAGACTTGTCCGCGCATTTTTTGCAGGTTTGGTCGATTATATCAACGGATAATGCATCGAGTGTATGAAAATTTGCAATAGGAATTGCTAGGAAGAAGAAGAAGAAGAAAAGAGAAAATGTTGTGAAAGAAAGGTGAGACATTTCTTCTCGTTAATTTGGTTCGTCATTTAATGTTTGTATATGTATACGTGGGATTCACAATTCATGGTGGAAGCTTCCTTGCTAGACTTGAATGGCTTGTTGTACTAACATGTTTCAAAACAGACCAATTGTTCGCGGAAGAAAACGGGGGATTCATTGCTTGGTAAGCCAGAAGCTAAATGCCAATTGTTATTACTGTGAAACTTTTGGTTCATTTGTGTATCAATGATCCGTAGGAAAGGAAAATGCTGGTAGAAGGAAGCTTCTAAGAAGGTCACTGTTCATGGAGTGAAAGAGGCAATCCCTTTCTCAAATCCAAAAAGCGAGGGGCTAATGAACAAAAAAAGAACAAGAAAAAGAAAAAAATTACAGAGAAGAAGGGAATTGTTTGAATTATTTTTAGCAATCTTGATGATCATCGTTCCGGAATCAATTTAGGGCTGTCAATTTCTTCAACATTGACAATTCTTGTCCAGCCAATTGATCGTATGATCATGGTAACTTCACTACAAGAAACTAAACAATTTTCAGCAAAAAAAAAAGTGCTAGCCTGTCAATTGATTCAAAGTTAACAATTGCTTGCTACTATAATCGTCATTATATTTCCAGCCGGGTGAATTTTTGTCGAAAATAAGAAACCAATTAGTTTTTTTTTTTTTCTGACTGGTTTTGATTGTTTAGTGTAGGTGTCAGGATTTCATCCTCATTGCAGGCACAAAAAATATACAGCTGTTACCATTATTTTACTCTTCTCCTATGCAATGAATTTACCTTTTTTCCTCTCTTATCAGTTTTATGAGAGGACAAGAATTTATTTATTTATTTATTATTATTATTATGAAGCAATAAGAGAATGAGATCTTTTTTGTTTTGAAATTTATTAAAAATTTTATTAGACTGCAAGTTATATAATAAGAATGCTTCCCTTTTTTTATTTTTTTTTAGAATTAAAATTCAAAGTCTTAGTCACAAAAATTAAAAATTTTTACCAGTTAAAATGTTCATGGGAGACAAAACATGGATTTCCGATGTAACCAAGAATTTTGAATTTTTAATGTGGGCCTACGCTATTGCAGGGACAGACGCAAGACTCTACAGTTTTTCCTTTTATTTAGTATTTTTCCCCTCTCCCCCCCCCCCCCAATTCTCACTGTCTCGACCCTTAACAAAACCTTGAGGTCAAACCCCCTATAAGACATTTAATATATGTGTCAATCTACAAAATTGAGTACCTATGTGATATGCATACCTACGATTCACGGATTAAGTCCAGCTTCTATCAACCAATTTACAATCTAATTATATCTTGGTCAGATTCTAAGCCAGTTTGGGTTTGACCTAGAACCAAGGTCAAGTCCATGCCTATGCATACATAGACGCACGCATATACGCACAAAATGATAAGCTCGAAATAAGATTTTACCCAAATATAACTTGCTAAAGCTAGCTTGGCAAATTTTTTACAAGTCCTTGCACAACTTTCTTCTTAAGAAAGTCTAACCAAATAATGAGAGAAACAAGACGACCGAATAAAAGCGTAGCTTACTTGCAAGGATTATACTTCTTCAACTATGAATTATTTTTTGAGCAAATTAACAAAGGATCCAAAGCAGTGAGGAATGTATGTGCCTATAAAACAAAACAAGCAAACAAATGAAGACAATAAGTTACATTGACCTCGCCTTCCCTGCCCTAGAAACCATCCTCACAAGTGCTCCTCGAATCCATCGCGGCACTCACAATGTGCATTTTGTTAAATTAATTAACATAAATGGTCATATTATTTAAAGTATGAACCAAAATAAAAGACCTAATATGATAGTCGGTTGGGTATAACGATAATTTAGATTATTAGATTTAAAATCTTTCCACTCTCCCTATTTAAAGATAACAGTTATAGTAAAAAATAACAGTTACAGGAAAGATAACCGGAAAAGAGGAGTAACTCTCTATTTAAAGATAACGGTTACAAAGGAGTAACTCTCTATTTAAGGTAACGGTTACAGGAAAAGAGGTGAACCTTTATCATTATAGACTTTTCCTCATCTCCACCATCAGAGAGAAAATGAAAGAAAAGAAAGGGAAGAGTAGGAGAAAGAGAAAAATTTTTCAGGAACAAATTGGAAGAGGATTCTTATATTCGCAACAGGACTTCAACATCACAAACACGGTATGTTGATTTATTACGATTTGTGTGCTAGTATTCACATAAAGAAAAGATCTTACATTATAAAAATAAGAATTTTATGAAAGAGAAATTCTAAAAAATTTCAATAATTGGTATTAGAGCAAATTTGCGAATACTGCAATTTACTTTTTCTTTTTTATTATTTGCGCTGGAACGCTGGGGCCTATAAAGGGAAAAAGGCCGATGTCCAAAGGAAAAGTGGAAAAATGCGTCGGTTACTGGAACAGTACGCCGACGGCGTATTGGCCAGTGTTGACTCCCACAGAATGAAAAATTTAAATATCATATTGTACACTTGTTTTTCGCATTATTGATAGCTTATTGATATTTTGTTAAATTGAATGATCTTCATAGTTGAAGATTTTGAAATTTATTGAGATCACTTCAACATAAATCAAATGTCGAAAGCTTGTTAATCACCAAAGTGACCTGGCTTGAAAGGATTTGATTTATGTTGTGAATTTCAATTGTTCATATTTTTTGGATGCTAATAAAATATTGTACAGATTTGAAATGAACAATTGTGGTTATTAATTATGAAACTAGGAGATCATCCAAAGATAGATCATTGCTTGTAATTAATGACACTAAAGGGGATTGATTATTATACTGGGTAAACGTGATTGCATGTCTAAAGATAACATTCATGTTAACTCTAGTATGATTGATTGATCTATCAAAGTATATCTAAATTAGCATCATTATTGATTAAAGTTATGTATTTGAGGATCACCTAAAGGTGAACTTAAATACATAATCAAAGTTTGTAGTGTATGTATTTAAATCCATTTAAGTTTACTCAAAGCATTAAAGTGTAAACTTGGATCATGTTTGCAGCTTCCAATAATGTTTTCGCCTTGGGCAATGCGATGATCAAATTCAATAGACTGAACTATGCGGAATGGTCTGAGCATATTCAGTTTTATTTAGGTGTTCTGGGTTTGGACTTAGCAGTCATCTCAGATGAAAAGCTTGCAGCCATTACCGAGATCAGTACAAAATTTGATGAGTCTCTTCATGAGGCTTAGGTACGGTCTAATAGGCTGAGTTTGAATTTGATGTGAATGACGATAGCTAAAAATGTTAAGCCATTGATGCCTAAGACAGAAAATGCTAAGGAATTTATAATAAAAATTAAGGAATACTCTCAATCATATATAACTGATAAATCCATTGTAGGAAGCCTAATGAGTGAGCTGACAACCAAGAAACTTGATTGGTCACAGCCTATTCATGATCATGTGACTAGTATGGTTAATATAGCAGCAAAGTTGAAAACAATAGGCATTGATATGAGTGAATCCTTTTTGGTTCAATTTATCATTAACACACTGCCTCTTGAATTTGGCCAGTTCCAAGTGAATTACAACACTATTAAAGAGAAATGGAACTTTCAAGAAATTAAGGTCATGTTAGTTTAGGAAGAAGGAAGATCAAAAAAGATGAAGGATCATTTCATTCATCTTGTTGTTCGTAATGATGCTAGTAGTAGCAAGTCTAAACCATATAAGAAAAGTAAAAAGAAGGACAAAGCCTCTATGAAAGTCATTAGAGGTCAGATCTAAAAGAATTAGAAATGCTTCTTCTGTAAAAAGATGGGTCACTTCAAGAAAGATTGTCTAAAAAGAAAGGCTTGGTTCGAAAAGAAAAGTATGTACTGTATATCAGTATGTTTTGAATTAAATGTAATTGAAGTACCCAATAATACCTGGTGGTTAGACTCTGAAGCTACTATTCATATGTCACATATTATGCAGGAATTCCTTTCAATCCAGCCCATAACAGGAACTGAGAAGTTCCTTTATATGAGAAACAGAATGAAGGCACGAATAGAAGGAATTGGGACGTACAGATTGATCTTGAACACTAGGTGTCACCTGGATCTAGAAAAGTGTCTCCATATTTCTAAATGTGCTAGGAATTTAGTTTCTATTGCAAAGTTGGATGAAGTAGGATTTAACTTTAAGATTGGAAACGGTGCATTTTCATTATATAGACATTCGTACTATTATGGATCTGGTACTTTGGTTGATAATTTGTATCGTTTTAATCTTGATACTATGTATGCTGATTCCCTATTTTTATTGAGCATATAGTATAGGTAACAAACGTAATGCACATGATGATAGTTCTACTTTCTTATGGCATCAAAGATTGGGTCATATATCCAAAGAAAGGATATTAAGGTTGGTGAAAGGTGATGTCCTGCTTCAATTGGATTTTATTGATTAGGACATATGTGTTGACTGTATAAAAGGGAAACAAACAAGACACACATCAAAGAACCTAGCCATGAGAAGTAATGAGCCTTTAGAATTGATACACACTGATATTTGTGGCCTCTTTGATATTCCAACATGGGGTGGTGAGAAATATTTCATCACGTTTATAGATGATTACTCACGATATTGTTACTTATATCTACTGCATGAAAAGTCCCAGTCAGTAAACACTCTAGAGGTGTTTATTAATGAAGTGGAAAGGTAGTTAGATAGAAAAGTGAAAGTGATTAAATTAGACAGGGGTGGTGAATATTATGGAAAACTCAATGAAAGTGGACAATGTCCTAGTCCATTTGCAAAACTTCTTGAAAGTCGAGGCATATGTACACAGAATACAATGTCTGGTACACCACAACAGAATGGTGTAACGGAAAGGCGGAATCGCACACTTATGGATATGGTTAGAAGTATGTTAAGTTACAGTGCTGTACCTTTATCCTTGTGGATGCATGCGTTAAAAACCGTTGTATATCTGCTGAACAGGGTTCCTAGTAAGGCTGTCCCTAAGACTCTTTACGAGTTATGGACAAGTAGGAAACCCAGTTTAAGACACCTTAATGTTTGGGGTTGTTCAGTAGAAGTAAGGACATATAATCCACATGAAGGAAAGCTTGATGTAAGAACCATTAGTGGTCACTTCATTGGCTATCCTGAAAAGTCCAAAGGGTATAGGTTCTATTGTCCTAACCATAGTACTAGAATAGTTGAGTCTAGTAATGCTCGGTTTATTGAAAATGGTCAGTTTAGTGGGAGTGAGGAATCATAAAAAGTGGATATTAGAGAATTACAAAATGAAAGATCCACAGTGAGCACTTCTACTCAAGTTAGTATCTTCATACCTAGTGTTTCTACTTAAGTTGTTGTTCCTTTTGTTGCATCACAGTCATGTGACATGCAAGGACAACAAATTGATACTCGAAATACGCAAAGTGAACACATAAGATATTAACAAAGTGACAATGTACAAGTTATAAATGAGCATGTGATACCACAAGAAATGGCATTACGAAGGTTTACAAGACAGAAAAGGCTAGTTGTATCGAATGATTATATAGTTTACTCACTTGAGCATGAATCGGAACTAAGCATTGATAAAAATCCAGTTTTATTTAAACAAGCCATGGAATGTAATGATTCTAAAAAGTGGTTCAATGCCATGAAGGAAGAGATGAAATCGATGGATGTAAATCAAGTTTGGGAACTAGTAAAGTTGCCTAAAGGATCAAAATGAGTTGGCTGTAAGTGGGTCTTCAAGACCAAGCGAAACTCAAAAGGTAACATCGAAAGGTATAAGGCCAGACTTGTTGCCAAAGGTTACACTCAAAAGGATGGTGTTGACTATAAGGAAACTTTCTCTCTGGTCTCTAAGAAAGACTCCTCAAAAATTATTATGACTTTGGTGGCTCACAATGACCTAGAGCTCTACCAAATGGATGTAAAGACCACCTTTTTAAATGGTAACTTAAAAGAGGAAGTGTATATGGACTAACCTGAGGGTTTCATAACCACAAGGCAAGAAAATTTGGTGTGTAAATTAATAGATCGATAAATGGACTAAAACAAGCCTCTCGACAATGGTATATTAAGTTCAATAATACCATTGCGTCATATAATTTTGTAGAGAACACCGTTAATCGGTGTATCTATATAAAGGTCAGTGGGAGCAAGTTCATTATATTGGTCCTATATGTCGATGACATTCTTTTGACTGCTAATGACATAGGTTTGTTACATGATGTCAAGAAATTTCTCTTTGAAACTTTTGAAATGAAAGATATGAATGAGGCATCCTATGTGATAGGAATAGAGATATTCCGCAATAGATCACAAGGATTGTTAGGATTGTCTCAGAAAGGCTATATCAATAAAGTATTAGAGAGATTTAGAATGAAAAATTGCTATACAGGAAAAGTTCCAATTCAGAAAATTGTTCAGTAAATTGTAATGTTCAAAGAATGATTTAGAACGAAAAACAATGGAATCCATTCCCTATGCATCGCTGGTTAGAAGTTTGATGTATGCTCAAACATGCACTCGGCTAGACATTAGTTTCGCTGTTGGAATGTTAGGCCGATATCAAAGTAATCTTGGAATAGATCATTAGAAAGCTGGAAAGAAAGTACTTAAGTACTTACAAGGCACTAAGGATTATATGTTTACTTATAAAAGATCAAGTCATCTTGAAGTAGTAGGCTACTCGGATTCAGATTATGCTACATGTGTAGATTCGAGGAAATCTACATTTGGTTACATGTTTCTGTTGGCTGGAGGAGCAGTTTCATGGAAAAGTGGGAAGCAGTCTATCATTGCTACTTCCACTATAGAAGCTGAATTTGTAGCATGCTTTGAGACTATTGTTCATGCATTGTAATTGCGGAATTTTATCTTAAATCTTGGTTTGATCGACAGTATAGAAAAGCTGTTAAGAATTTATTATGATAATTCCGCAGTTGTTTTCTTCTCTAAGAATGATAGGTATTCTAAAGGTGCAAAACACATGGATTTGAAATAGCTATCTGTTAAGGAAGAAGTACAAAACCAAAGAGTGTCCATTGAGCATATTGATACTGAATTGATGATAGTAGACCCATTAGTTAAAGGTTTGCCACCGAAAACATTCACTGGACATGTTGAACAGATAGGCATTTTGGACAAGTCCTCATTCTCTTGAAAGTCAATATTTTAGGATGCTTATATCATTGTGACACTCATGAATTCAATTAAGGTTATGGTTTTGTTTGCGCTTGGTTATCTCCATTTAGTTGTATATAGTTATAGTTTATGAGATAACTGGTAGCATATATGGAAATAAAAATTTAAAGTTTCAATATTCCTCAATAAGGTTATTATGAATTATGATGATTATATGATATATGGAAGGAATCATGTCGCTAAAAGATATGTGACCACCATGATCCAATCATTTTAATTCAATCAAGTATTATGGTTTGATGATCTTTAAGTATTGTGCACACTTATTTGTCATTGATTCATCAAGTCATAACATGGGCCAAATGGGAGATTGTTAAATTAATTAACATAAGTAGCCTATGTTATTTAAAGTATGACCCAAAATAAAAGGCCTAATATGATGGTCGGTTGGGCATAACGGTAATTTGAGTTATTGGGTTTAAAATCCCTCTACTCTCCCTACTTAAAGATAACAGTTATAGGAAAGATAACCATTATCAAAAAAGAGGAGTAACTCCCTATTTAAGGTAATGGTTACAGAAAAGAAGAGTAACTCCCTATTTAAAGATAATAGTTATAGAGGAGTAATCCCTATTTAAGGTAACAGTTATAGGAAAAGAGGTGAACCTTTATCATTACAGACTTTTCCTCCTCTCCACCATCAGAGAAAAAACGAAAGAAAAGAAAGAGAAGAATAGGAGAAAAAGAAAAATTTTTCAGGAACAAATTAGAAGAGAATTCTCATCTTCGCGACAGAACCTCAGCATTATGGATAACGGTATGTTGATTTATTACGATTTGTGTGCTAGTATTCGCATGAAAAAAAGATCCTGCATATAAAAGAAAAATTCTAGAAAATTCCAACACATTTACCTTGCAATAATCTTTGGACTTCAAGCCAATGATAGCATCTTGCAATGTTGAATTTGCATTCAAGTGGAGCTCCAAACAATCATGCGAAGCAGCTATAGCGCACGCATCCAAATCTTCTGCACCCAAAAGCTGTGAAATGTTGGAGATGATGTTTGCTGCGTTTGATAAGGCCATGTCAATAGAGATAGCCGTTAATTCTTCAAGGGCTGCATTTTGGCTCTTGGGATTGGCTTGAAGTGCTGCAAGACAGAAGTTATAACTCAATTTTGGATTGTTCTTTGCTGCTTCCTTGCAACAATGGTCGATAAGATTAGAGCTTTTTGAACATTGAAATAGGAGAAAAATGAGGAAAACAAGGTTGAGAAATTAAGGGAAAGAAGCACTTCGTATTTCTCTCTCTCAATTACCAACTTTGAAGATGGCCCGATGAATGGGAAAGATTGGACGATTGTATTTGTACACAATGAACTAAATTCAATCAAATAAATTAAATTGTCTATACTTTTCATATGTATCGTGCAACCAACATGTAACATATTTTTGTTTACTCTTCTTGCTTTCTGCTTTGATCATATGTATTTTTGTTTAGGGTGATGCGTCACCACAAACTTGTATGCCATCTTGTTCACGCAACTAATGTATACATATACACCGATATAGATATGATGAAACTTTAATAATATTATCTTCTTTTGATTTTTCTGGCCGAGTGCCATTGGTATTCTCTTTCTTCTAAGGCTTTTCCTTTTTAATTTGTGTAAAAAAAAAAGGCAAAAAAACAAAAAAAGTCGGCTTCCCTTTTGAGAGTAAAATTGTGGGCGTCTGTTATGTTAAGGAAAAAGAAGTCAACTTGCAAAAAGCCATAGATTTTAATGGAGGATTTCTTGGATCTTCGTTTATTATAGGTGTTTGTAATTTTTTTTATTAAGAATGTGTGTAATTAAGTATTTTTCACATAGAATACAGAGGATTATTAATTTTTATATGAGATATGTGAGTATTGTTGTATAGTATATTATTTAATAATATTTTAAATTTATTATTTAAAAAACAAACATGCAAAAAGCCAAAAAAAAAAAAATCTGCCTAGGGCTGTCTCTCAGTTACATGTATTTATAAAAAAAGATAAAAAAAAGAGGAGGAGATAGAGGTTCGGTATTGAAATTTAATTTTTTTTTTTTTTGTCTCTTCTCTTTTCAAAAATTTCATAATAATAATAATAAAAGAGTCATAAAACATCCACTGCATCTGGGCCAACGCCCACGAAAGTAGGCCAGGCACCTCGCTTAAAATTATTGGAGAGTGTGGCCAATTTTTCTATGATCAGATATTCTTCCAATTATTTTTTTCGACTTTAATTAAAATTTGAATATCTATATTACAGTTTATTTTTAAAAATAGTAAATTCAAGTATTTAAAAACATAATAATGAAAATTTAAATTTATTAATATTGAAATTAAACTTTAAAAAAATTTAATCTAATATAATAATATTTAGAGAATAATTTTTTTAATAAAAAAATAATAAATGACCTCAATTTTAAACTGAAATAATTAATATACTTTTGTGCAACATTTTTATTTTGTTAAAAAAAAAAATTTAAACTCTGTTTATTTCCTATTAGCTTTTTGTCGCGCCCGTGATGTAACCTCTTCTTTAACGAGGTTTAGCAACTTTCTAACTTTAAAATTTTTTACTAAGATATGAGTTTGATCCAAACTCGACATGACATTCTAAACCTCTCATTGTTGTCTTGCTAATGGTGATTAAAATTCATTATAATTGTGATTAAAATTGTGATCTAATTGAGATCATGTGCTCTTCATTATATAATTAGATGTACCAACATAATCATTTGTAATTTTTGTTATACGTGATGTAAATATTTGATTTTATATATTTATAACAAATAAATTATTTAAATTATAATATATTCTTCTTAAGTATATAAATAACTTTTGAAATTCCATTTTTTATATAATAAGTAATTTATTTTAATTTTTTATGGTAATTAGTTTATGAATGGCTAACTTTTAAAATTAATTTTACGTTATTAATTTTTGGTTAAGATAATGCATTTTTTATGTAATTATTTTTAAATAAATTATGAGTAAAAAGTAAGTATTTGTTAGAAATTATTTTCATTAAAGAAATTACTTTTTTTGGTATGAAAATAGAGATTATCAATAGATAATTGTGATTGTATAAAAATAAATCCACTAAAGAACAAATTTTGCATATCACAATAGATGCTGTCTCTTTAATGGATTAACCGACAAATTATTTTAGATATAAAAATATCCCACAGATAATGTCTTTTTATGGACTAATGACCCTTTTTTTTATTTTTTATAAATTATATAAACTCATCTATAATAGAAGAAGAGGCAATACACACTAAGAGGTTATATTAACTTATTTTCTTGTAAAAGTGTATTTGTCGAGAGCAAGTAAAATTTTTTAAGAAAATTTTGATAGTTTTTGAGGTTGTAAAATTGAGAAATTAAGAGATTAAAAAACACAATTATGGAAATATGTTGTGGTCATAGACTTGAGTACTATTGTAATCAAGAATCAAAATATTGTTGTATTTGATCTCATCCTAATTGAAGAGTTTGATAGTGAATTTAAAAATTCCATGACAATGGTTTTGAGAAAAGGATGCAAGAATAAGAATTCTAAACTTCTATAAATTATCACGTCCTATTCTTCTCAAACTCAATATTTTTTGTATAATCAAGAGATTGTAAAATTTTTTAGTTTTTGATGTTATAAAATTGAGAAATCAAAAGATTAAGAAATACAATTATGGAAGTGTATTGTAAAAAGGTCATAGATTTAATTATTGTTATAATCCATAATCAAAATATTGTTGTATTTGGCCTCATCCTTATTGAAGGGTTTGATAGTAAATTCAAAATTTTCAAAACAATAATCTTGAAAAAAGGATGTATGAACAACAATCCTAAACTTTTATAAATGATCACGTCTTACTCTTTTCAAACTAATATTTTTTGTATAAACTTGTACATTCATCAGGCCTTTTATCATAACATATATTAATATTTTTTTCTTTTATGCAAATTGGTCATTTGTTTTGTAAATTAAATTTGTTTAATTTATTTTCTTACGTTAACCAATAATAATAACATTATTGATATTATATTAATCCATTTATATATTACATTATATTTTTTATATGTTGGGATAATTGTCATTCCAATTTTTGTACACACATTATAATTTTGTGTCCTTTAACAATCCAACTCACCCTCCTTTTGGGTAATTTTTAGGACTAACACTAATTGCATTTAGATAAAATTATTCATAGAATTATGCATAGTTTTATAATTTTATTAACATAAGACTTCAAAGTTATCATAAACATGCACAATTCACTTTTTGCATATATGACTTACATGTGTCAAAATTGAAATAGTTATATGCAAAACTAAATATATACATAAGTAATAGTATAAATTGTATTTCTCTTAAATCATTAGTTCCCATAAAACCTCAAAAAACTTTAATTTTTATATCATTATTTTGAAAAATAATTTATTTCATAACATTTAATAATTAAAATATATATTAAAATAATAATATCTAATCTTATCATTATGATTAAATATATCTTTTAATCATATAAATTACAATAATAATTTGTATAACATAAGTGTCAAGTTATACGTGTGTACACACACACATATAATTGATATTATAATAGTATATAAAAGTCATCCAATTTCAAAATGCATTTAATATAAATTATTAATATTTTATATTATACTTCTTACTTATTTTTTATTATTTGTGATTCAATTCAACATGCAACTCTAAATATCATCAAATTAATTTTAAGTAAAATCCCCATTTTAAGAATATTAACTTATAATATTACTAAAATAACATATTTAACATTATATTTTAATCTAACAAACCTAACCCTTCATTCATCTTTTCTAATCTCTAACCCTTTAATAAAAATAATTGGTAAAGTCTTATTGTTGTTCTATATGGATTTGTAGTAAAGCAACCTTAATGAAATGGTGTTATAGCCTAAATTCAACATCTAAGGCAAATGTAACCTTGACTATCCAGAATTTATTTATTTAATGCATGGCTGACTTCTTCCAATTCCTTCATTGCCACCTTATTTGCTATCAATGGCAACCTAACCATCTCTAACCACTATGTGATGATGTCCTCTAATCACTACTTTGATTTTATTAGGGGTATTCATTTAGGATAAATTTTGGATTATTTTAGAACTGACTTTTAATTTTTATTTTTTATTGTTGAATTTATGTTAATTTAGTTACTATAAATGTTGTGAAAGGATGTTGTTAGATAATCATTATCACTATTAAGCTAAATTAATAAAATGACACATTCAAAAATACCTAAAAGGTGTTAAATACTAGTTAAGGAACAATGTAAAAAGGACGATTAATAACAAATTCAATTCTTTCTTTAAAAATTCCTTTTTCCTTTTCTCTCTCTTTTCTCTTGATTCTCTATTTTTTAACCGTAATTTCTTTCTCTCAAATTTTTTATTACTTACTTTGGATAATCATACCTTTAGTTTCCAAAATTTCTTAAGGTCTTAAAATTTGATATCAAAGCAATTGAGCTAGTGATACTTGAGAAGCACTACACTGGTGAAGAAAGTTAAAGTAGTGACAATAATAGAGGTAACCATGGTAAAGGATAAGGATAAGGTGATTTGAAAATTGGAGAAGTAATTCTCAAGGTTATTTGAGGAAAATGTAAATCCCAAATAATTAGTACAAATGTTATGTTAAAAAGTCATAAAATTCTTAGATCAAGGTAAGCTTATAGAGCCATCTTTAATTATGAACCCTAGTATTGTTAAGGATTAATTTGGTATACTACCTTTATTGAAGGAACACAAATTGATGAAAGAAAGGACAAAATCAAGTTATATTAATTGGAATCTTAGGTTTTACTACCTTATTTGGAAGACAAAAATATTAAAGAATGAATTATAAAGTATAATAGATATTTTAAAATCTATAATATTCCGAGTAACAAAAAGTGGAATTGGTTACAATGTACTTAGGTGAATAAGTAGAACTGTGGTTTAAAGGTTGGTTAGCAGATCAAGCATATATGACATAAGAAAAGTTTATTAAGGACCTCTGTGTGTGGTTTAGAATTGGTAAATTCTCTAATGTAGTATAAAAATTTAATAAATTGACTTAAAATATACCTTTGAAAGAGTATCGAGAGAAATTTAGGGAGTTAAATGCTTTGATGAAAAGTACAAACCCTTATTTAATAAAAGAGTACTTTATGTCTAACTATATAAATGAATTGAATAACTTGATTAAGTCAATCGTGAAAATGTAAGAATTGAAATCATTAACTCATTTGCATAAACTTTTGAAGATCCAAGAAAAGGTAGTTTTTGGGTTGGGTAAAGCTAATAAAATGATGAATAAAGGGTTAGTAAAAGGTAATTGAGATATTATTGTAGTCAAAACTCTTAACCAAATTTAGGATAGAAGACAAGGCTAATTTAAAGGTAGTCTTACAAGAATGAATAAACCATAAGAGGAATCTTATAGTAATATAAGACATGGATTAAGAGGAATGGAAAATAAATTCCAATAAGATAGTAATAGAAGACCCAATCTATGTTAAAAGTGTGGAGATAGGTAGTTTTTTAGACACAAATATGGTAAAAAGAATAGTATGAACATGATGGAAGGAGAAAAGGTTAAAAAAGAGCAAAAGGAGGGAAAAAAAGAGACCTTTTTTATTAGGAATTAGGAGGGCAAATAGAAACTTAATAGCCCATTTTTATTTATGTTATAACTAGTTTTATTAGCCTTAACACCATTCATATTAAAAGACAAGTTGGTAACAAAACCTTAATGATTTTGATTGACTCAGAAAGCATTTATAGCTTCCTAAATTCTTCCTTGACGAGGGAATTATCATACTAATTAGTCCATATAAGTCTTTTTTTAATCATTGTAGGGGATTATTATAAAGTAATTAATAGAAAAAAGACTTATACTTTTGAATGAAAGATGCATGGTCAAATGTTTAGGATTGGTTTAAGGATTATGAATTTAGGATCCTTGTATATAATGTTAAGGGTAGATTAGTTAGGGCAATTTAGACTTGTGTTGTTGGATTTTAAACATTGCAAACTTTTGTTTGTTAAGAAGGGCAAAGTTGTAAAGATTATAAGCACAATTCAAAAGGAGGGAGTTAGCTTCAAAATGATTAATGGAATTCATTTACAAAATTTTCTTAAGATGGAAAATATAGGGTTACAAGCTCATTTATGCTTCATATCATCCCAACTAGATATTGTAATGGATTTTTTAGGAGACAAGAAAGCAACTAAGGTTCTTGAACTATTACAACTAGTCCTTGATACCTATAAAGATGTCTTTTAAGAATATAAATGGATATCACCACCTAAATCACATGATTATACCATCCCATTAAAACCTATAGCTCAAACTGGCAATTTAAGCCTATATCGATGCCTCGATTGCCAAAAGACTAAAATAGAGATGATGATCAAGGAAATGATGAAAGCCTCTATTATATAAAACAACACAAGCCTTTTTGCCTCTCTAGTGCTATTAATGAAAAAACAAATGGATTTTTAGAGGTTTTGTGTGGATTACGAGTAACTTAGTTCCTTAACTATCAAGGATAAATTTTCAATGCCAATAATAAATGATCTCTTAGATGAGTTACATGGATTTATTATGTTCTTAAAGATTGATTTAAGGGTAAAATGTCATCAAATTAGGGTTAAGGAGGCAAATATACCCAAAACAATATTTAAAACTCATTATAGCCACCACAACTTTAAAGTCATGCCTTTTAAGTTGACAAATGCCATTATCACCTTTCAATCTCTCATGAACCATGTATTTAGGTAGTATTTAAAGCACTTTATACTAATATTATTTGATAGTATACTTGTTTATAGTGCTTTAATAGAGGAATATGTATCTCACTTATCATTAGTATTACAAGTCCTAAAGAAGGAAAAGTTGTATGTGGAAAGATCTAAATACTCTTTTAGGTAAAGCCAAATGGAGTACTTAGGCCATATCATTTCAGCTAAAGTAGTGTCTACTGATCCTAACAAAGTGGCTACCATAGTAAATTGGCTTATATCTACCTTTCTTAAATCCTTAAAGGGGTTTTTATTAAACACTATGGTATTATAACTAAGCTTATAATAAAGCTTTTAAAGAAGAATAAATTCCAATGAAGAGTGGTTACTAATGAAGCTTTCACATAACTTAAAAAGGTTATAACAATAGCCCCTATATTAGCCATGCCTAGTTTCTTGAAGCCATTTATAATGAAAGCTGATGCTTTTGAAGTGACATTAAAAACTTATTATTGCAAGATGGTAGACCTATAACTTGTTTTAATTAAAAGTTACATGAGAAAAATATAAGTCTTTCCATTTATAAGAAAGAACTATTGGTAATCTTTATAACATCTAAATAGAAGCATTACCTAGAGGGACACCTTTTCATTATCAAGACAAAGCATAAGAGTTTGAAATTCTTGTTACAACAATAACTTTATACTTATATTTAATAAAGGAGATTACCAAATTCTTAAGATTGGACTACAATATTCAATTAAAAAAAGGAATGGAAAATAAGGTGGCTAATGTATTGTTTAAAAGGGAAAAGATTAACTAAGGTAATGTGGGGGCCTATTAAGCCATCTTAACACATATTCTTGAATGGGAATAGGAGGTTATCAACAATTATGCTTCCAATCCACTGGCAACTAAGTTGTTGCCACTTATTATAGGCTCAAATAATGTTTTTATTAGCCTTGAATGAAAAAGAATGACTAAAAATGATAAAATATATTTAATAATAGTATATTCGTAAACTTTAATCAAGAATAATATTACTATTCTTCTTTTCATATCCCATTAAAAATAATTATAAATGATCAGTCTTAAGACAAATGATTAAAAAACTCAATGTTATTATTCTAAAACAATTTCAAGTTGAAAGGACTAATTATGCTCTTGTCAAACAATCTACTTGTATTTTGTAGAATAAACGGTTGATTTATTATTTTAATTATCCCAAAAAAAAAAAAAAA
>CM038609.1:2556451-2573265 GCA_021533255.1 Ceriops tagal | reverse complement strand
AAAAAAAAAAAGAGAACTATCTTCATGCCTTTAAGGATGAATTAAAATTAAAGCACTTGAGAAATTTTCACTTTTCTTTTTCTGGCTATATTCAGATTGTTTGAAGCAATGGAGTCCACTATTTATTGGATAAGAATATACAAGGAAGTTTCCTACTTTTTCTCAGTTTTTTTCCTTGGATGAAATTTGTTAAGAAACCATCCAACCTAAAAGTTTAAGTTGTCAGGTGAGGTCCAAGATTGAATCATATATCAAACTTTAACACGCTTCCTCACAATAAAGTCTAGCATAGCTGGGCTGGAAGCATGAACAAAGCACAGTCCCACCATACTTTTAGAAATTTACAATTAAATGCGAGGGCAGCATAATTTGAACTCCTAATCTCTTGGTCATGAAGGCTCTGATACCATATTAAGAAACTTTCCAATCCAAAAGCTTAACTAGTTGGGTGAGGCTTAAGAATAGATCATATATTAAACTCTAATAAAATTCATGAGGAATTTTGAATGTTGGGTGGCATGTCTTGTAATGTCAGAGAAGTTTTAATATTTGTGTTTCCAGATCTCATTAAGGGTTGGAAGTGTGCTTATATCCCTTAGGACTCCTTTCCTAAAAGCTTTCTTTGAGCCAACTTTTCATCTTCCTTATATGATTGTTTTGTTGCTGCTAATGTCCATCTTGGTGTTAGGTTCTTGGTGTACTGTTTGACAAATAGTTTTACAGCCGCTTGCACTTTGCAGGTTGGACCAGGCTCTTTACTTCGAGCTCCACTAACTGATGTGGGCAGAAGTGTGTGAGTGTGAACTTCTTTAATGATTGATTGTACTCATTTTAATTAAACTCCCTTATTACCATCTTCATTTTAACCCTTCTTTCTTTTCTTTTTCAGGGTGACAAGATCACTGTGTGCGAGCCAGACATGTCCCATCGATTTGATAACTCCTCCAGACGATTGCCATGTTAATTATACCCTTTCATTCTCTCTTCAGGTAATTTTCCAATCTGAGTTTAAGTACTTTTACTTGGTAGTCCAAACCTGTGTCTAATCAGATATAAATTAAACCTATGGGACAGTAAGAAGTTAAATTGAAAGCAGATTGCAGTCTGAATTGGAAACACTGGAACATTATTAAATCAATTCATCATTACAGAATTACTTTTCTTTATCGCTTTGTGTCCCCTTAATGACATTAAAAGGTAGGGAACATGGTTATGGGGAGTTACCTCCGGGTATTTTTGTTTCATCATTCTTGTCTTTTGAGGCTCCAGAATTTACAATGATATTTCACCATCACAACATGTCAGAATACGTCATGGAAGATGATAATATCATATTGCAGATTACTGGAAGATATTCACTAGATGTGTTCTGGAGTTCTAATCTGGACATTTGGGATTTTGGGATGTAGATATGCCATTGTAGAAGGATTAGAGCCTGAAGCATTTGCTGCACATTTATTGGAGTTCTTTAATTGTTTTTAAATATTAGCTGTATGTTGAGAACTCCACTGGCATCTGAGGAATGAACCTTCAGTAGAGCTATATGTTGGGTTGAGTGGTTGTGGGCGAGTTTGCTCAAATGGTTGTATACTCCATTTTTGTTTAGCTTTTCACTTAGGCACAAATATGGTTTTGATTTTTGAGCTTAAACTTGAATTAAGGTCAAGCCCTGGCTTATACATTATGAGGAGTAGCTTTGGCTTAAGACATTTTGAAGGGTGTCCTTTGGTCTGCTTGACCACAGGATTTGTGAGTGGGGTTGTAAATTTTGACAAACATGCAGCATTTCCATTGACAGAAGCTGGAGTATTTTGTGCTTATTTGATAAGTGGGAGTTTCTTGTTTGAGTTGTGACTTGCCAAATTGCAGTTCAGTGCATTTTGTGTTGCTTTTGAGCACTGCACTATAGATGGACCCTAGCAGCTTTTAGTTATATTTGTGTTGTCCATGATAGGGAAGAACTGGCACTGCTGAATACTTAAAGCTTTTGAAATTTCTTCTGTCTCATTGGAATTTTCTTTATTCATCTCTGTGTGGAGTTTGACACCTCTTTTTCCAGCAGAAGCAAGTACTGGATCAAAATACTACTTTACAATTGCTGCATTATCCCACCATGTCTTTTCCCAGATAAATTGTGGGATTTATTGTAGGTCTTCAATTATTTAGTTGCTTGACTGCAAGATTGTAAAACCTGAAGATTCCAGGGAACACACAATTGGACTTGACCTCTGAACTAAGCTATGATCAAAGTTATGTTCTTTCTGTTTCTTTATGCTTGCTGTGCTGTTCCTTATGCCATCCTGCATAATCTTTTTTGTTGTGATCCAAATTTTATTTTTCAATCAGTTTCAGCCATAAGGGATTAATAGTTTTTCCTACTTGAGAAATTCTTGAAATAAAAATCCATCACTTTTCCGTTGGCAGATTTGTCGTGTAGAGGATCTCCTTGTGATTGGCACAATTAAGGGGAGTATTATCCACATTCACAGGGCGAGAACTATTGTCATTGATAATGATGGCTTGATTACTGCATCAGGATTGGGTAGTGCAAGCTATTTCATGCAGTATTTTTTTTATTGTGTTGATTGCTTTTTTTTTTTTCTTTTGATTTATTTTGACATTATGCTTCTAATTATGTAGACATTCCTTTCCAGGTTGCACTGATGGAATTGGAAAAGGAAACTATTCAAATGGGGTTGGCAGTGGTGCTGGGCATGGGGGACACGGGGGCTCAGGATATTACAATGGGATTGTGAGCAATGGTGGTAGTAAATATGGCAATGCTAATCTCCCCTGTGAGTTGGGGAGTGGAACTGAGGGTCCCAACCAGAGTTATGGAAATGCAATTGGAGGGGGAATGATTGGTAAAGTCTTCAAATATCTATGTTTTACCATCTAGCATTCTTTACATTCAATACCTGTGCTTGAGTTACCTATGCCTGTGATCATTGTTTATGTTTTGCCTTATGATTTGAATCTTTCCACCAAAAAGCACTCAGGCCACTTAATTAATAGACCAGGTTTACCTATTTGTGTTTCTTGTTTGTCAGTGATCGGCTCCAGCCAGTGGCCTCTGGCAAGGCTTGACCTTTACGGATTTTTGACGGCTGATGGTCAGAGCTTTGATAAAGCATCAGTGAAAGGTAATGGTTCTTTGATTGGTGGACTTGGTGGGGGTTCTGGTGGGACAGTACTTCTTTTCCTTGAGGAGCTAATGCTTTCTGAGAACTCAAGCTTAACTGCTCTTGGGGGCAATGGTGGGACTCTTGGTGGTGGTGGAGGTGGGGGTGGAAGAATTCATTTTCATTGGTCAAAGATCAACACTGGAAATGAATATTTTCCAATTGCAACAATAAGCGGTTTAATTAATTCTAGGTACGGTTTATTGCATTATAAATTGCTTAAGTCTTTTAGGACAAGTGATTGTATGGACCTGTTAGGTCAATTTTACAAAGCTTTTTGTTGCTTGTGTCTGATATGCCATGGGTTGAAGTGATGAAATTATCATTTCTGCAAAATGTAAGTAGAAACCTGCATACGCTAGACAAAACTGTCCCAGCAAGCAAAGCGGGGAGCCCTGTGCACTGAGAATGCCCTTTTTACTCTGACATGTTAAGACATTGTAGGATTTTTTTTTTTTTTTTTAACTTGTACCATTGATAAACTGTGTCACTTTGTACAAGTGAAAGTTTGATTCCTTTTATTTTTGCCTTCAATGTTTTTTTTCTGTAGACTGGCATGAATGTTAATCTATTTGGAGACATCATAAAGTGGAGTGAATTATTGTACAGCAGTCAACAATATGTGAACTTATTTTTCATTAGCCTTCATTGGCCTTGCAATGATCTATTCTTCTGTTAACCTCTTGTGTACAATAAAAAAAGCTATTTATGGTGGCAAAACTAATTTATTTTCTAATTAAGGAGTCCCCTGTACTATAATTAGCATAAAACATATAGAAGTTTCTGATGGCATTTTACTTAATGTGTGTCACAGTGGAGGAGCAGGTGAACATGGTGGTCATTTTGGAGAGGAAGGAACAGTTACTGGAAAAAAGTGTCCAAGGGGACTCTATGGTACATTTTGCCAGGTGCACACATTCTTTAATTGTAGTGTCTTATTGTGATTGTTGCTTTTGTTGTTGAAGTTATGGAATCTTGGACAATTGATTCTGACACCATCAAAGCCACATGGATAATGCATTATAGTCCTTACATCTGTCAGTACCATTACGGTGTGTGGGCTTTCATTGGTGTGCTTTTACTGGAGCATTCTTCATTTGCATCAAAAGTTCTTCCAAGTTAACTCCAACCTTAATATTTCACAAATTAGTTGCACCTATTGGCGAAGAGACCAAATGCACCAGCATGAAAAACATACTTATATTAAAAGTTATTTAGTACTCAAACATAAATATCTGCTTGTTATATTTTGCCTAAGCATGGTATGAAACATGTGCCTCTCTTAGATTCTGAAACTTAAGTTATCAGTTATTTTTTATTCACACTTGTAAATCAGTCTTCCATAATTTTATTATACATCTTACAGGAATGCCCTGTGGGTACTTACAAGGATGTTATTGGCTCTGATGAAAATCTTTGTACTCCTTGCTCTCTTGATCTTCTTCCTAATCGTGCAAACTTCATATATGTGCGAGGTACTTTTGATGAGTGATACTTCTTTCAACTTGTAGCCTCTTTCTTTCTCTATTGATATTTTGCTTGTGTATGGGCTTTGTACTGATTGTAGGGGGAGTCACTCAACCACCTTGTCCCTATAAGTGCATATCTGACAAATACAAGCTGCCAAATTGTTACACTCCTCTTGAGGAGCTGATGTATACATTTGGGGGCCCATGGCCTTTTGCCCTTCTTCTGTCTTGCCTTCTGCTGCTTCTATCTCTATTGTTAAGTACATTGAGAATCCGAGTAGTTGGATCAGGTTCTTTTTGTGCGAGTTCAATTGATCACCAGAGTCATCAACATTTTCCTCATCTACTTTCCCTGTCCGAGGTTAACATTCAAAGTGAATTTCTTTTTGGTTTGTTTCGACTAGTGTTTTCTGCAGCCATGACAACGCTATATAGTCTATTTGCAATTTCATTTTGTTCTTTTTTAAACCTAGGTGCGGAGAACTAGGGCTGAAGAAAGTCAGAGCCATGTTTACAGAATGTACTTTTTGGGTCCGAATACATTTAGGGAACCTTGGCATCTTCCTTATTCTCCTCCCAATGCAATTGTCGAGCTTGTGTAAGTGAACTGCATCTGCATTGTTATGTTCATCAAATGTATTTGCTAGACATCAGCATTATTTTTATTGCTTTTATTTATTATTATTATTTGTTATTGTTATTTTACAACTAAAAGAGAATTGTATTAGTTAAGGCTCTTTTAAACCAAAGGAAATGCTATACATGCACAAAAGGAGTAATTCCTTTTTACTGTCTATACAAGAAGTTTTAAGGGGGTAAAACCAAGATATTGAATCTACATCATCATGGACTTATCTACCAAACTTTCCACATATATATAAGCCATCGAGTTTGGCTGCCTTCACATAAGCCTGAAACAGCCAATAAAATAGCTGTGCAATACTACAAGCCTTTGTGGTTAACTACTTGTTCCTTGGTTGAGAGCATTCATGAGCAAATTCTTGGCCCACCCAAATTGTTTTATGCTGTGCAGTCAACTGGCTTACTTATTGTATGATGCTTTTTTAACTTTAGTTTTTCTGCCTTCTTTTTGGTTTTTGGTCACTTACTGGAGCATGCTAGCCTGTTAAGCAGATTGTTGGTCCAGCACACTCATAAGAAATCTTTCAATTGAGCTATTCTGAAGCATTGATATTTTGAAGCACAAACTTGTTTTGGCAAACAATTATTTGGTCATATATCTGTCAATTTTCATACATAAAGGCATAAAGATTTCAAATTTCAGGTATGAAGATGCTTTCAACCGATTTATTGATGAGATAAACTCTGTTTCTGCATATGATTGGTGGGAAGGTTCAGTGCATAGCATACTATCGGTGCTGGCCTATCCTTGCGCCTGGTCTTGGAGACAGTGGCGCCGGAGAAAGAAAATTCATCGCCTTCAGGAATATGTCAAGTCTGAATATGACCATTCATGTCTACGTTCATGCCGATCACGGGCCTTGTACAAAGGGATGAAGGTTTGACTCTTTATGATTTGGAAATTTTTAAGCTGCAAATTGTGTTCGCCAAACATTTTGCTCAACTCACAGGGGGTTTTCTTTCTTATTCTTACTTAGGGTTTCTTTCTTAAGGTTGACATTGGTCACACAATTTTCCAAAATTACATCAACCTCTTATCATTACTGAATTAATAGTGGATTCACCTTCCAGCACTTTCTGTTTTTTCCCTTCAATATTGCTTTTGAAGATCATATTTGGGAGGATGGATCTCTTTTTGCATAATTATGGATCACTTTATTGCTGCTGTTGGTTTTACCATGGGTTCAACTTGCCATATAAGTTTCAAAATGAGGTTGTTAAATGTTGGCTCTTCATCTCAGTTTTCTGTGGTATTTTTCAGAGAATGTTATTTGCATTCTCAGAGTATGATGGATTTTTGTATTGATCTTAACAACAATGCAAATATCAATTGTTCTAGGTTGGAGCAACACCAGAACTAATGGTTGCATACATTGATTTTTTCCTTGGTGGTGATGAGAAGCGGTTAGATATTGTTTCTATAATAGAAAAGAGATTTCCTATGTGCATACTCTTTGGTGGGGATGGGAGCTATATGTCACCATACAGCCTTCACAGTGACACATTGCTGACCAATCTTCTTGGTCAGGTATTATTTTTCACCTATCATTATATCATTTTCTTAATATTCATCAGAAATTTAAGAATAAGTTGTTTCCAGCATGTCCCAGCAACTGTATGGAACCGTTTGGTAGCTGGTTTAAATGCTCAGTTGAGGACTGTGAGGCATGGATCTATCCGCACTGCACTGCTTCCTGTCATCAATTGGATAAGGAGTCACGGAAACCCTCAACTTGACTTCCATGGAGTTAGGATGGAGCTAGGATGGTTCCAAGCTACTGCATCAGGTTACTATCAGTTGGGTATCTTGGTTGTAATGGGTGAATATCCTCTCTATGGTGTGGATCAGTCTGATTTTCCAGATAGTGGCAATGGTGCATGTACAAGGTAATCATATGAGACTGCTTGAGCTATGTTATGCATTGGAATGTCCATTTTCTCATTGATTTTAGAGCCCTTTTTAGAGTTTAATATATGATCCATTCTGGAGCCTCACTCAACAGCATAAGTTTTTGGGTGGAATGGTTTCTTGATATGTTATCAGGGCTTTCATGACCAAAAGATCATGAATTTGAATTATGCGGCCTTTACATTTAATTGTGAATTATTTGTTCATGCTTCTTGGACTTTGCATGAGAGGGTGTGTTAGAGCTTAATACATGATTCATTCTGGAGCTTTTCCTAGCAGCTTAAGCCTTTGGGTGAAATCAGAACCTTTATGACCAAGAGATCATGAGTTCAAATCATGTTACTCTCGCATTTAATTGTAAATTTCTGGAGTCCAGAAGAGCCTTGTTTGTTCATGTTTCTAGCCCAAAGGAGTAGGGCTTTTATGCAAGGAATGTGTTAGAGCTTAATATATGATTCATTCTGGGGCTTCACCCAACAGCTTAAGTTTTTGTATGGAATGGTTTCTTGTCACCCCTACAACTTGAGCCAGGCACTCTATAAAAATCAATGGTTTATCTGTTGCCTTTGTGGTACGTTACTGGCTTTTTTATGTTCTTGGAAAGAGCTGGAGCAAGATTATTGTATAAACTGGAAGGGGAAAAAAATGCAGTTTGGGTCATAAGAATGAGCTAAGGAAAAAGTGAATCCTGTCCAATTCTAGGCAGATGGCTTGTCTTTGTGTGGAGTGCTTATGACTGATTTTCATGGTGCATTAGGGAGGAGCAATTCCAAATTTTTGTAAGAAGCCTTTATTTGTTAGGACAGCGGATTATAATTATAACTTCAGAGATGTGCTCACAAACATGTCATGGGATTCTCTTGCTTGTTGGACTCCTGTCATTTCCTCATTGTTGTAAGTTATTGTCAATTTATTTGGCCCTTTATTTAATTGTATTACAGTAAGGACATCTCATGTACAAGCAGAAGCATAAAGCATTTGCAGAAAGATCGACCATCCTTGAGTCAAGTTTTATCCCGTAAAAAGATGACTGGGGGAGTAAATGGAGGCCTTATAAATGATGCTAGTTTGAAATCTTTGGACTTTAGAAGGGACTTCCTCTTTCCTCTTTCTCTTTTATTGCACAACACAAGACCTGTTGGTCGTGAGGTATGTCAATGCAGTATTTAGCACTTATTGCTGTGGTGACTGTTCTGATAATTCCTATAATTTAATGGTTGAATATTTGTGTTTCAGGACACTCTTCAGCTTTTAATCACTGTCATGCTTTTGGCCGATTTATCTGTTACCCTTCTTACATTGCTTCAGTACTATTGGATTTCTCTTGCCACATTTCTTGTTGTTCTGCTTATTCTTCCTCTATCCCTGCTTTCTCCATTCCTGGCTGGCTTGAATGCCTTATTCAGCAAAGAGCCTAGAAGAGCCTCACTTGCTCGCATTTATGCATTGTGGAATGCTACATCTCTAACTAATGTTGTAAGTTATCCCAACAGCTTAAGAGTTCATACCTGAAAAAGCTACTTCTTGCTATCATTTGAACAATTTTGGGTCTTATTCTTTGTATAAGCTTCAGGCCAGATGCCATCTATTTATAATGTTTTCAACCTATTTTTAAAAAATGTGGCCCAACAAAAATTTATTGCACATGATCTTACATTGTCACGCTCCCAGAGACTTCACGAGCTGATAATTCCTTGCTTTGTGCAGGCTGTGGCTTTCATATGTGGTGCCTTCCATTATGGAATTTCCTACTTCCAGCCACCTGATAAGGAAAATCCATGGAACATAAGAAAGTAAGGCTTTATAATCCCTTACATTCCAAAAGAAAAAAGATTGAAAGATGACTTTTTAAAATTGCCAAATTGACAATCATACATATGCATGTACTTATTTTTGCATACATTTGTGTACCACTTGCTAATCATTAATTTTCTTGCCTTGTAAAGAAGTTTAATAATTGGAATTTTGTGACACTTTCCAATATGATGCCAACTTTGGAAATACCTGTTCTTGTGATTTGCATTTTTGTTGAAGTCCTAGGTCACTCGGTCATCTCCTTTCCAACACCCTTGGAATGACTTCATTATTTCAAAATGCTCTTTTAAAATAGTTTTATTGATGATGTTAAATTCATTGGCATTCCAAGCCGAGGGGAAACTTGCCTGTCTTGTGTTGTAAAGCAATTTCTTTTACGTTGGACTTCTTGAAGATATAGGTAACTCCTGGCAGGAGCAAGAGCAAGCATTATCTCACCTTCATGTCTTAATTTTATTGTTCGGCTAGATCCAGAGGGTAATATATTCTAGTCAATTCATTCCATAACCTGTGCCCCGTTAAGTATGCTACCCTACCCAATTTAACCTAACTGTGCAAGAATTACAGAATGTTGTCCTAGGAAACTTGACCCAATCTTCAACTTGATCAGTGACTTTATTACACTCAGTTAGATACTGCCTTTTAAGACTTGTTAAAACATTTTAGTACCTTTCTGGCTTCCTGTTTACAAAACTTCAGAATTTCATGTACGATTACATCCCTTAAGGTTCGTAACTTGTTTGTGACTGCAGAGAGGATGATAAATGGTGGCTTTTGCCAACCATTCTTGTTCTTTTCAAGTCAATACAAGCTCGTTTTGTAGACTGGCATATTGCCAATCTCGAGATTCAAGACTATTCCCTATTTTGTCCGGATCCTGATGCATTTTGGGCCCATGAACCTAGTTCTTGATTCAGGAAATCATTCAGATGGAGCTCTAAACATCTCACTCTCTCAAGTTTGACAGATCCGGCGGGGGTAATAGATGATGGCTTCTTCGATACAGGTGCAACTATTCTTCTGTGTACATTGTTTAAATTTGTGTAAAGCATTGGTTTGGGTGTGCAAGATTCATCGTTTTTCAAGTGTTGTGCTGCAGTATCACAGGAAAGCTACTTGAGCAAGTTAGGATAAGTAAATATTTATAGATTAGTCACTAGAAGATTGAGGTTGTGTTGTACATGGGAAAAAAAACTATAAATGAGTTGATCATTTTTCAGACATGGTCCAAGCTTACCTCGAATCAGATCGTTTATTTCTCATTTTCAGTCATTTTCTCTATTCAATTGGGTTCGACCAATTCTTAATAGATTTTGACTTTTTTTGTTTTTTTTTTTTTATTGGATTTTTAAGGATGAATCGGACTGGCGATCCCACTGATTCTCAAGTTTTACAGTCCAACTCGTTTTGGTAATTGACAATAGCTGGTTGATGCAATTAGATGACAGCAATTTAGTTTGCTGCTTATATTACAAAGGCAGGCTGAACCTTCTCCTAAAACAGCATGTATAGTTTCCACCTCCGGAAAATTTACCCTCTGACATTTTAAACTTTGCTTTTATTACAAAATACATACTAAGTTATTAACAATTGAAATATAAAATAATAATAATAATACCACATCATTGAAAAATACACTTCGTTAAACGACCACTACTAAAAATTAGATGAATATCGGCTAGTTTCAAGTTTACAAACAAGCCTTGTACGATGCAGTAAAACTTTTCATGAAGGTAAACTCTAATCTGAGCATCAATTTATCCAAAGACCAGGAGATGTTATCACTTATTACTGATCATTTTTCGACGAACAAACAACTAACCAACAACAATTCATTTTCTGTCTTAAATTGAATATTCTACTTCACTCGGAAATGTGGAATTAAGTTCATATTAGAAATTTTCTGGACTTAAAAATATAGATGATTATCAGCTAGCTTTTTCTTTCCTAAAAAGCAACCAAAAAAAAATCATTGGAATTCATTTCTAAACTAACTTGTGACTACACATATCTAAGATAAATCTCATTATGCAAATCATGAGCTGTTAGGTGCACTACTTATAGGTACAATATGTATGAGTATGATGCTTCTTTTAGTTCCCTTGTGATAGAATAAAAACCTCGGAAGAAAACAAAATGTAGTAAACGCTAAGGATTTGTCATATTGGGATATATATATATATAATATGTGGTAACGAGAACAGTACATCAGAGTGGCGCAGCGGAAGCGTGGTGGGCCCATAACCCACAGGACCCAGGATCGAAACCTGGCTCTGATACCTTCTGCCGTTATTTTTCTGTCTATTTTCTTTCTTGTTTAGAAGTCAGTTATCATCATGCTCATGTGTAATGTGCAATTATTGAATTTGCCATAGTTTATTTATTCATTTACCCTAGCAAATATTGTGGAATTACTGATAAGAGTTTTAATTGTAAATACATTAAATGAATAATAAATTCTTTTTTTTTTTACTCTTTTTCCCCTCCCCCCAAGGGAAAATATTACATTGTTACTAACCAGAAAATATTATATAGTAATATGCTAATATCATTATTGGTAAAAATATTTAATATACTCTCTCTCTCTCTCATACACACACACACACACGAAAACAATGTATAACAATTCTAACTAATATTCAAAAGAAATTAACAAATGCTTTTTTTTTTTTTGGTGAAAAAAACAATAATTAAAAAAGAAAAAGAAGTTAAAAAAAATGACAGTGAAAAGCGGGTTCAAATTAGAATTTAGAAGACCAGAAATCGACAAAAATTAGTCTGTTCTTTCCAATAAAACCCCATTTCCGCCACCTACCGTCGCCGCCGCCGCCACCACCACATCTCGCACTAAACCATGTTGCGACAAGTTTCACGCCTTTTGGGTAGACCCATCGCCGCCCAACAACAAAGCAAGATGATGGCTGGTCGACTATTTTTCTCGACGGAAGTGCCGGCCACGGCCACCGAGGACTCGACCTTTGCGGAGTCATGGAAGAAGATGATACCAAACATTGAGCCACCGAAGACCCCGTCGGCTTTCATGAAGCCGCGGCCCCCGACTCCTTCTTCTATCCCATCTAAGCTCACTGTCAACTTCGTGCTTCCCTACGAGTCCACGCTCTCCGCCAAGGAGGTTTTCTTTTTTAAAAGATTTGTGCTTTTTTTTTTTTTGAGCTTTTAGCATATCTTGGCGGGGCCTTACTCATCTGGGTTTTGATTGAATTTAGAGGATTTTTACGGTACTTGGCTTGTGGGTGCCTTTGATTGTGCTTCAAATGTTTCGTCGTCAGGTTTACCTAAATTGTTGCGATAATCATAATTTAAATCAAATGATAACAATATTTTAGTAGAATGTTAGAGCTTGTGTTTATTTCACCTGGAATTGATTTGATTGGAGTTTTAAATCATTATTGTCATTGTCTAGTTTAGACTTTAGATTTTAACTGGTTAAAATTTTTGTGGGGTTTCTATTTGAATTTTGTTTACATTAGTGCCCTAAAGTTTACTTGATTAAAGAGGTGACAGATGATAACCTTAGAAACAACTTTGGTTTGGAGTTCATTGTGTTTCTGTGTTTTTCTTGATTTGGATTTGCTTTCTGCTGTCCTCTAGGCTCATCCAAATTCTTTTTACTTTTGTGCAAGACTTGTAGGATTTATGGGTTTTGTTGTAAGGCACCATTGAGTTGTAAAGTGTATAATGTAAGAATTGAAGGTATTTTAAAGCCTGGTTGGATTAGATGTGATAACTGGAAAATATGGTGGTTGTTTAAGGGGTCTTGCTTGCTTGCTTGCTACATTATGGCTTCAGTAATTTGATATGTGCATATTGCTTCATTTTGGCATTGTTTGAGACAATAGACCATGTGGTCCTTGGAATATTCTTGTTCATGGTTAAAATGACTCATGGAATGACTTGTCCAGGTGTTGTGTGTTATTTCTGAGAATAAATGTCTGCTTTTGGACATGGTCTCATTTTTGCCTGTCTTGAATGCATTTTGACGATTTCATCTGTTTCCTGAGTGGGATGGAGTCCTGTTTGCAAAAGGCAGTTTGAATTTTGACCCAGTTAGGTGTGGAGGTTTTGATGCATTATATTTGTATATGTTGTGTACTTTAACTTCTGTATTCTAAGTTGCGACATTGAAGTTTCTAGTGATTTGTTGAGATCAAAATTACATAGTGCATTAACTAAGAGGTTTGCAGATGTCCAACTTTTGCAGGATTTGTGTGTTTTCCCTTTTGTCCAAATATTCTCTGTGTAATATATGGCATCATCACAGGAACAGCTTTTAGTGCTTTCTTCTGCACAATTTTGGTCTCCTACTCTAGGAGCAGGGTCAACCTTTAAACTCAATTGTGGGAATAATTTTTTTTTTCCCCTGTGCAAAATCACTCATGGATTTGTAACTGCAGAACAAGTGTCCCAATTTGATCAATCTCATTCCTTCATGTAGTGTTTCCCTGAAGCTTGCAGCAAAAAAGACAAATGATTGAGATGAATAAGGCCATAAAAGTAAAGTTGTTGTGATGTGGCTATGTATTGAGTGTGTGTAGGGGCAGCCTTGATACATTTGCTATCATAGTCCTGGCTGGTCCAGCTGGAGATATTGCTTTCCACTACTTTGATAAGGGCTATTAGATGGTGACTGAACTGCACATCTAAACCCTGTTATTATTGGCCCTTGCATGGTAAATTTATGTGTTTTGTGCAGCATATTTTATTTTGCCTGGATTTTTCTCTTAATATTTTTCCCACACGACAATTCAAATTCAACTGCCAATTAATACATGATGAGCATGCTTTTGATTTCTCAGCCACTTGGGGCTGTCCTATATACAAAAGCATTTATTTGCATTTGTTTCTTTTAGGGACCAAACTGTTCATAGAGTGTGTGATATTCTCTTTAGTATGATACTTGTTTGAGCTGTATTCTGAATATTTGATTGTATGTTGGGGCAATAGATCAGGAGCCATATTGTATTCTTTTTTTGATACTGAAAAGTATTCTGTGGCTGAAGCTTCTGTGATGAACCTTTTTTCTATGGATTCTTGTGTTATTGTCAATTATATATGTTTCATGTTGTGATTCATTTAGGGACCTTTTTCTTGAAGCTTTACATTTTTATTCTTCATTATATCATAATTTCATTGTTGTTTCCTAGGTTGACATGGTCATTGTACCAGCAACATCTGGACAAATGGGTGTCTTGCCAGGGCATGTACCTACAATTGCAGAGCTGAAGCCTGGGATTTTATCGGTGCATGAGGGAAACGATGTGACAAAGTATTTTCTCAGCAGTGGGTTTACTTTCATCCATGCAAACTCTGTTGCTGATATAATTGTTGTTGAAGCTGTACCAGTTGACCGCATTGACCAGAGCTTGGTCCAGAAGGGCCTTGCAGAGTTCACTCAGAAGCTCAGCTCCGCCACAACTGAGCTGGAAAAAGCCGAGGCCCAGATTGGCATTGATGTTCACAGTGCTCTCAATGCTGCTCTCACAGGCTAATTTTTTCAGCCTGCTTCCTTTTTGTGCTTCACTGACTTTTTGATCTCCCCATATTAAAGGTAAAGCGCTTAGATCAAATGACATTCCCCTGTCCTGTGATTCTCTGAAAGGTTTAATAAAGTCTTGAGAAAAACAAGAAGTCCAAATGTTTTCACTTTGTTTAAGATGCCCCTGAAGTTGTGTGATGCTTGTTTCTCAAGTCACGCGCTGGCTTTGATGGATATTTAGTTTGGAAAATGTCAGGCTGATGCAGATTTTTAACTCAAAGAGGGACGGACGCGAGTTCACAAAAGTACAATAATAATTATTGAATTGCACATTTATATTCTTATCTTTGTGGAACTAACGATTTTCATTACACGTTGTGAATTGAGGTCACTCTCTGTAAGAAAACCTTTGTCCATGTACTATAATCCATTCCCTTTATACCTCGCTAAATTTTGGACGCCATACTTGTTCATTTTAGAAAGTTTGTTCTTATGCTTATGTATCAATGCGACCCAAACGCGTTAGGCTTGCTGAGACTCGAGAGCTAGCCCCAAATTAAGTTCAAGGTCAGTCTAAGGCTGAACCTGAATTTTGGACTAGGTTGGATTGCTTTGGGAATGGTTTGAACTTTCAGTTGCTCTAGATGTACAAAGTCTTGTTGGCCTATTATTAGATTATGTAGATCATGTCTCAAAAATTAATTAGTAAAAATTGAAACTATAAATGTTATGCTAATATATATATAGAACATGAAGAGGAATAATGCTACTTTAGGTAATGTACTAAACAAAAACATTAAAAGTTATAAAATGATTGAATGCATGAATGACAAGATGAGAAGGAAAATTACAAATTGATTTCAAAGAAGATTTATAAAAAGCTTCAATGTACTTGTTAATCTGTAAGCTTCATATCGAAGAAATAGAAAGAGGAAGAAAAGTTAGAAAATGAATTTTGACATAGAAATTTTTCTTTTGATGTTTTTAGATTAGCGGAAAACACGGTCATTTTCTACGGGATATGGTTAGTTCTATTGCTATAATTCAGTCTAGATACTTTTGCTTCTTATTTTAAAAGATGGAACTAATCTTGTTACTAATGTGAACTTACACATGCGTTATTAATTTCGAAAATTCTGTTAATCTGTGTGGATAAAAAATTTATAATGTTGGTGTCAGTTAGTTTTAATGTCACAAATTTAATTAGAACTAGAATTTGGTTTTTCTTTTACGCAAATATGAATAGCTGTTAAAATGATAAAAAAAAAAAAATCAGAAATAACAAACAAAAAAAAAAAAGTAAAAAGAAAAAGGAGAAAGCAGGAACGCAGACTAGTATAGTTCCTGCCAAAACAAACGCCTCCCGATTCAGTTAATATTATTAGGACCGACTATATAAATACAAATACAGTGTGACTTGTATTACACATAATAAAAAAATATTTAAAATTACATAAAATTTCATTATATTTATATATAATTTGATTATGTGATATTAAATATGATCTATACAATATAAATGTTGTTGATGTAGGATCATTACTTTGCGTCCAATTCTATATATCTATTCATTATTTTTCATATTATTATACGTATTGGTATTAGAGCTGCTCGATTAATGAGCTGTTCCTTCCTGCTTACTTGGATCTCTCTCTCTCTCTCTCTTGTCACATTTACAGGGGAAAAAAGAAGAGAAGAGGGGTGGGGGGCACAAACATAACTTCGTTGTGAGTTTAGTTTTGCGAGTCATGTGACATATCGATTGGAGTTCTCGCAGTGAATCCGCTAGAAATACAAATCCTTGTCTTTTTTTCTTTCTCTCTGTTGTTTTTTTTTCTCTTTGGTCCATTAGAAAACGGCAAAACGATGGGAGAAAAACATTTTCTTCTCTAACTCACTAAATTTATTTTTCTCAATTTTAAAGTAAAAAATTATTAATTTCCTATATTTATAAATCAACAAATTTACCCATATTAATTTTTTATCAATAATCATCAATTTTAATAAAAAAATAAAATTAATATCATTTTTTTCTCACTTTTTACTTTTGGCCAAACATGAAAATTTACACTTCTACCCCGCATCACTTTCTTTCCTCTCAAATTTTCTCTCTTAATTCACTTCTCTTCATTTTCGTCTTCTCCACTTCTTATCCGATCAAAGGATAAAAGTCGGCAACAATAGGACAAAAGATGCTTTAAAATGACACGAAGTGCCCTTATGCAAAATTACATGGGAGCATTCAGCGAAAATCTCATCCCCCAAGCGGCCACAGTGCACACACACACACACACACACAC
>CM038609.1:2500221-2556351 GCA_021533255.1 Ceriops tagal | reverse complement strand
CACACACACACACACACACACACTTGCCTTGGGGGTAAAATAAATTATGTATCATCGACAATGAGCATTGTTTAGTATCAATACAGATGGTACAAGAGAGAAAGAAGGAAGGAAGGAAGGAAGGAAGGAAGAAGTACATGGGAGAGCCAGTTGCTCACCCACCAGCCCAGATGAGCATAAAGCAAAGAAAGGGAATACATACAGGTTCTACCGCGAACTTCTCAGGTCCGCCTGATGATAATACAAACCCGGAGCTCTCTTTTGTTTTCACAGATTGGTAGTTGAGTTCCTGACTTCCTCAATTCTTCTCAGATTCCCCAGGCAGCAGACGGATGGGAATTAAATACGTTTAGCCAACGGGTGCAACAATGAGTTAAACCATCTCATCTGCTCATCGACAATGACCTCCAAGATGAACATGTCCTACAGGGTCATGTCATAATTTTGAGTGTCGCCTCAGTGGGCAACCACCTTCAAATGCCTGCTCCAATACATCTTCCATTCGTTTGGCTAGTAAAATCTGACAAAGAGTGAATCAAACAGGGCAATTAGTCCCCATGAATCACGGACACATAGCCCATACAGAAATACAGAACAGAGAAAATAGCCGAATTTCATGCACACGAGTGAGGCAAACATCACAAGCATGGTCCGTCGTACTACCATTGGGCTAAAGTGAATGCCTATACTAAGCGAGTTTTCTCCCGCGTACTTAATGCTAGACACCAAAAAACTATTCAATGCCATCTTGAGCTTCCCAAATTGGACCTCTCACTCTCAGGTGTAACTAATCCCCCCAGGAGTGGGATGGAGAAAATTTATGTGATGGAGAAAGGCTATTCTACATATCCCGGGCCTCCTGGACCTCCAAAAGGACAAAAAGGGGCTGAGGGAGGACATCAGATGAGCAAGAAAATTCAGACAATGCGAATTTCCCTTTCAAGAACAAAATTCTATTAACACCAACAATAAATTCTGTGAATTCATCCTTTTAAACAAAATAAACTTTGACATCAAAGTCAATGAAAAATCTAAGAACAAGCCCAACTTAATGAAAGAATTCCAGGTAAATCCAGATCCAAGAGCAAATGGAGAGAAAATGGGATGCTCTGGTCTCACAATGGAGTCAATATGGCTCTGACATGAATTACCAAATGGGCAACATTATTCCACAACCAATAAAAAAATTACCTCGAGACTGCCAAGCACAACTTCTGGTACTTCAACCAAGTCCTTCAAATTTCTCTCTGGAAGAATAACTCTCTTGATTCCATGACGGTGTGCTGCCAATATCTGCAAGAGAAAAGCCTAAGAAGCTGCACTTCTGGGATATGCATGTGTTTGTATTATATGCAATGTTTATTTTGCTTAAATTGTAACAGTATAACCACGAGATTTTTAGGATCCCAATCAATTTAAAAAAGTTTTATATGTAAAAAACATGATCACATATTCAAATTAGAAGAATTCTGGACAGCTACTGGCATGAGATACAACACAAAAAATCATAATAATAACATGACGAAAGATCATAATAATACTGTAGATAGCAAGATCACCAATCCAACAAATATACCTTATCCTTGACACCACCAACAGGAAGCACAAGGCCTCTCAAAGTCATCTCTCCAGTCATTGCAGTATCTGCTCTAACTCGTTTTTGACTAAACAGTGAAACTAGAGCTGTTACCAGTGTCACACCAGCTGAAGGCCCATCCTTTGGTACAGCCCCAGCAGGGAAATGTATGTGTATGTCCCGGCCCTCAAGAAGATTGATTTCCTCTGCGGCTGCCAACCTGAGATTTGTTGCCCTGGCACGGACCTGTGATCAGAACCAAATTCAAAATGGCTGCTGCTAATAGATTATTCACAAGTCGGAAAGAGGATGCTTTTGTGTATGATCATTGCAGTGCGATGAATATATTTCATATGACAGTTCAAACACATATTATCTAAACCCCTAAACCTTGCAGCAATAAAGGTATCTAAACAGAGATTCAACTTCAACAAATCTGGATTCATTCTAGCATATTTCTTGGGGGCAAAAATGAAGAGAATAATACAGATACATAAAGTTATTTAATAGTACTGTTATATTAACCTATCAATGATATATTCTGCAAAGAATACATGCACTACCTGCATGGGATAACAGAAAAATTGCATGGCATGCAACAAACAAAAACCATGGACCAGACTCACTTCAAAATGCTTTTTCAACTACTAGCACACATCATGGAACCCATTGTAAGATAGTATGCCTACATATCACAATGTTAACTTTAAATTTTAAGTAGGCAGCAGTAGACATCTGGGAGGGCGTATATTACCCATGTCAGTGCTATTTGAGCAGATTCTTTAATGACATCACCCAGTTGCCCGGTGAGATGTAATTCACCCTTTCCCACCATTTCTGTAGCCTCCACAAACTGTACCTCTCCACCAAAGGCAGTCCAAACAAGGCCAACCGATATACCAGGAGATGCAACTCGCTCTGCAGCTTCTCTATCATCAAACCTTGGAGGCTGCATCACAGAATAAATGAGCAAGATGTCAGATATGTTCAAAATAACCTGCTGGTGAGAAAGAAATGTGTTTGGGCTACACCAAGCCCTTTCCAATCTCAGGAGCACATGATGTTTGGAGATCCTGTTATAATTTGTTTAGAGCTTGCTGATTTTTTGGCCCACAACCAACCCGTCCAAATTAAAAGATCTTCCACTTGGCCTTACCATGTGAGTGCTTCAAGACAAAGCAATTCTTCACTCAGTTCCAGAAAGACAAACTTAAACCAATGTTAAGTACAATTGTCAACATGTATCAAAAAATGTACAATCATTAACTAAGCAAATGCCATTGTAATGCACAGAAGCACTAGAGTATCAAAATGTGAAGCATCATATTGTAAAGGAAGAACTAAGAGGGAGAATCATTACCCCCAAGACTTTCTCTAGCATAGCTTCATCCACAATTAGAGGTGATGCAACCCTAAATGTGGTTGATATCTCATGATTGCTTTCACCTATTGGAATAACTTCCATTTCCACGTCAGCTCCACCAGCAAGTCTGTTCTCTACCAATGGAGATGTAAGCCTGTGCATATCTTTGCTCAATGGAACAGTATGCTCATGTCCTACAACTCTCACAGCTGCTTCACGAGCCAAGGCAGCCAAGTTCCTCTCCAAGTTCCTAACTCCAGCCTCCCTAGTATACCCCTGGATTACAAGTTTCACCATAGCCTGCCACATGGAAAGCCATACAGGGCATTCATTCCAGTATTAAATATGTTTACATGCAATGGGACATGCAAAAGTTATGATCAAGTCCATTTTTTAATTTCTTATTCTCTCTCTAGGTTCTTGAGGAGAGATCCAGGACAGAGATGAATTAGATTGACATGATGGGATTTGTGAGACATTATATGTTGTAACCATATTGCCATGTTGATGTTACCTTAGGATATAGAATGGAAGGAGGAGACACTAGTGCTTAAATAAATTCCCTCAAAATTTGTAATAATTCATCCAATTCTTGCATTTTGCTTCTATTTAGAGATGATGTAAGAAAGAATAAGCTTGGTGAAAAGTCACAAAACATCAACCCTACAACACCCCTTTTTTTCAAGTTCAAAAAACTAAAAAAATTAAGAAAGACTGATGACTTATCCATCCTTCACCAATGCATGGCATACGAGAAATGGATGCTATCACAAGTCAAATTCTAATTATCAAATGATCTGAGCAAGTTAAACTCAAATGCAAACTAGAATTTGAGCACAGAAGTGAGGCATCTAGATGGTCGACAAGAAACAACTGCATCTTTTCACAAAATCGGTGACTACCATATCTGAAGCACTAATTGTCCATTTTAAAGTTGTATTCATGAAGAGCAGAACAAGATGGCACTAAGTGATTCATTGAATGGCCTATAACCAATGATTCCCACTCCAGTATTAAATGCTTATATGCTTATAACATTGACTAATAAAAACCAGAAACAGTGATTCTTTTATCAAACAAGACTACTACATTTGAGTGGAGTGGGTGTGCCTTTAACCATGAAAATAAAAACAAAATGGTTAATGTAAATGATTAATTTTCCATCTTATTAGCTCACTACCTCAGGGATTTGAAGGAAATCAGAGCTCAATCCATGTTGCTCCAAAACTCGAGGAATCAAATGCCGCATGGCTATTCTAAGCTTTTCTTCAGGAGTATAGCCTGGCAGCTCAATGACTTCCATCCTGTCTAAAAGTGGGGGAGGGATAGGCTGCACTCTATTTGCAGTTGCCACAAAAATTACCTTCGAAAGATCAAAAGGAACATTCAAATAGCTGAAGAAGTTCTGTTAAGGACCCATTGGTCTTGAGAAGTTTATGCCAGTAAATTAAAGTCATAATTGTGGTTAAATCAACAGTTATGCTTTGTTTTGTAAAAAATGTTATTCTCACAAAACATTAGATCTATCTGCAGCTAATCTCCTCAAACATTTCAAATCCCCAGACAAAACAACTATGGCTCTAAAAGTTCATTTGTCTTATAAAGCTGCACATGCAAGGGAAGGCAACACAATTAAGCAGATGTGCCTTCAACGATAGGAATGAATGCTTTTAGATTTGTATTGAAATGCAGGAAGTCAGAAATCAAAACCAGATTTAAACTATGACAGAAAACTGTGTAAATTATTAAAAGACAGATTGATCAAAAATCAGCCAGCTTACTCAAAATCTGTTTATTAAATACCATCCTGCACAAGGATACTGATCATTGAATGCTTTATTCTGTTCTGGGTCAAGAACCTCTAGCAGAGCAGAAGCTGGATCCCCACGCACATCAGAACCAGTCTTGTCAATTTCATCTAGCAGCATGACTGGATTGCAAACACCCACTCTCTAAAAGCCAAAATATACAACATCAATGACTATGCCTCAATCTCACTTAAGCATGCACAGATGCATATGCACATACAAAAAACAAATATACCGTATTTGAATCTTAACCACAAAAGTTATCTAATAATCGCAGGGAAATACAGAATGCTTGTTTGAAAGGCATACTGTTTGGCCATATTATACCATCAGGATCCAAATGGTGCAGCAACCAAGATGGGAACCAAAAAAAATTAAATTATCATAATCATTAAAAGGAAAAGGGGTCAGAATGCTTGTTAGAAATGCATAGCTGCTTGGCTGTATTATACCATCAGGATCCAAATGAATACAGCCACTGAACTGAAAGAAAACTCAACCAGTTTGGTGATGATAAAAATAAATACAGAAGAATGGTCAGAGGACTTGGTTCAGTATTATGATTAATAACAACAAAAATGAAAGACTGTATTCTGAGCTTGAAACTTTCACAATTCACAATGGTTTCCTATATTAAACAGAGGGAAACTAAATAAATTCATGCGCATTGCATTTTAACTTTTGGAAGTAAATCAATTCATCTTGGGCCTCTTTCTATTTCAGACCACTCTTTATTCTAAAGATTTAGACTATCAGCAAAACATTCTAGGCATAAACCAAGAAGTATGAGCATGATATAAGTTTTATTGACAAAGAAATTCCTTTATCCCTTTCTTTTCCACAAAGAATCAATTTGGGACCACAGGCATGAGAGCAGATCAAAAGTTGCTTCATTTTTGGTGCATGTGTAATTCACCAAAAGCCTATCACTGGCAAAGCATAAAAGTAAAGCTTTATGCTTTAGAAAAGGTCAAATATGCACCAGTAAATATCTAGGCAAATTGTATCAAAACAGAAAAGGGCATTGTTCACGAAACAATATAAGACCTTTAATCCATCAATGAGACGCCCTGGCATGCTTCCAATGTACGTTCTCCTATGCCCTCTAATATCGGCCTCATCCTTAACACCACCAAGGGATATGCGAATAAATTTCCTGCCCAAGGCAGCAGAAATAGACGATGCCAAAGATGTTTTCCCAACACCTGGTGGGCCAACAAAGCATAAAACTGGGCCTCTTGCATCTGGTTTAAGCTTGCGAACAGCTAGATATTCGATAATTCGTTGCTTAACCTTGGCAAGACCATAATGGTCATTGTCAAGGTGTTCCTTTGCAGCTTTTAGGTCCAATTCATGCTCTTCACTTGCTTTCTGCCATGGCAGATCGGCAAGAAGCTCCAAGTAAACACGTGAACTATTGTACCCAGGTTGCTGAGGTTGCATTTTCTTGAGCCTCCTGAAATTGTTAAGAGAAAAATTGCAGTAGAGATCACTAGCAATTCCTGAAGGCTAGAATCCAAAACTTGGATCTAGCACTTGATCAAAGCAGTGTGTGTAAAGAAAGCTAGTGTTGAATTTTAACAAAGACTAATAATTAGCAAAATTTTCATGCACAGAATGCTTTCTGCATAGATGCACAGTGTGAATCTATCATCCATCAAAAGATTGTTTTCCACTGACCAATTTTCTCTGAAAGATACCTTAACTCCCTCTGGGCATGCTTCCAGATGCTTGAAGGCATTCCCGCACCTTGCATCTTTCTTTCTAAGACAGCCACATCATCCTCATTGTCATCATTGTCACCAAGTTCTTCCTTTATAGCCCTCATCTAGAATAGGTTCAAACAGATTAGCAGAAAAGGTGGAATAACAGAGGCAACTGTAATTTAAAGATAGATGTATGCACGTAATTTACAACAAAGGTTCTCCAGCAGTAGCACACTTCATGAAGAGAAACAAGCATTGGGATTAACCTGAGTGGCCCTTCTATTTACAAAAAAAACCACATATTTTAGCATTATAATTTTCACGTCTAATGAGAAGATACATCATGTGCCAACTATAGGTCCCAAAAGAAAAAACCCATCAGTGTAGGACAGGCTTTGTATAAAAAAATAAAAATTGCAGTTTAGAACCCATCAGTTCTGCTATAGCATCAATATAAATGATGTGGAACATATTACTTCAAAAGGCAACTGAATTGTCCTCATGTAAAGACCAAATACAGAAAATCAAAGGAAAAACTTATGACACTTATCACTGTCAGCTGCAAACAACAAGAATAAAAACAATGAATATGCTTAGATAAGATCCTGCTATACATATAGACATTCTGATCTATCAGAATTAATAATGCATTTGCCAATTGGATAACATCCAGCACCAAAATGAAAATTGCAACTTTTGTCACGGTAACAGCATGTCGGTTTACAAAAGCTTCAAGTCCACATTAACAAAGAGTCAGAAATCCCGAAGTGTCTAAATATGACATTCCACACTTTTACAAGCAAATATCTACAATCAATACAAGTAAGCTAACCTGCTGGCGTAGAAGAAACTCTTTCTGTGATTTTGACAATTGTCCCTCGACTTTTTGTGTTATCTTCTCTGCCATGCGTATTGACTGCCACAAGTAAACATCGGAAAGAATCCATAAAAACCAGATGAAATGGAGAACAACTAAATGCAAACACACCAAAGCTTAGGTATCAGTGTATGAAAAGGTTACCTGTAAATGCCTGTCAACCAGCTCAGTTGCTTTTGAAAGCCTCACTTTCAGATCAACTGAATCTAACATTGCCAGCTGCTCTTCAATGCTTATTTCAAAACTGGCAACAAATATATCAGCCAATTTGTGAACAGGAACAGTATCCAGAAGAACCTTTGTCTTTCCACCAGTTTTTTGTTTCTGTAAGAAGAAACAAAAACAGGTTTCACTGACAAAATGAAACCATAAGAGTCAAAAAGAGGACACATTTGCCAAGAAGAAGGGACTAAAATGTCTCTTGCAAGGTTTTATTTCCAATTAATAGGATGCAAAATGGCCAAATTAAGTGAAGCTGCTTTCAAGATCAAGGCAATCATTACCAAGTGCATCTTAAAGGGACACCAGGTAAAATACAATTTATAACCTTGCAGTTGAAAGAGAATAACTACCTGCTCAAGGACAGAAATGAGCTCCATTGCAGTTGCTTTGAACTGGCGGGACAATGCTACAAAATCAGGATCTTGCTCCACTTGCTCCATCTCTGGTTGTGAAAATAAAGGATAACTCAGCATGCTAATGAGGAAACTAATGAGCTAAATATGAAGCACATCACTGTTTGCAAAATGGTTGACTGCACCTAAAGTTAAACATAAAAGATAACCAAGATAACATCGTCAATGCAGCTTCAAACAAATTTGAGCCATAATAGTGACAATTTATAAAAGGTATCCTAGTGCACGAGTCTCTCACACTATAAGGTTGAGGAAGGATCACATGTATATAGATAAGTGATTGATCCCTCGAGTTTTGTTCAGAACCAAGCATTAATCACACACACACACATATATAGAGAAATAGAGTAAGATGAAGCAAATATTTAATACTGCACATGGTGAACTATTAAAAAATCCTAAATTATGAACTTGAATGCACCAAGAACCCCGTCCTCGAGTTGAAATTACAGTTCACGAAGGAAACAAATATTGTCAAAACTTACCAATCCTAGTCATCTCAAGTGGAGATATCCGTGCAGTGTAATATGTCCCCCTTGTGCTAAGTTCCTGGACGCTGAATCTGCACAAACCCTCAAGGACAACGATGTAAGTCACCCTCCCACTCGGTTTCTCCACTCCTCTTGACAGATGTAGTGCACGAGCAGCCGCTCCTCTAACAAACAAAAAACAAAATTGGAATGAATTACAAGAAGCATAGGTATCTCCCACGGCACATGAATTCCAGCATTACAGGGTCAGAGTCAGACACAGCCAACTGCCTTCCTCTGCTAATATACTATGGCACATTCAGTCTCCACCACTTAAACCCGTAACCCTCTAGGTTCACATAGCCAAATATTTACCCATTGAAAGTGATAAAAAGGAAGATCAATAAAGTACCAAACAGCAGCAAACTTGAGAAAACCTGTTGTGCCAATGAATAACTTCCTGCTGGTTCTTGCCATCCTGTTTAGGATTATCTGACGAACTACCTTGACTTTTCAAGCTTCGATCTCCAGAATCACTTCCAACGCCTTAAAACATCGAAAATAAATAAATAAATAAAACAATTTCCTTCAAAACGAAAGAAAAGCACAACCATGATTCCTGTACAATGCTAACAAAGTCAACGGTGGCGACGCCATGCCTATCACCTTGAGATGACGTGAAGCCCGCCGAGGCAGCCTCTGCTGCCGAATCTCTGACCGGCAGAATCCCAATCAAACCCTTATCCTCTCGCTGCCATAGCTCTTGCTCCACCAATTTCACACTAAAATTAAACCAAAAAAAATAAGAAAACCGTCCAAATTTAAGCAATAAATAAATATTTTTTTTTTAAAAGCCTCAAAATAAGACACGGAGAAAGAGAGAGAAAGAAGAAGAAGAAGAAGAAGAAGAAGAACCTGCTAGGAGAGGTGCAGCGAATACGAATGATGGCGCCAGGCAAAAGCACCTTGTTTCTGAACGGAAGGATCGCAAGCCGGCTAGGCAAATCCACCCATTCCGCCATGTTTCCCCCACGAAACAACCGGTTTTCAACACAACAAAAAACACCGAGCGAAAGATACAAATGGATAAAGAGAGACAGAGAGAGAAAAAGAGAGAGAGAGAGAGAGAGAGAGAGAGAGAGAGCATCTGGTATTTTTTGTGTCTCTGTTGCGGAGCTTTATATAAAGAAAGCCAAAAGAATATAATAGAAAGCCATGCTTTTTTTTTTTTTGTTTATCCTTTCTTAATTATTTTTTTATTTTTTTATTTATAATAATAATAATAATAATAATAATAATAAGGTGGGGGCGGGGGTTTAAAACTGGAGGGCTCAGGGGAGCATGCGGTTGGAGGTTGGAGGCTTGTAGAGTTCGTTTTGGTTTCGGCTTTTTACCCTCCGCTTTTCCGCCTTTCGGTTGGAATCAACGTCGCCGGTGCATCTGCTTCCCCCACCCATCCTTTTATATATAGAGAGAGAGAGAGAGGGGAGGGGGGCATACGAGTTTGGTAATAAATTTGTGAGTAGTTTCATTTTAGCTAAAAACAAAAAAAAAAAAAATTGGTAGGATTAAAGTTTGATATCATCTGATGAAAAAAAAGAAATAAAAATATAGGCTAAAATGAAAAGTATTTGAATTATATTTGTTAAAATCTTATAAATTATAATACAAATTCATTCGATTTTAACATATAAAATTCTGTATCAAGTCTAGATTTTTTGTGAAATTTTTGTCTAAATTATATGAATAGATGTGTGTGTGTGTGTGTTTATCTTAATTTAATTTAATTAATTTGTCTTAACCTTCTCTCTTTTCATATTTTTATACGTTTATTTTTTTATAACTTAATTTTTTTCAGAGTACCATAACTTAATTTACCTTCGTATCAGCATGTCGACAGACAATATTCAATGGATCAAGGCCATTTAAATTAATCAAATGGAAGTCAATCTAGGATTTTTTTTTAAGTATTTGGGTTTCTTTCCCTATTTTTTTGTTTTTTTGTTTTTTTTTTTTTGGCTACTTCTCCGTCGAGGGCAAATCCTAATTTTGTTTCTGAGTCAAGTGAATTTCATCTTGTGTTTGAGTATAATTGCTTCCGACACCTCCCACGTTTCTGTTTCGGTTTTCCTCTCCCCGCCCCGTTGCTTTTTGTTTTCTTTTGTTTTGAGCAATTTCGCCAACTCACTTGAACAAAACTCATTACTGCTACACCCGACTCCGCCCCCGCCAGTTCTGATTCCCAACTTGAACCATCCTTTGCACTTTCTTTCTTTCTTTTTTTTAATTACTGTCAATCGCCAATTTCAATCAATCATTCACTCAAAGTTTCTTTTCGATCTCGCCGATTTACTAATAATGTCTGGCCGGTTAATTAAAAATTCACTGTGACCCGACCAACGTCTCCTCGTGAGCTGTGGGCCGGTTTGCGATCAAGTTCTTTTCGGTCTGATTCCCGGCCTACCCATAATAAGGGTCGGGTCTAATTGTTATATGTTAAGGATTTAACCGCACCGTATAAACGGATTGCCGTTAAACATAGTCATTAATAGCTGAGCGTAATTAATAAAGCTAACCCAATTTTTAATCCCATATTCATGAAAGTATATAACTGAAATTAGTCGCATTGATTTAGATTTTTTTTTTTTTTTTTGCACCAAAAGGCCAATAAAGGGTCAGATTTTTATTTTTATTTTTATTTTTTTGGCCTGTATAATACGTTAGTAAGTAGGGACCCTCAGTTCTACATTTGTGAAGGTCATTTAGAGTGGTGAGTTGACCAATAAATCTCCAGTTGAATGATATTAAGAGTCGTTTCTTAAATCATGCAGAAACGAATTCTATTTTAGTTGGGTAATTTCAAATACAAAAATTTAATTAAAAAAGAAACACCCAAAAAAGGCTAAACGGTGGAGGATGTCAAAAGCAATTTTATAAATGTGTTAAAACTATTAATTAGCTCTCGAATGGTTAACCAGCACTGTGCACGAACTTTAATTATGCTAGCATATATCAGAATTATAATTGTTCCAATGAGCATGGAGGTCAAAAATTTCCATGTGTGCTTCGCAACTGGCAAACTACGCACATGGCTGGAGAATTCTATGAATAGGAACACTTTTATTTGGTGGCTTCAATTCCTTCCACGTCCTTTTGACTAAAAATTTTGTATCTGCTCGTCGGCGATTAAAGTGACATGAAAAAAGAATAATTGCATGTGGTCGAGAGCTGTTATGTCAACGACGTAGGAGTAAAAACCTAGTTAGTTGTCAAATTGAGGAAGCAACTGGACAATTCGGCGAGAAAAAATGTCTTGGCTGATTGGTCGACATATGGAAATGTGCTTCAATATCGCACAAGGCATGCTTCCTACACACTCATAACTGTGACTAATGAAGTGTTTTTTTTTTTTTTTAACAAGAATGGTAGCGGGGCTGATAGTTTTCCCCTAAAAATTTTTTTTTTGTAGGTAAAGGAGGAAAATAACCAAAATTTTCTTTTTTTCCTGTTGATTTTCATTACATCTTCCCAACCACGTACAAATCCCTTAGTCGTATCTAAATGACTTGCAAGTCTCCACACGACAACCCAAAAAAAAGAAAAAACAAAAAAAAGACACGTCTACTCTATTGGTCCAAGCAATTGGGAGGTTTAAAATGCATTTCAAATTTGTGATGGGGAAGAGCCCACGTTAGCTTTCCAGAAATAAGTGTGAAAGTAGCACTGTGCATTTGAAATAAACGCACATTGTTTGAGTTCTCTGAAACGATTGGCCACTCCTCGTCCCAAACGAGTAAATTGTACCAAACAAAGGACAATGATCGAAGCACTCGACCCGATTTACGTCATCTTCCTGAGTGTAAAGTTGCGTCATCACTAGTAGGACGATACAAATTAACGACCACGAAAGCTTTAAATATCCGGTGACTCCGACAATGGGGCTGACTTTCCCCGAGTCCTCGGGGACCTACTTCTGATTGCTGAATTCGATATAAACGAAACTTTAATATATATGATAGGAGAGAAATTTAGTATTGGTTGGTGTTAAAGTTAGTCCCGAAATTATTTTTGCCGTAAAGATTACAAATATGAAATATAATATCTAGTATCTAGCAAGAGTCAGTTTAGTTGAGATAAAGAAAGAACCTCACTTTGAATGTCCTGCTATGTTTCGATCTTTCATGAAAGCATGCAGTAAGGAAAATCTGAATGCGTTATGCTGATGTGGGGGGGGGGGGGGGATTCTTAAAATATTTTGAGGAGGAATTTAGTCTCCACTGACCAGTAAATGAACACAATACCTTTACTGTAAAGATTCTGAAAAGGCAAACAAGTTTGTTATACGTTTGATGACGAAGTGCAAGTTTTAACGAATGTTTCTGTAATTGTCATTCTTCATAGTCTTCTTACATTTAGTTCATAGTTAAAAAAAAAACAGAAAAAAAGGAAAAAAAAATGCTAATGGGTGAATTGTGATCGAGTAACGATCATCGATGCCTCTCTCTCTCTCTCTCTCTCTCTCTCTCTCGGCTGTACTCTGACATGTAAATGTAATTGGCACTCTGACACGGTAATCGGATTTATGTTATATGAAGTGAAAAGTCTAAAATTTCTGTTGATATTTAGGTTTTGCATTTGTAATTCACGGGGCTTTTTAGTTTTTATTTTTCATCCAAAAGTAACATTTCTTGAGAATTTCCGTGAATATACCCGGAAATACTTTTCTCTTTCATGTACATAAATTCCTGTAACCCTTGCCCTCAATCTCCAGACCCAATGTTTTCCAAAAATTCTCGAGCATGTGAGAGTTTTAGCGTGTAGATTGACGCAGTGAAGCACTTGTCGCCTCTTAAGGTTCGGTCGTATGAGACAATAATAAATACTTGACAACTACATACTCTTGGCAGGCTTTGCCACCCGTGAAGATATTTTTAAAGTATTCAGCCCATGATCAGACCTCCACGTCAACTCGATTTTGTCTTAGTGTTAGGTATACCTATGACCTTTTGAAATTTTGAATAAAATAAAAAATAGTTGACTTACTTATATTTTTTTTTTCACTAAAATTATGTTTTAGAAAGTGAAAATTGAGAGAGAGAGAGAGAGACTGCTCGTAAAAAGAGAGAAAAAAAATAAATAAGAAAGAGAATTTGAGAAAAGTACTAATTATTTATTTCAAAATTTAATGATGAATTTTTATTCAATTTAGTTAAAATTTTGCTGAAAGATAGAAACCATCTTGTTCTTCATTATGGACATTAGAGATAAGATTAGGTAGATTGAAAGTATGGATTCTAATTTACATTTCATGGTTCATATTTTAAGAAGTTATTCTGCGTATAATTTCAATCAACCTTATAATCAGAAGGTTATTTATATTCCAATCAAGCTGTAATTTGGTCAGTTGATTGAGAACACATAGATCTTGACTCTGAACAGTTGGATCATGATTTGGTTTTCTGCAAGGGTAAATTTTTATCTCAAATTATGATCACTTATTTTTGGTAATACTTTGTTCTCTCTATTGCAGTAATGTAAATGAACCATATAGATGAATAATAATCTATAGTTTGATTGAACTAAAATTTGGACAACCCATAGGAAACATCCGAAATGTCATCTTGAAAGGTTGGATTGTTGTTTGAAGGTCTGATTGTTGAGTTATTATTGATAGAAAGTGTCTTTTGTGTTAGTTAACTCATTTGACCTCTCATTTTGGTTCAAATTGAGTTTATTCAATTTGGTTGATGTAATTGAAGTTATATACTTTTGTTGTATTCACTTGTTGATTATAATGAAGTTGATTTATGGGCCGGCGTGTCCCGTAGTTTTTCCTCTTTACTTTGAAAAGGTTTTCTATGTAAAAGATCGATGTGTTCTTGTGTGATTGTTTAAGTTGCTATATTTGTTATTCAGTCAACTTCTCATAGATTCAAACAAGTGGGAGAGGTCTCTTGGGCAATTTGTATTCCGTTGCCCCTTTCTCATCAAAGTGGTATTAAAACAAGATTGTGTTTCTGACTTGTTTGAATGATAGAGTTGAATGTGAATAGAATGTTTTGTTTGAATGGTACGAATTATCATAAATGGAAGAGTAAAATAAAAGACCTCTTATTTGTGAAGAAAATGCATTTGACATTATTTACTACTTCTAAACCTGAGTCAAAGACTGATGAGGAATGAGAGTTTCAACATCAGCAAGTCTATGGCTTTATACGACAATTTGTTGATGATAATGTATATAATCACATTTGTAATGAGACATATGCACAGACTTTGTGGAGTAAACTTGATACATTGTATACTTCAAAGTCTAGTAATAATAAGTTGTTTCTACTAAAGAAAATGATACAGCTGAGATATAAAGAAAGGAGTTCCATTGCAAACCACTTGAATGAGTTTCAAGGCGTCATTAATCAATTGTTGGGTATGAACATTAAATTTGATGATGAGATTCTTTGACTATGATTACTTTCTACATTACTTTATTCTTGGGAGACATTTCGAATTTCACTTGTGAATTTTGCCTCTAGTGGTGTTATTTCATTAGAACTCATGAAAGATTGTGTGTTAAATGAGGAGATAAGAAGAAGATCTCAAGGTTCATCACTGTCGAATTCAGAGATTTTAATTACTGAAAATGAGGGGAGAAACTAAGAAAGAAGTAATGGTAAAAAGTGCAAAAGTAAAAGGTAAAGCAAGTCAAGATCAAAGTATAAAAATATTCAGTGTTATTATTGTAAAAAAATGGGTCATATTTAGAAGAAATGCTATAAGTGGAAGAGAGAAAATAAAGATGACAGTGATAAGTATGAGAAAGGGTATAATGATAATAATTGTGTTGCTACTACATCAACTTCTAGTATTTGTGATCTTATTGTTATTTCTGACAAAAATGTGATTAATTTGATATCTCATGAAACTGATTGAGTGATAGATGGTGGTGCCTCCCTCCATATTACTTGTAGTTGATTCAGGTGATAATGAACATGACACTCAAAAATATAATGAAAATGTTCAGTAGGATCATAATGTACAAGATGCACGTGATCTCAATACTCCTACAAAAGATTATTCAACCTCACCTCTACTTGCTTTTCAGCCATGAAGGTCTAACAGAATTTCAGTGTCTTCTACTTTGTAGTCTCTTAAAGAGTTTGTGTTATTAACTAATGAAGGAGAACTTGAGTGTTATGAAAAAGCAGTAAAAAGTGAACATAAACAACATTGGACAAATACTGTGATACATGAGATGAAATCCTTATATGATAACTTTACTTATGATTTGGTGAAGCTACCTGAGGGCAAAAGAGTTTTGAAAAATTGGTGGATTTACAGGGTGAAGCAAGAAGAAAATACTTCATATACATGATATAAAGTCAGATTAATTGTTAAAGGATTCAGTCAAAAATAGGGCATCAATTTTGACGATATCTTCTCACCAATGGTCACAATGTCTTCCATTCGAGTTGTATTGAGTTTGACTGCATATCAAGACTTGGAGATTAAGCAGATGGATGTGAAAACAGCTTTTCTCCATGGTGACTTAGAAGAAGAGGTTTATATAAAGTAAGCATAAGGCTTTGAAGTTCAAGGAAAAGAGGATCATATGTACAAGTTAAAAAAGAGCTTGTATAATTTGAAACAAGCTCCCAGATAATGGTATAAGAAGTTTGAGTCTGTTGTAGAACAACAGGGGTACAAAAAGACAACTTCTAATCATTGTGTTTTTGTACAGAGATTCATTGATAATGATTTCATCATTTTACTGTTTTATGTTAATGATATGCTTATTATTAGTCGTAATACTAATAAAATCAACAAATTGAAGCGAGATTTGAGCAAGTCCTTTACTATGAAGGATTTGGGATCAGTAAAGAAGATCCTTGACATGTCAATCACTCGAAACAAGAAAGAAAAAAAGTTGTATTTGTTTCAAAAGCAGTACATTGAAAAGGTATTCCAAAGGTTTAACATGGATAAGGCTAAAGTGGTTAGCACTCCTCTTGCTACACATTTTAGATTATTAGTTAAACAATGTCCTTCTATAATATAAGAGAAGGAAAAGATGCTGAGAGTTCCTTTTGCATCAATTGTGGGTAGTTTGATATATGCAATGGTATGTATGAAGCCTAATATAGCATATGCAGTTGACATAGTTAGCCAATTTCTTTCAAATCCTAGTAAGGAGTACTGGAATGTAGTGAAGTGGATATTGAGATATTTATGAGGCTTTACTAACATCAAACTTTGTTTTGGGAGTGATGAGCCTACTCTTATTGGATTCACTGATTCAGATATGACTGGTGACATTGATTTCAGAAAATTTACTTCAGGTTATTTGATTACTCTTGCAAATGGAGCAATTAGTTGGCAATCTCGGTTACAAAAATGCATTGAATTATCAACTACAGAAGTAGAGTTCATTGTTATAACTGAAGCAACTAAAGAGTTAATCTGGATGAAAAGATTCATAAAGGAGCTTGACTTTGAGCAATCAAAGTATGTGTTGTATTGTGATAGCCAAAGTGTAGTTCATCTTGATAAGAATCCAACTTTTCATTCTAGATCAAAGCATATTGATGTGCAGTATTATTGGATACGTGATGCTCTTGATTCTAAATAACTAGCATTTGAAAAGATTCACATAAATGATAATGTTGTTGATATGTTAACAAAAGTATTACCAAGAAGAAAGTTTGAATTATGTTGTTCGTTGGTTAGAATGGTCCACACCTCCATGTAGTCGGGAGGGGGAGAATTGTTAGGTATCACTCTTACGTGAAAGGCACCTTTTAAACCTTTGAATAAAAGAAAAAATGGTTGGTTGACTTATAAGGTATAAATACCTCATTTTCACTAAGATTAAGTTTTCAAAAGTGAAAATTGAAAGAGAGGTTATCAGTTGAAAGAAAGAGAAAAAAAAAAGGAGAAAAATAAGGGAGAGAATCCAACAGGAGTACCGGTCATTCATTTTAAAATCTGACAGTAAATTCTTATCCAATTTAACTAAAATTTTGATGAGGGATAGAAATTATCTTGTTCTTCATTTAGGACGGTGGAGATAAGATTTGGTGGGCTGTAAGTATGGATTCTAATTTACATTTCGTTGTTCATACTTTGAAAAGTTATTTTGTGTGCAGTTTCAATCAACCTTATAATCAGAAGGTTGTTTGTAGTCCGATCAAGCTGTAATTTGATTAGTTGATTGAGGATACATAGATCTTGATTCTGAACGGTTGGATCGTGATTTGGCATTATGCAAAGGCTGATTTTTATTTCAAATTGTGATCACTTGTTTCTAATAATACTCTGTTCTCTCTATTATAGTAGTGTAGATGAACTATAAAGACGAATATTAATTTGTAATCTAATTGAACTAAAATTTGAATAGCCAATAAGGGACATCCAAAATGTCATCTTTAACGGTTGAATTGTTGTTTGGAAGTCTAGTTGTTGAGTTGTTATTGACAAAAAATATCTTTTGTGTTAATTAACTCATTATCTTCTTATTTTAATTTAAATTGAATTTGTTCAATTTGATTGATGTAATTGATGTTGTATATCTCTATTGCATTCGCTTATTGATTATAATAAAGTTAATTTTTAAACTAATATATCTTATGATTTTTTCTACTTTAAAGGAATTTTCTAGATCAATATATTTTTTTATAATTATTTAAGTGGTTATTTCTATTATTCAGACCACACTTTTCACAAATTAAGCAAAAGGTATCTGGATTTCTACTCTCTCAGCCATCACTTAGTCCCTCCCACTGTCTTAATCATACAAGGAAATGGTTGGTGACATCCATCTAACGACAATCTCCGGTACTATTTGTCTACAAATGGCGAACTGACTAATCGTACGGCCTCAAATGCAAAGGAGGGTGCATGCTGCAGTGCAGTCTGGCCGGCCTAAGGAAATTTACAAAAAAAAAAAAGGTACTGTTGTTAAGGCGGCACGTACAGGTGACAAGACGCAATCGTCGCTTTAGACGTGCAAAAGGGAAATAACATTGAGAAATACGTGTTATATATATATATATATATATATATATTAATTTTTTTATTTGATAGAGTGGAAAGATAACGTCAAGTTTGTGTTTGTGTTGCTCTCTGTATATGTCATGAAAATAACTTTGAAACAAACAAAGTAAAAAGCAGCCATTGTCCGTTGAGAAACTCTATTTCATTGCACGTTGCGCAGCTCCAATTAGATGGCCTAACTCTTAAAGCTCATCCTACAGGTACTGAAAAAAGCATGTGGGAACAATTGAAATTCTACAACAATATACGGAGAAAAATAAATATAAAATATGGGGGCATATTTTGAAATTAGCTGAACTATCAAAGATTCATAATTGGGCACACTTTGAATTTGCGTTCCTCGTGGAAACGTGTCGGACAATGCTTGGCCTACGTGGCAGCATCTGATGGGTGACGCAGCCTGTTGCGGCGCATGGTACGGGGCCTTTTTGACTTGGAAAGCGAACTGGCTCCGTTTGGGGCCCACAACGAATCGCTTGGTAATCTGATTGATTTTTTTATTTTTTTATTTTTTGGTTTTTTAATTAAATATTCTTAACTTTACTTGCACTTCTGCTTGTTGGCCGCCCGGTGGGGACACAAGAGATAATAAGATCAATGCGGTGCCAGGCTCATTTGCATGCAGCAAAGTCCTGTGATATTATCTAAAGGTCTGGTCTGTTTAGTATTATTTTAAAATTTTTGTGTTTATTTTATTTTCGCCCCGCTAATAAAAATTATGTTTGGTATCTAATTATTGATTTTGTCTTTTTTAAAAAAAATTTTAAATCATTTTTAAAAAATTACTAATTAATTCCTAATTTCTAATTTTTGGTATCATATTTTTTTTAATCTTTTCTATGCTATTAATTTATATCTCTCTCATGTTTTATTTTTTATTTTTATTTCGTTTTTCTCTTTTTACTTGTCATTCACTTTTTATTTTTTTTTATTCTCTCTATTTTGTGTTTTTTTTTCTCTTTATCTTAATTTTTTGTCTTTATTTTTTTCTCCACCTTATTTTCTCTCTTTACTTTATCTTTATCTTTATCTCTATATCTTATTTTATACTCTATTATTTTGTTTCTTGAATTGATTAGTATTGACCAAAGTCAACTACCTTAAACGATTCCCATTCAAGATAAAATTGTACAATATTTATGACAATGATGTAATATTTAAATAATAATATTATTAAGCTGAATTTATTATTATGAGTTTTTGTTACGCAAGCTACATATTTTTTTGTCAATATATAATTTTTTAATTTTTATACAAGGGCCAAAATACATTATATTTCATTGGTTTATTGCTAATAAATTATATATTGATATTCCTTTGCAAACTCTGTTGTCCTATAAAACTCGTTGGTTTCCATAGAAATAACTTGTTTTGACAGACTATTTATTTAGTACATACTGTATGAATGGATTTGCATCATAATGTTTTTTCCTTTTTTTTTTTTTTTTGTTTGTTTGTTTAGCGACTACACCTCGATTTGATGAATACCCATGTCTAAGTTTGATTTTTCCCTTCCATCGAGAACAACGGAGAAATCAAGTGACGACAGCAATATTTTATTGGGGACAACAACAATGTGACGTTACTAATTCGATCGAGAAAAATTGAATATATTTTGAAGTGAATTGAATAATGAACTTGGAGACCTGTCAAGTTTGAGGAAGCATTTCTTATAATAATAGATTTTAACATTTCAGTTGAACTGATTTATATATTCTTATACTCAAACTATAGCCGTTGAACGAATATTTCGAGGTTGTTCACCAAAAAATAAAAAAAATATATATATATCAAATTAAATCCTGCATAATTTGAATAAATATTAACTTATAAATCACTGTATTTGATAAATTTTTCAAAATTTTATTTATTTGCAAGTTGGGAAAAGTTATACTTTTACTTCAAATTCTTGATGAATTTACAAGAGGAAAAGAAAATTCTAAAACCAAATAAAATATAAATATTAAATTGGTGAAAACCTAACATGGTAATCTTTTTCAGAGTTCCAAAAATTAAAATAATAATGTCATTTCATCACAAAGTTAAAAAAAAAAAAAAAAAAAAAAAAAGGTGGGTGGGGGTGGAAGCAGAAAAGAAAACCATTGCTGGCAAGTGAGCGGTGTGCCCATGTATCCACTAACAACTTCTGTTTCATTTTTATCTAAGGTGACTATGCAAAACTCATTTTTACTTTTCATTTTCTATTTTAAATCTGGGGAGTGCATTTTGTTTCAATTATTTTCTTCCTTTTACGTCTAAATTTTAGTCTTATGAGGTGTATTTATTTTTTTCACTTTTATCAAATATTCTTATTCTAGAATCGACTTTATAATTTTGATTGATGATATAAGTCCATTACATCATGGTAATGTCCCACAACATTGATTCCCAATTAAGTTTCTTTAACCTAACCAAAATTTGAAGTTATCTTTTGCAAAATCTTAATTCTTTTTATCTATTTTTGAAAAAAAAAAAACTTTGAATAGGCTATAGTAACAGATTATCACAAGTGTTTTTTTTTTCTTTTGTCAAATTTCGCATTCAAGGATTACAATCAAATAGATGATGTAAATCCTTATTACATTATACAATTTTCCCGAACTAAACTTTGATTTCCAATTAAATTTTTATGTATCCAACCAAAATTTTTAATATTTAAACTCTTAGATTTCAAAATACACAAAGTTTCAAATTATCTTACTTTTCAAAATCTTTTTTTTAAAAAAAAGACTTTGGCTAGACAATAGTAAGCATCAATGTTTACTAGACAAGAACAAATATCATAATTTCTATCTCATAATAATAATAATGAGCGTCGCGTCCAGATCTTAAGAAGATTTATTAGAATAGGTAAAGTCATTATACTTAATTTGAAAATTCCAGCAATGTCAAGGGACACTCACTCCACTGCCTGAAACGAAAAGCTTTCTACATTATTTGGTGGAAATTAAGAAGAAAACAGCGGAGAGATTGTGCAGAAAAAGCGTCGAGGAATAGATGAAAGAGCTTGAAACTTACACAGAATCAAGCTTTCGAACGCTGATGATTGACCAGTGCTTCAGTGGGGGACGACAGTGTGTTTGCAAGCGTGGATTGAACCGGCAGCAGATGAGGACGGGAAACTTGCTAAAGGCAAGGCATGTAAATAAGCTTTCATGTTGAAGATTTCTAGCGTACTGATTTTGTGGCATTACCGCGTTTTTGTTTTCAGAAACTAATGCTTGGTGAGCTGCAGGAAAGAATGAGCATTCTGTTATAAATATGATAACCCCACCAGCACATACACACCACTGTGTTTCGGGAAAACAAAATTATTATTGAACTTACTTTGATAGACCATAATTAATTACTTGGGATGAAATGCACTTGGAATATAGATGGGGGCAAAGCGCCAAGCCTGTCAAGCAATGGGGGGAAGCAGTTTGTTTTCTGTCATTTTGCTCGGATGGAATGTCATTTTTGCCGAGCCAAATCCAACAACCCTAATTGTATCTTTTTCTACTTTTTTTTTTCAAATATTCTCATTCTAGAATTCACATTGCAATTCTGATCATGATGCAAGTCCTCATCACATAATCCCTATGAAATATTTCTCAAACGGTGTGTTTGTGTTGGATACAACACCCATTCGATCCTCTTCTGATATATGTTAAAAATTTTAAAATGTATCTAACAAAAAAATAAAAATAAGTTAAAATTCAGACACACATGTTAAATATTTTTAATTATTAATATATGCTTTGAATATTAAAATGTAATATTAATAAATAGTACAATAGTAAAAAATATATATATATTCTATTAATTATATTAACTGAGTTATATTTTTAAAAATATTATATATATATATATATATAATATTTTTTGAAAATTTAACAAGATATTAATTATAATATAAAATAAAATCATAATTATTATAAATTATAAATTAAAAAATATTAATATTATTAAAAATTTTAATATATATATATATATTAAAATATATATTTTTTAAAATTGTATCTCTGTCTTAATTTTTTTATGATTGACATTTTACTGTATCTGTATTTTACCATGTCCGTATCATTTCCGCGCTTCCTAAAATGCTAATCTCCCACAACATGGATTGCCAAAAAAGTATCCTCAACCTAACTGAAAAATCAATTTATCTTTTGCAAAATTTTAAATTTGCTTATCTATTTTTGGGGATCAAAGAAAACTTTGAATATAATATAATAACACATTATCACAAGTTGTATTTTTTGCCCTTTTGTCAAATTTCACATCTTAGAGTCCACATTGCAGTCATGATAGATGCAAGTCCTTGTTACATCATACTATTCTCCATAACTAGATTTTAATTCCTGATTAATTTTTTTTTTTGTTCCTAACAAAAATTTCTAATATTTAAATTTTTTTAATTTGAAAATGCACAAAGTCAGTTTTTTTGTTTGAAAAAAAAAATAAAAACATTGAATGGACAATAGTAACCAAGACAAGAACAAATATTATAATTTCTATCTCATAATAATGATCATGAACATCTCATCCAAATCTTCAGAGGATCTACTAGAATAAGTAAAATCCTTACACTTCACTTGGAAATCCCACCAATGTTAAAGGACACCAACCCCACAACCTGAAGCGTAAAGCTTTCTACATTATCTGGTGGGAATTAAGAAAACAATAAAGAGTTAGAGCAGAAAAGGCGAGAGGAACAGATGAAAGAGCTTGAAACTTACGGAATCGAGCCTTCAAATGTTGGCAATTGATCAGTGCTTCAATGGGGCGGCAGTGTTTGCACGCGTGATTGAACTACTAACGGACGGGGAAGGGATACTGGCTAACATCAAGGCATTTAAATAAGCTTTCACTTTGAAGATTTGTAGTTAGTGATTTTGTGGCATTACCGTGCTTTTGGTTTTAGAAAATAAATATTTGGTAATCAGCAGGAAGGGAAGAGAATTCTGTTGTAACTGATGATAACCCATCCCCACGTACACACACCACGGTGTGTTGGGAAAACAAATTTATTATTAAACTTACTTTGATAAACCATAATTAATTACTGACGAAATGCTCTTGGTATAGATGGACCAAAGTGCCAAGCCTGTTATGCAATGAAAGGAAGCAGCTCAGCGTCGTTTTGCTACGATGAAATGCCATTTTTTGCACAGCCAAAATTCTTGATTGACGTAAATATGGGTTAAAAAATTATATATATATATATATATATATATTATTTGAATTATATTAAAAACGGTCCTTAAGAATAATTTTTATTCTTATAAACAAATTATACCAATATAATAAATTATAATAATTATCTTTTTAAGATGTCACAGATTTTTCTATTAATTTATACTTTAAATAATAAGATAATAAAAACATTTCAATTTTTTGATTAACTTAGTAATAAACTATATATGATTGTCACTATATATTTTTTAAATAATAAAGTAATAAAAATGGTTTAATTTTTAATTAATTTAATAATAAATTATGAATTATTATGAATAATACTATAATCTTCTAATAAGAAGAAAAAAATTAATTTATATTAGTTATAACTTAATAACTCATAAAGTATAATAATATTTCAATAGTATTAAACAACTAACATTATTATGATTCATAACGACTAATAATATATATATATAATAATTAATTCAATGGTCATATAAGGATTAATTGACCAAATCTAAAAATATGATAATTAATCTTTAAAATTATATTAATTTACAATGATTTGTTTCTTTTTTGTCAAATATTCTCACTTGAGAATCTATGTTGCAATTTTGATTGATGATTAAGTTCTCATTACATCACATTAATCTTCCATAACAATTATTCACAATTATAATTCCTTTTCCAAACTAGAAACTCAACTTATCTTTTACAAAATTTTAAATTTTTTTATTTATTTTTAAGAAAAATGAAAACTTTGAATAGAATATTATAACTCATTATCAAATATTGTTTTTTTTCCTTTTTGTAAAATTTCACATTATAGAGTCTATATTACTTTATAATAAATGAAGCAAGTTTTCATTACATTATACTATCATCTAAAATTAAACTTTAATTATCGATTAAATTTTCTTTTTCCAATCAAAATTTCTAATTTTTAAATTTTTTAAATTCAAACTACACAAAATTTTTAAGTTATGTTATTTTTTAAACTCTTTATTTTTGAAAAAAAATATTGAATAAACAATAATAACCATTAAAGTTCATTAAACAAAAACAAATATCATAATTTCTATTTCATAATAATGATAATCAACATTTAATTGAAACCCTTAAAAGATTTATTAGAATAAATTAAGTTATACTTCATTTGAAAATCCCATTAATTTAAAAAAATTAAACTTATGAATTTTCATTTTTGAGCTTTAATACATATAATTGTATTATGAAGGGCTTATTTGGTTATGTTGTAATTTTTATTATTAATTGATGATTTATAATATTGTGATTTTGTTGTGTCATGTTTATTTTATTATGTTTGTTGTCCATTTAGGGTTTTATTTTTGGTCTAATTGATGATAACGATTAAATTAGATGATATGAAATGTAAGTAATTTTATGATCAAATATACAAGAAAAAAAAAAAGATGCACAATAAAAAGAGAAATACATCATAGATTGAAAAAGAAAAGTAGAGAGAGAAAATGTTGATTATTATTTTTAGCAATTTTACGTACATATTTGCAAAAATAAGATACTTTTAACAATTATTTTATAACAAAATAGTCACAAAAAAAGAAGTAAATAGGTTTAATTAGATATGTTTTGTTCATTTAGTAAATTCCAACTTATGCATTTTAATTATATTTAGCTTTTTGGAGCTCTTTATCTCTTTCTAAAACAACAATTTACTTATATTTAATGCTTCAATTTATATTCATTTATTCATCTCTTTATATAGTCTCACACTTTCTCTACTTTTTTTTGATATTTATTTATTTATTTTAGTTTGTATTTCTTTTTTAATTAAATTCCCTTTTTCTTTTGTATTTTTTTTATTTTTGTAAGTTTTGATTGTTCATAGTTCATTAAAAGAAATTAAGTAATAAACGACTAAAAATTAGTCACAAAAAGCTTTGGTGACTAATATAAATTGTCACTACAATTGTTATATATACATGATTACATAATGTTTTTGCAACTAATAATAAAATTACTTGTCTATCATGTAGGTTCTTAGCAATTAAAATAAAAATAATAAAAAAATATATAGTACTATTTATGACAATCTTATTGTACTTAGTTGCAAAAGTAAAATAGATTTGACATTTATTCTATAACAAAACAATTCCAAAAAGAGAAGAACACGGATTTATATTAATGCTCACTAACAACCATGGTTTTTTATAAATATTGTTTCAAAAATAATGATTAGTTAATACCTAATGTTTCATTTCTCTCTCAAAATCAATAATTAGTTTACATTTGGCCCTTTATTTCTCTTTTTATCTCAAATAAACTCATGTATAGGTAATCTTTCTTTTTTTTATGTTTTTTTATTTTGTATTTCTTTGTTAATTAAACTATTTTCTTTTATACTCTTTTCTATTTTTGAAAGTTTTGATTATTTAAAGTAATTATGCATAATATTTATTAAACTAATTTTTTAAAATCTACCTATAGATGTCTAATTTATATAACATAAGTATCAAAATTTTAACCATTTATTGTAATTGACAACATAAAATTATATTAATTTCTTGAATAATATTCTCTCCTCTTTTATCTCTTATTTCCTCTCTCTCTTTTATCTATTCATCTCTTTTATCTTTTCTTTTTTTCATTCTTTTGTTTTCTCTCTCTCTCTTGTATTTTCTTTCTTTTCTTTTCTATATCTTTCTTACTTTCTCTTATCACTTTCTCTTTTCATCTCCATTGTTGTTCTTAAGCTTTATGTTTTGAACAGCATGCGGTGCTGTCTCTCCCTCCCCGTAGAATTAACGCTACCGAGGTGCATGGTTTCTTGTTTCACAAGGCACTGGAGCAGGAATTTCACTAGTTACTTCGGCCACATTCCAAGGAGAGCGGACTCGGCGCCCATCAGACTTGTGCATGAGCCCAGTGAACTGTGGACCCATATTCCCCTTGAAATATGCAGTCTGCCCCGATGGGCCTCCTTGTTGTAAACCCATTTGAATTGATTCATTTGAGTTGGCTTCGTTACTGGAGACTGAAAGAACTGACCATTTTATTATTGACCCGACCAGCTAGTTGAATTAACTTGGAGGCTGCTGGGGCTATACACCAACGGCTTCGGTCGCAAGCTTGGTCGGAACTTTTCACCGGCGGCAGCTCATCATAGAAAGAGTTACATTATACAAAATGAAGCCGACCCATTATAACTATTAATTATAAGTTAATACGTCTTTTTATATATAGTTAAGAAGCAACTGTCATTGGTGTCCATTTTCTTTATTATTATTATTATTATTATTATCATCTTTTTCGTTATAAAAAATCATCCAACTGAACCCCCAGCACACGGAGTCCGTGCAATTCGGTGGTGAAATTATGAGGCCTGACCGTCGTAAAATTTGGGAATTTGACTTTTGCCATTCTAGAACTGAAAAAATGAGCAACCCCGAGCAGAGGCCACCAGAACAGTCTCGTTTGGTCCCGTGAGCGTTGACTTTTCTAATCTATGATTCGTGATCACCGGATAGAAACTTGGTAAAGAAGAAAAGCAAGCTTGAAAGAGAAGATAAAAAAGAAAATGGTTGAATGATTGAAAGAGACAAATAATCAGAGTTAATAAATCTAAGAGAAAGGTCTGCTTATATTAGCGCAGCAGCCTCTTTGGGCTAGGAAAGTGGGTCAATGACCAGAAAAGATAGCTTGATTCTTCATAGCAAGCCTATGATGTCTGACCATAATATTCCTTTTCTTTCAAGAAATTTCTGGGCTGCACAAGTGGTTCGTTTTCGAGTGACATAACATCCCTAAATGGTCTGATCTCTCTTTCTCTCAAGTTTCCTCTCAAAAAAAAAAAAAAAAAAAACCAAAGCTTTTTTAAAAGTCATAATTCACGGTTTGTTTTGTGTGTTCCATTGAATCGGAATTATGTAGCTTTTGTTCTCTACAGCTGCAGGATTTGACGGCTCATCTCCTACTTTTGAATTTACCAATATAATATAATGGAACCCACCGTAAACCCAAAAAAATTAACCTTTGAACAAAAAATGGCCTAATTGAACTCACAAATCATGGGGAAACCAAACATCCCCTTGTGTATTATTTATCTTTGAATCAAAGACACAGGTTCGGTGGAACCCCGATAAAGAAAGAATCCTAAATGGGGTGCCAAAGGGGCATGCCATTATGACAAAGAAATTCCATCTTTCTGATTTTTGGTTCAACTGCTCTCTGAACCATTAAGGCTTTTGTAGGTTTCCCCCCCCCCCGTCCTTTTTTAGGCCTTTATTCTCTTACACACTTCTCAACCCACAACAACCTTTCTCCGTGGATGTTAAACTTTCTAGATCATTTCTCCATGAAACAAGGCTGTCATTGCCTTGAATTTTCTATGGTTGTGCTCATCTTAACATCACCTTTTTTTCTAGAACCTTTTGTATTTTAGCAACCCCATCATTATGGCCACTCCTTTCAACCATTTGATCTTAATCATTGTTCTTGCTAATTGAATTTTTGGTTCACTATAGACTAAATTATTACCCCCAACCCCCAAAACATAAAGGAAGAAGAAAAAGAATGAGGGGTAAAGAACTTTGTCAGTGAGGATCGATAATGCAAAAGAGAGAGAGAGAGAGAGAGAGAGATTGATTTCCTAACCACAAAATTAGTCCTTTTCTGATACAAAATCCAACCTCATGGCTTTGAATAATCAAAAGTGGGGAATTTTCAATGGTTAATGAATATAATCCCACCTCAGAAAGTGTTTATGTTATCCCTTTGAATAATCAAAATCCAACATGTAAATGGCCCTATTCAACACTTGAATGGACCTATGGCACAAGCAAAATCAAATCCATGCACCATGCCTTGTCTTGGACTTCCGTTCCCACACGCCTTCTTGATTCAGATCAAGCAGATTAATTTGAACAGAGGCCACAACAAGACGCACGTTAATTGTTATGTTGGCCATAAAGTTCAAAGAAAAAGCTGAGAATATCACATGCAATGGTCAGTTTCCTAATGCATCTTCAATTAAATTGCATGAGAAAACAAAGAAAAAAAGTAGTCTATCCCTTGTGCCTATCAAGTATGATCAGATTGGTAAGGAAGCATCATTTTCTGTGATGTTTAGTCTACTGATTCCTCTTCTCCTCCCTTTCAGAAAAGTCCTCCCCGTGTCTATGTGCAGCCAAGAATCATGGCTTCTCTATAATTGTGCATTGGGTACCGCTAGACCAGTGATTGGTGCCATTCCAGTAGGCCTTGTGGTTCCAACTATGCCACTGGAAGATTTCACAAGGGTCTTGTTTTCTTGCCCACAAGTCCCACAGGGCCACATGGTTTTGTCACCTATTCGACATTTGGTAGTGATTACTTATCACTTTGTTAGATTTTTGACGTATTAACAGTTCTGATTCCAAGTTACCTAAATAAGGGATGCAGCAAGTGCGTAAATTTTGTTAACCAGCTGTGACAGACCCGAATTGAATGTCTCAAATCTACAAGGTTTGTCCACTAATTTTCAACATATTTTGGGCGATAGCCAATAATTAAGATGTTGGATCTCAAAACATTCTTAATGGGTTCAAAATTTACATCAGAACCATATCCTAGAAGAAAATGAATAATCGGATGACCTTCTATTTAGCACAATCACAGTTATTATTGAATCAACTATGGACTCACACTCATCAACCATAGGATAGATTTATCAAGTGTAGCTGGACGAGATGATTTACCTACGTCTTGGAAGATTGCGAGTTAAAGATCGTAGCCCACAATTACTCCAAAAATTTTAAAATAATAATAATAAGTACAGGACAACGTGTTGTTTTCAACTTTTCACATAATCTTAGATTATAGCTTCTAAGCAAAAGCTCCTAATTTAGACCATCACCTTACAAAATGACAACGACCGGCCTGTATTGACACAGAAAGGCTCTATAGTTAGTCAAGCCTGAGGGCATAATCTAAACGAAATGAAATAATTTTCAAGATTATCAGCTCAGATGGTCCCTACTAGGGCTTAAAACATCATAAATAGATTGCAATTGTCATTCACAAGCCGTCTAGAACAAATATGTATTGCAAATTGGTGATATATAGTTTACCCTCGGGCTTAAGAAATCTCCATTTGATTAATTCCTAATTGAGAAGGGGCGGTGGCTGAAATTGGATTAAGTGAATCAGGTCAATAGAAGCAGGTGCGGACCATGCCACATTATGCACATCAGGACATGTATCTTAAGGTATGCATTCTTTAATTACGTCAAAATCGACGTTTGGTTGGAGAGGCAGCTGAACTAAGAGGACAGTTCCAAGCGGCAGCTTCCAAACCCTAATTTAAGTTTCTGAAAAAGATACGTCCTAACCGAGTCCACAGGTAGCTGAATCCCATTAGATCATACAATAATGGTGGCATTTTTAATGCAAAATTTATGTGGTTGATGAAGTCAAAGTTGTTGATGCTTATCTCGAAAATAATGAACATTTTCTTTAGGCATTTTCTGAGTGATGGGTTTATTTTAATGCGAGAGCAACCGGTGAGGACAGATATAAATGTGAGAATTTCAACATTAGCCAGTACAAATTCAAACCATGAGCCTCCACAAGCTGATGCAAGGTATCTTCAAAAGGGAAACGTATAGGACACAACTTTTCCTATTACCTTAAAGCATCAATTATTTGTCCAACTAAAAGATATTATATAGGATATATATCGATAAAATCAGCCAGAACTAATCAACTGACAAGAAATTAGAGAAATTTGAACCGTGTAAATTAAATATGAATCAAGATTCTGGGGTCACATTGGACTGTATTTGGAGGTTGGGATTGTCCATTTTGGAACACATGCAATAAGTGATTGCCGTCGGCATTCACTAAAGGCAAATGCTATTTACTTTAGAAGCATATATAATGGCAATGGAGTTGGCTACTGGAAAAAAAAAAAAGAAGAAGATAGTATTCATGAGATATGTATCCAATATTTATCTTTAAATTTTGACTCAAAAAAACTATCTACGATAAATCTCCTCAAATTACATTGACGTAGAAAAAATTCTATTTTAGTTAAAACATAATAAAAAAAAAAGTATAAATTTAAGAGATGTAGAAACCATTACATGAATTTGAAGTATAATCTGGAAAATAATGCTGATTATATGGGAAAATCTATTGAAAATAACATTTTTTAGATATACTATGATCATTTCTAAACCATCGAAGGTAAGATGTGAAGACTAAATATTAGAAAACAATTAATTTCAATTAAGTTATTGAACTAAATTCTAATGGATAATATCTTTTGAATTAAAAAAAATAATCTCATTTTCTGATGCATAAATAAGGTGTTTTATAATTTGATTCAAATAATTAGATATCATAATTCACTAATTCCTGTTATATCAATAAAAATAAGTAAACTTAAAAAAAATTAAAAAACTAAGGAAATATAGTAAATTGATTATAACCTAATACAGATATTTTAGCTATGAAATGCAGATGCCCCAAGAAATTCTCCCAATATTTTAAACTTAAAAGTAAACATATATTTTCGTTTAGTTTTAGAACAAGAAGAAGAAGAAGAAGAAGAAGAAGAAGAACAAGAAGCCAAAAAAAAAAAAAAACCATAACTATTCTAAGGAAAAAAATGTATAGAAAATATATTGGATTTTATAGAAAATTCAAAAGAGTATTATATCAGAGTTGTGGATTATAATCACAGTAATCGAAATGGAGGGATTCCTTCTGTTCAGTACATTCACATGTTGGTCGAATTCTTTCTTCTTTTTATGTTAAGAAAATAATTTTTTTTTTTTTCTTTTTGGGTAATCATGGAAAGGGAAGGAAAAATTGCAAGGACTGGGTGGGGAGTGCCAGATCGAGAAAACATGATAAGATAGTGAGATCCCATCATATGGTTAAATCTATAACAAATGTGGAACAACCTCGCGAACCAAATCAAATATTTTCGAGGGTTGTTGCCTCTTCAAATACGCCTAAATATTCTACGGCAACTACGCCATCTGCCAACTAATTTGAAGATATTGTGGAGAGGCTAGCTAGGTGCTCATGTTGGCCAAAGACTAACTTGTACATGCCAAAATAGCTGCCATAATAGGCAGGATTATGCACGAATAAATTTCGTCCCTAATTATATATTAAGGGAAAATTAGCAGACGCTAACAATTGATCTTGACATAATTGAGAATTCATGTTGATAATTACTGTGTCCATGTGGGTGGCTTTTGTCTTTGATTTGGTTTCTAATCGGTACCATCCAAAATGTAATTACTATTATATCATATATCTTAGTGCTATCATTTGAAATTAAAGCAGTAATGCTGATCAGCATGTGTGTGCAGATTATCCAATAAAGACAACAATGAGATGGATATGCATAAGCAGTTAGCTTTATAATAATCTGTGTGTGTGTGAGTGTGGTTTTGCCTTTGTATATGTACGCTGGTAAAGCTGCCAGATAATAAGGTACATGGGGGCTCGTGTTATCCTTTCTTTGTTTAACTAATTTTTATGCCTTCCCATTTACGCCTTGTGTAACCATAGCCACACATGACTCCAAAAAGAGATGTAGTGGACCATGTTGATTTTGAATTTCCTTTTTTTTTTTTTTTTTTTAGCTCTGATGATGGTATTCTCTTGTGTCCTATTACGGCTCGATTGCACGTGTCCACTAGGAGAGAGAGAGAGAGAGAGAGGGAGAGAGAGAGAGGATTAGGATTAATCCAACTAATAGCTAGGAAGCACAGAGGTGTTTGATTGGCTTTATTTTTCCCTATTCCAAGGGAAAGCGTTCTGTGGTATGGTCATTAGTAGACTTTTGATAAAGGAGAAAAGAACAGGGAACATTTAATAATATTGTCATCTGTCTTGGCAACTAAGAAAATTAATTAACCGTCTAATATGGGTTGATGATTCAATCAACTAGACTGATGGCTAGGTGATGCATCACAATAACGCTAGAATACACCCATCATTTTCACTTAGCGAGAGAGAGAGAGAGAGAGAGAAAATGACCCGAATATAAATCAAGCACTAAAAAAAAAAACCATGATCATGTAATAATATATATGTCTATGACTTATTAGTGGCAATGATATTTCTCTACGAAATTTTTATTACATATGGGAGCTAGCTAACTCATTGACTGCTGATTTCTTCTGGTATTATTTTCAGATAATTGGCACCTTGAGCTCAAACTTTCTAGAAATCTACATTGGCCCCTTAAATTCTCCATCAATTCTGTTGGTATTATTATTAAATTCTATTTTGTCCCCCAATTATCTCACAATTTCAATTGAATCCGGAAAACCTTTTATTATTATTTTTTCCTTTTCATTGAATGCCCTTTAGCCTCTCAACTATCTTGTAAATTACCATGAAATTTAAAAGCTATGATTTTTATCTTTGCCATCATTTTGGATCCATAATATTTTTATTATTATTACATGCGAATTCACACTTTTTTAATGACGTAATTTTATACCAATATTCCAATAATAGTTTTTTGAGCTTGTCAAATTTTGAACTTGAACCCCAGAATTTACATCTTAGGTTCAACCCTAGAATGCAAGACAGAGAGAACTCCTCCCCTAGGACATAGCTCAGACTCATTCTGGCCTTTGATTGAATATACATACTAAACAAAAACGGAAGTTGGAAAAGCAATGGATTATTGATCCCTAAAGTATTATATTTCTATCCACCCCAAGTTGCATTGGGCACCCATGACGTGCTTGGATTTCAATTGTCACCTATTTTATTGCGGCAGAAAAATGATGAATCTGTTTTGAAGGGGATATTCCAGTACCTAAACATGTAGATTTTAATTTTAGAAATCCCAAGTTCTAATTTTTTGAATGAATTATGAAGTTTATAAAAATAAAAAACAAAATACTTTTATTATGTGATTTACACTTTAATAAATCTCTTGGTAAAAAAAAAAAAAAAAAAATCACGCAAATGCATTTAAATTGAGCGATGGGTCCGAAGTTGGGGCCCTCGTGACCATTACAACTATTTAACACCAATTAATGGGCTGCTATGGATGGTTTTCCGGTACAAGTTTACTTCTGTATACAAAGCCGAAATATGATTTGTGTGGTCCCATGTGCTCTCTCTCTCTCTTTTTTTTTAGGCAAAAACAAAAAACTAAAAGGTCGGAAGTGTTTTGTCCATTTGTATCAAAAGGAACAAGCAACAAAGGTAAACCATGGAAATGGGCAAGTTTGGTCCCAGAAACTCTAGATTTAGTTGAGATTCGGACTGTTTCTTGTCATGGGAGGGTGCCATACATTGAAGGGTTTTCTTTAATTTCTGCGGCTGCCTCTTTCACCAAAAGGAAACCAACTATACTAAAACAATTAGAACTGATTATCATTACCCCTTAAATTCTTGACTTAGGGGTACAAGACCCCTTTAATATGATAGCTAGGGACACCACCTCCATCCAACAATAGAAGAAGCTCTAATTTTCAGTGAAATCAATCTTTTGCCACTGAAAATATTTATTTCAATACAACTGACTGGTACTGTTATGTATCGGAAAATGAGTATAAAAAAAAAAAAAGAAGCATTTATTTCCTATGTCAAATTGGTAAGAAACAATATACAGAGGCTGACATTTTATTAACAAGGGCATACATAGGTGCCTGCTCAAGTTAAACATGTTCATGCATACTTGACAAATATAATTGCCAAAATACTTCCTATCACATGCCATGCGCAATGCATGTGATGGGAAATTGGAGAAAGAAATCTTTGAAGAGCGAAACAAAAGTTGACAACATCGGCATTTAATTAGTGGGCAACGAAAGAGAGATTTGAAAATGAAACATACGTTATGAAAGCTAATCTCATCATGATCTCTAACATCACTTTTCTTTCTTTTTTTACCCTCCGTTTGTTTCTTCGAATTTTTTACTCAGGTAGGTGAGATCAAGAGAGTGACAGAGGGTTTGAGATGAGGATATGTGACAAGATATACATGAGGAGAAGCATGAATATATATATATATATAATGGGGACATGAAAGTGAGGGTCAAGAGACACAAAGCAACGTGGAGGCAAAGAAAAGAAACACTGACAACACGTACATCCTCTGTGTGAGAGAGAGACATAGGGGGGGGGTGGGGAGGGTGTTGAAGTGTAATTATGTGGGATGATGGAGAGCTGTACAAAGGGAAAGGAGACTTTTTCTTTGACAGAATTCATGATGTTGGCTGAAGTGGGGAAGGGGAAGTGGGGTACGTGTGAGGTGGCGTGCTATTTGACCCAACGAGCTCGTGGGTTTGCAGATCATCTATACCTATCTTTTTTTTTTTGTTTTTTTTTTTTATATATCTATCTTCCATGAACTGGGAAAAGAAAAAAACTATAATCGGAGGAGGACAAGCACAATATACAGTAACATATGAAATAAACATCTCAGTCTCCAAACGGTAATTATACGCTATCCCACCTTATTCAGATCAGGATAGGCTTGTGATGATCTATGCCTACCGTAAGAGATTATTCAAATTTGGGTGTGATAAATATTGATTGGAAAAACGGAAGGGGCAATTGAGAACCGTAATAATAATAATAATTTTGAACTTTTTTCTCAAGCAAGCAGGAGTTGGGCCCATATCTTTTTCCATCGGATGAAGATTTTGAAACAAAGTAAAGAAAAAATTTTGAAACGCATGGTAAAGCCCCACGTGACATGGCATGGTGCTTGACTTGTATACTTAGGCTCCGTATCAATGGATTCATGGTCGGTCTACACGCTCAAGTTTCATAACATCTTGAAAGAAAGGGGTTTCCAAAGAAAATGACCTAAACCAAACACGTCATGCATTACAGCATTTTTTCCTCAATTTTAAAGCAACTCACATCCATTGTATACGAGACATATATATTAGTCACTTTCCAATCAAGCCAAGACTAGCAGGGAAAATAATCACTTCCAACCAACCAACAAAACCCACAAATATAGGTATATAGTGCGTGAGAAGGATTTTTCCACATTTATATGATGCGAACCAATTCAAGTGTCTAACCATTTCTCTTTTTCACCTTTTTACATGCAACTTCTTCGAGAAATAAAGGGACAAATAACAAGATGCCAAGATTTTTAACACTTTCTCTAGTGTGCCAGTCATTTTGTATTCTCTGTTCGCGAGACTGTATTGTGATAGTCTTTTCCTTGCTCTTCGTTCTTTCTATGCACGGTGGTTATAACAATGCATGTGTGTGTCTGACGCGTGAACGTTATTAATGTGTCTCGTTTTCCCAGAGAGAGAGAGAGAGAGAGAGAGAGTAAATGATGAAAAAATGTGTTCACTTTCTTAGATACGTGCATGGGTTTGAAATCGAGATCCTCAACCCTATAAGGGGCTTCTGTATTGCGATTGAGGATTTTGATTTCGAACCCTTAGCCAGACTTAATCAATCAAGAAAAAAAAAAAAGTTATTAGCTTGTAATTTATCAAAAGAAATACCAGTTTGTGAAAAATGCCCTGGTAAAAGCTAGTTTATGATTGATAGCATTGTCATATTACTAAAACATTGATATAATAAACATTTTATGAGACTTGATTTTTAAGTGCATTTATCACAATTTAATTTGTCTGATTCATCGTGTAATGTCGCAAACCTTGCTCATTTAAATGTTTTTACGGCCCAAAAATCCAAAATTTCTAATATGCATCGTCAAGAATCTTGCAAATTAACCATGGTTAGGGTAAGGATGATTGTGGTTTTTTTACTATTCCTTGATTCTAGAGGTATAAATTTTGTTGCCCACTTAGGTAAGGAACATAACCTCGTTTTGATTAGTTTATTCTATTCCATTGGTCTTACGCACCTTCCCACTTCCCTTAGGACCTTTGGCATTATGCATATGGTTTGTTCTCAAAACTCGAAGTGGGGAAGTTGAGGTTTTTTCCATCACTTTTTTCTCTTGAGTCAATACACGTTTATATGGTGCAAATCGACCTACATATACATGTCATTACAAATTAAGTAACGCCAACCCATGTGTTGATTTCTCGTCTCCTTCTCATTGTCCTAAGCTCCGCCAGCTAACCGGTCCCCATAATTGAAAAATTCCAGAGAGAGAGAGAGAGAGAGAGCGAGCACAACAGAGAAAGAATCTATAAAGAGAGACGCAAACGAAGTTGTAATTATCTTTAGTGGCGTGTTTTGCTTGTGACTTGTGAGTGTGGACAGGGATAAATTGAAATGGTCATGAGTCGTGCCTCGTGCTCTCTAGTGGCTGCTATGAAAAGGTGTTGCTCCATCCACATGAGCTAATAGTCGATGTTGCCTATTATCTCTTTCACTATGTCTAAATCGATCGCTTTCATCATACGTGTCGCTCAGTTCATGTACATGTATTCATTTTTGTTCAACGTATTTGTGTGTGACATAATTGTTTGTTCCTCAGGAAAGCATTATAAGAGAGTAAATGATTAATCTCTCCGACTTCCTATTTGTGTAAAGATCTAAAGATAATCTTTCATTTTATTTAATAAAAGTGGGGTGGACGACCGACCCATGAACTTTTTATATTGTTCATTAAAAGGTCATGATCAATTCCAGGCAATGTTTGTTATACCCATTTTGTTTTTTTCTTAGTGTCATCTTAGTCATAAGATGTAAAAGGGTATGTATATATGCAGTCATTTTATGGAACACATTCAAAAAAGTATTCCATTTTGCAATGTTATTTTAACTAGTTAATCTGTTTTTGATCATTTGAGAAGTCTGCATAATTTCACAGTTGCACTGTGTGTGTTGTTGGTAAAATAAAATCCCTTATTGAGCCAAAAGATATGAGAGAGTTATGAAAAATAAATGGCACCCAATATTTGGGCAATCGTTCCAAAACCCAAAAAAAAAAAAAAAAAAACAAAAATCTCTAATTGATATCACACATGCTTAGCAATTGGGTTTTTAATTTGTGCCAGTGAGGTATATCAATCGAAGGGCAAAAGACCACCAAATAATAGAATTTATCTTCATTAATAAATATACGATTAAGGAAAGAGAACATTTACTTGCACGGGATGAGATAAGTACACCTAAATAAAAAGCATTATTTTTCCATAAGTTTCTCTTATATCTTCAGTTCTTTCCAAGTTACTCGCTATTGCTTAATAATATGGTTTTCCAGGGGATCAATAATATCTTAGTTACTATTTAATTCATTCACATATAAAGGAAAGCTATTAGCCATTACCGTTAAAAAGAAAAGGAATGTTTGATGATCTTATTTAGTATTTATGATACGTATAAAAGGCATTATATCAATTTAAAACTTTTTTCTTTTGAACCAAGAAATAAATATAATTTGTAATGTCCAAAACAATTAAATTTTTGTGAAGATTAATAAATAAATTTTAGAGAAATGAACTACTATTAAAAAAACACACACACACACACACACACACACACACACACATATATATATATATATATATTATCCGATTGCCAAACAATAAGGAATATATATATATAGAGCTGCAGGTTTGGCTCACAATTCAATCGTGAATATCAAAAGAAAACAATACCTTGCACACAAAGAACGAATTTATTGATCTTGTAATTTTTGAAGTGGGAAAAAAAAACCAGAAGTGGATAATAGAATGAATATGGAAGATAAAATGATTTAGACGATTATGGCTTAGACCTTACCTTTATATTTGAGGTTTTGGATTTTAATTCTGGGGGAAGCCGATGAGATTTAGATGGATGAAAAAATAAATTATCTTTTCTCCTCTAATTCACAGCCTAAGTCTTTTTATGAAAAAAAAAAAAAGAAAAAGTTAAGATGGAAAAACAGTATTGGACAACTAAAGATAAGTAAAGCTCTCTATTTATTTTTTTTTGGTAATTTTCTTTGTTCGTTCAGTCTTATTTTTTTTACAATTAAATAATTACCTTTTTATAGATATTAATTGTAACGTAAAAAAAAAAAGAAGAAGAAGAAGAAAAAAAAACAAGAAATTGAGTAAATCATGTACTGCTTCTTTGACAGGTCGCTCCGAGTGAATTGGGGCCGGGGGAGGGGGTGGGGATGACAAAAATGGAAAGCCACTTTGCCTTGTTGATTCTTCTTCCAAGTCTGTTTCGAAAATGGCATATATCACAGCACCTTCTCGATTAAGGCTGAGCGCCATGACCACTCAATTGCCGGACAATGGACATGACATGCACATCACTCTTCCAGCACTCTCTGTTTCTATCATATGTAATGAGGCCCCAAAAAAAATCAAAAAAAAAATTAAAAAACATAATTTGATGCATCCAAAATAAATTTTCAACGACAAATTTTATGTGTGAGAAAAAAATAATGAAAATAATTTTTAAGAATACATAACAGACCTAGGTATTGAACCCAGGACTTCAAGTGCTCAAAATAACACCTACCACTAGGTAAAATGGTAACTTAAATTTAATATTAATAATAATAATAAAAAAAAGGGGGGTGGGGGGGGGGGCGATTCCCCCTCCCTATGCATTAATTTGTTTTAGATTATGCAAATAAAAAGCAAAGCCACCAAAATATACAACATAAATGAATGGTGAAAGTCCTCTTTTTTTCGTTTCATTCTTTTTCTTTAGAAAAAAAATTCATTCTACCTTTTTTCTTTTTTGTTTTTTTCATCATTCCCTCTTAATTAATGATCTTCGAAGCTTGTGTGTGTTCAATTGGCTACGAGCAACACCAGACTTAGCTTGATTGACCAGAAAACAAAATGTAGGTTTTAATTCCGATGCACTGTATAAAAAATTGTTCATGAGAGCGAGACGACAACCAAAACTTGTCCTTTTATGATACTTCGTGAATTTAACTTTGCATCTACTAATGCAATTTGCCTAAAATTTAGAGAACAGTTAATATTCAAGCTTCTTTATTGCAAAAGAAAGAAAGAAAAAAAAAAAAGAAAGGTGGCAAATAGTCCTTCAGATTAACTTGACAGGGTTTGTAGCGTTGCGGAATGGTAACGGTGAGAACAAATGGGCCAATCAATAAATCCTTTTTCCCGTGCACTAGCAAACAAAGTCAATTATTCCTCAATGTCGTAACAACATGCACCACCCAAAGTCCCGTCGTCAGGCTTTGTCATAGCCAGAGGAGCGGAGGAGTGCACGAATTGGCAGGCTAGCGTACACATGAAAAATTGTGGTTCACACATTTATGCATAAATAACTTCATGGAACAGTTATTCCGATGTGATGGGGTGGGTAGTAGAGCTCCCAATTGCTATTGTGCTTTCCCCGTGCTGTAAACAAATTGGATTAGGGCCCCGGGGTGGGGTTGCGGGGGACCACTGATTTGGGTATTTATTCTTAAACCAAATTTGCTGGATTTCCATTACGGAGCTAGACATTATCCCTGTGTTTTTGCTCCGGAGAATGCCAAAATTTGTGACACAAAGTTGAAGCTTTATTTTGATTGGATTTTTTCAGTGGAGGATGGCTTTAGCTGGAATCTGCTCTTTTTGGGTCGGTTTGCATGTAAGGAGAACTGTTTTAATCTTTTTTTTTTTTTTTTTGTGGGACTACTAAGATAACACAACTTAAATCCTCCAACAGATTTTCCTTCTTCTTTTCCTTTTTTTTTTTTTTAAAAAAATTAATTTTCAATTGTCTTTTTTAATTACATCTGAAAAATTCTTCAGCTGCCGGTTCCTTTTTCTATATATATATAAAAGTAAGTATTACCTTTGCTTCTGTGATGGACTGCCCACTATTGTATAAATGCCCAAGTTCTCGAAAACAGAAAAAAAAAAAAAATAGTATAATGTTTGTGTGAGGACAATATATGTCAGTATTTCACCCTTCAATTTGATGACAATTTACATCCAACGTTTAATGCTGACAACTAACCCTCTCAATAAGCAACAAACCCTAGAGAATGGTTCAATTTCAAAAGCTAAAAATATGCCCCCCCCCCCCCAAAAAAAAAAAAAAAAAAACAAAAGCACAAACCCCTATAAATGGGTCCTAGATAGATGGCTCCAAAAATCGTGTCCACTCACAATGAATAGAGGAGGGGAAGAGGTTGGACTTGCAGTGGAGTGCTTTGAATCTTCTGCGGCAAAAAACTATACAAGGGAGACCCACACCACACCACAATCTGATGTTACGTTGCTTCCCAATTACCACATGTCATGAAGCCCTTTTTTCCAAGCCCCCAGTTACCTGCTGCCGCTTTCCTCCTGTGACTGCCATTGTGTCATATAAGGAGAAGAAGAAGAAAAAAACAGATGGCAAAGTACCATCCCCTTACAATAGGCATAAATTATGACACCATCCCCATGTCCACACCCTTTCAATTCGGCATAAGTTATGGCACCATCCCTAGATCCACCCATCCACCCTTCTTCTCCTGACATTATCATAAAATATGATGCCTACCCTTTCTCTTGCTTCATAATTTTGTGTGTGTGTGTGTGTGTGTGTTTGTTTTTTTAACAGATATTTCTCGCTTTTACAAAGTTTTTTTAGCTTAGTTCTGTTGATGTCATGTGTAATTGTAACTATCCTCTTCATGTTCATTGGATTCCTGATTTTAAGTTTCAAGTTTCAAATTCTTGTCGGCATACATAAGATGTATATAAGATACTATATTATTATAAACAAATACCCACTAATAACACTCTACTTCCCCTCTTTGGTAGCTCACGTTTTGCCCTCGAAGCTTATGATAATATAGTATGTTACCCATCTTATGTATGCCATTTTGTTCTACCTGTGATAAGTTCTAGATTGATTAGTAGCACTACAACTAATTGTATTCCATTAATGCTTTGACTCTAAGGAGTGCTTTCATATTAGATTAGTACCAAAACAAAGCATATATAATAAAACCCAAAATTCTAAAGTCGATTAGATTATGATTGAGGGCTGTTAGCAGTGCATTTGGCATGAGATAAAGCAAAGGTAATGAGTTAAATGGAGGGTGAGTGGTGGTAGTGTGAGCTAAGCATGGTGCCGTTGCCATGTCAAACAAAAGCAAAGTTTGAAAGAAAATCTATTTCTAAAGAAATTAAGGAAAATAAAGAGGGGAGAAAACCTAGAAAATGGAGAGAGAGTTTTGGGAGGTTGTAGATTGCATTAGGAATTTTAGGGTTAAAGAAATGTTTTGAAGTTGGCGTGTCTTCGACCAAAAAAAAAAAGAAGAAGAAGAAATGCCCCTGATTTTATGACACGCATCTTGGAAATGATGACTTACAATGAATAGGGTCCAATGTCATAGAAAGCATGAGAAATTGAATAGAACAAGACAAAAATCATATGTACAATAAAGAATAGAAACACCTTTAGCTTTGATTAGCTAAAAACTGTCCAAAGTGATATTAACGTTGCTGTTCAATAGCATGGATGGAAGATGGGTTTAATCGATTAAACTTAATGGCAGCCTTAAACTTATGCCTTCTGGAATTGGAATTTGAGAATCTGAAAATCATCTGTGTTTGGAAGCACGTCAGCTTGGAATTCACGTAATTTTCAACAATTTCAATAGAAGAAAACAGGAGCAATAACAAAGCATCGAGGCATGCGGAAAGGAAGATTGGGAACTAATATTAAGTTTTTATTAATTACTCATAAAATTGGAGTATTATATATTATATATATATAATTCTCTAAGCACAAATAAAAGCTTGCCATTATTGCTTCGTTTTGAACCGATGCCCCAAGTGCAAGTTCATTAGATTCCCATTCAAATCCAACCTAAATTGTTGGATTTGAATTCGTAAATCCTGTAGACAATTGCTCAAGTTGTAGCTTTGATCATAACCAGGGTTGAATTGGCCTTTTAAGGATTGGCAAAATATCTCATTTGTTCACGTCAATGTATCTATTTGGAATTCCCATTCAAATCCAACCTAAATTGTTGGACCAAGGGAAAAATATTCGATTTCACCAAGTAATTAAGTGTCGTAACTAGATACGGAGCAGTTTACTCACCCATTCCTACTATGTACATATCTTAACAGTATGCCGAGTTTGTCTAGGAGCTTAACCCTTACCTAACCTAAAGAATTGAATCATTTACATAGTGAAACAAGGTGTGAGGTCAATATGATTCGGCTTCTTGATACACAAAAGCTACGAGTTCTCATTAACCCCATCAAAATTAAACTAATTGTTAGTCAACTGAGCAATTCTTACCAAATTGTTGAAAGGGCCATTCCTTTAACTAAAAACAAATTTCCCCATTTAGATCACATCCAGGAGCTTTAGGTTCAACGAATAGGCATTGTCAATGTACGTACTATCATATAATCAAAACAATCCAAATGAAATGAAGAAATTAATGGAGAGGCCGTCTTGAGAATGGAGAAGAAAACAATGAGCGGTGAGTTGTTGGGTGGGGAAAGGGGGGAGTTACATGCTTACATATGCCCACACATACATTGCCGTGCAGGGATGTATTACAATGAAATGAGAGATGACATGATTGAGTACAGGAGAGGCAATGGCAACAACAACAACAACAACAACAACAACAACAACAATATTAGCTAGCCGGCCATAAATTGCGGGGTGGGTCCTAAACAAAGAAATTGCTTGATGCCATTCCAAGCACTCTCTTTCACAAAATTTTCCCCTCTTCCTACTTTGCTCACTTTTTTTGGTGGCTTCTCTCTTTCTTTGTCATCTCCATTAATTAAAGTTAAATATCCTTCGACCAAATAAAAAAAAAAAAAGAGTAAAATATCCTTCTTGGTTTCGAGAAAGATTACTAATTCCGACTTAACTTTTCTCGTGTGACTCGCCTAATCTTCCCTTCTATGGGTTTCTTTTTTGTCCTCATAATAAGTACATTATTGAGGCTGCAATTATAGCACGTATATACATATACATACATACATACACGTATGGCTATATGGCTATGATCAGTTTTGGATAATACCTTTTTTTTTTTGTTAATTGAAATTAGCTTACGCACATATTTCAGAATACTGACAAGGAGATTTAGTTTCAGGTTATACCCTCACGCTTAGTTCTCATAAAAATAAAATAAAATAAAATAAAGAGTTAATTGTATTGTACGAGATGCTTTAGGAAATTGAAGAGACATGTTCTCTGGTTTAACCCAAAACTCAATCAACCTTCAACGTTGTTGTTTTTTTTTTAAAAATAAAAAAAAGGTATTAAAGTCAATATTAATTGTATATCAATCCGGAGAAAACAGATGGTGGTCTATCTGTAAGGATTAGAGTTAGAACCGCAAACATGTGGGCACTATAAGATGTATCCAAAAGAAAAGCTGATCTCAATGATCCTATTTATGTTTTTCTAAGGGCTACCAAATTTTGTGAATACGGAATTATTTTATTTCCCGATATACCAAAAAAAATTAAAAATTTAAAATTCTAGCATATGGATTTCAGTTTATTTTGTAAAAGATATAGTAAGCATTGGAAAATGCCGGTGATTGTTGGAATTTAAGCGTGATAGAGCTTCCAATGGCCAACAAAAAAAAAAAGAAAAAAGAAATTAGTGGCCAAAATAGAGATAGAGTCGGGAAATTTCCAATGTTAATAAATAATTAATATGTTCAAAATTTCTTAATGGATACTTTGTGCATTTTGTTTTTTGGCCTTTTTTGTGTGGCCGATTAGTTGCGAACCTTCAATCACACAAAGATGTTGAGAAGGCACACTCTGTCAAAATTGCAATTTGCGCAACAAATCTTGTTGACATTTTGAAAGTTTCTTCTTTCTCACTTGCACCCCTTGAATTAAGGATTTTAATAGGCTACGCACATTAAGTCATTTGAAACAGTCTTCAGGCGAAAACCTAATCAAATACCAGTCCACCAGCCTCTGTAGAATTTGGGGAATACAACTAAAAAACCAAGGAGATCGCAGTTTGGTTGGCTCACCAAGTAATTCTGATCTTTATTTGCTTCACCTTCTAAGACAAGGTTTATACATGAAAACCAAGTAAAGAAAGAAAAATGTAGCAGTTGTTGAAAGTTTTGAATCTTCAAAACCAACGTGTCCAGTTTTACAAATGAATTAATTTCCCTGGACATCTGGGGCCCTTGAATTTTTACTTAATCCATCCAATAAATTTTTGTAAATTTTAAAAAGAAAAAGATAAAATGATGAGCTTGACGACGAAGCAAGGAGGAAAAATATTGTAAAGGGACCATGTTTTATTCCTAAAGCAAATTGTTACGGAATTGGACTTTCTACCAACAAGCGGCGTACTAGCAAATTTAATAGGAAAGAATGCTAATCAGCCTTCTTTTTAAGAGTTAGAATGTTGCCAATAGGAACTAATAAAGATGACATATAAAAAATACAAGTAGTATAAAGAATTTAGAATATACTCTATAATTTCAAGAATGTCAATACAATTATTACTTAGTTAATGCTTATAAGTGAGGTTCTTAAAGTTATTTATAGTCATCTACCTCCCTATTGGATGGTTAGAATTTATCTGATTTAATGGTTTCTATTGTTGTTGTAAAGGATTCTACACAATTCTCTATATTACAAGAAAATACTTAAAATATTTACAAATTTCTAAAGTCTTCCACTTAATTTTAGACTTGAGAAAAGAACTTTAGAAAAATCCAAAATTAAGCTTGTTTATATGTTGAAAATCATGTAGCATATGATATTCTCCTCAACTCAATCTAATGATGTCTTCGTAGCATCATTCTTATATATCTTGATCTTATCTATGTTATTCCACAATGTAAGTTTATGCTCCTAACTTATCTCATTATTCGACAACCCCTTCTATTGAATGAAATATTTTGTATAACTTGAATGAGTATCTCTTCTTAGAATAACATAATGTGCTAATATCTTCTCGACGTCATGAACGAGTATAGTGGTAATGGCTGTAAGTGCTCTTTTTAACTTGCCTCTACTTAACTTCTCCTTATCGATATGATATGATTTTAGCAAGTTTATATGGAATATTGGATACATCTCTAGATGTGAGAGCAAAGTTAATCGATAGGCTAGTTTGCCAATTCTCTTCTTTACTAGGAATAAACCTTCATAATACCTTACTAGCCCCTTGTGCATCTTTACAAACCTTTGACTTTGATGAGGAAGGAGTTTCACCATCACTAAGTTTCCTTCTTCTAACTCCAAATGTCTTCTCTTGGCATTGACTTATTTCTTTATCCACTTGGCAGCCCTTACTAATTGTGCTTGTGTAATATTAGCTTTTCTATGCCAACCCTTAGCAAACTTAAATGCAACAAGATTAGGTCCTTTATAACTAGTTATCATTATGTGTGGAGTCGTTGGTTGATGTCTTTTGGCAATCTTGAATGAACTGACACCAGTTGACTTGTTTTTTTATATATTGTACAAGAATTAGGCAATATCAAGCAACTTAATCCAATCATTTTGGTTGCCACTCACATAATGCTTCAAGTACAACTCCAATAATGCATTTATGCTTTCAGTTTAGCCATCAATTTAGGGATGAAAGCTTATAGAGAAATTGAACTCAAATCCCATTAACTTGAACAATTATATCCAAAATTTTTAGTAAAACGAGTGTCTCTATCACTGACAATCGTCTTTAGTATACTCTAGTATTTCACCACATGTTTGAAAAATAGGTGTGCTACATCTTCAGTTGTAAACTTTATGGGCATAATGACAAATACATTATACTTACTAAATTGGTCTATAACTGTCATGATATTGGTATATCCATCAGACTTCAGTAGGCATGTGATGAAATCCATCGAAGTGTTCTCCTAGGGCTTCTTTGAGATAGGTAAGGGTTCCAGTAATCCTGATAGTTGGTGTTAAGTGTTCTTTTAGGGCTTTTTCGAGATAGGTAAGAGCTATAGTAATTTTGATAGTTATTGTTATTCTACCTTGTCTTATTAGCATATAAAATAAGTCTTCACGTAGATTTCAATGTTATCTCATATTTAAAGCCAATGATATGCTTAATTTATAAGTACCCACGTCCAATATGTACTTGGATATCCTACTCATTTTAAGTCATGACACTATTTGATAATAACTTTTCTTAATCCTTGCTACTTTAGCACATAAAATCTGTTGCCTTTGATAATAAGTACTTCATCCTTAAGCCAAAATCAATGTGTCTTATTATTATTTGTCAATTCCTTAAATTGTTGGCTTGTGGATTATGCTCAAGTCCTTCCTTGATTTACTTTACCAAAGAAAAGGTTAGCCTTGTGATGGCTACCAAATTGGTCTTTGTACTTAATGTATTGGCTACCAAATTAGCCTTGTTTAGCTTATACTTTATGATAAAATTAAATTCCACAAAAAAAAAAAACTTGTCACCTCATTTGTATTGACATTAACTTCTTTTGGTTGAGGAAATAACATGTGGCAACATTGTCAGCGGGGTCATCTACTTTTCTTGGACCATGTATTTAAGCTTAGTATCATTTAACTTACGGCTCTTACAAATAATGTGATGCCCTTCTTACATTAAAACACCATCAAGTGTAAAATTAGAAGTATTGGTGTGTACCTCATATGGCTTGGTGTGATTAAGAAAGGCTAACATTGGTTCCCTCACTACTGCTTGCTTAAGCGTCTTAAACACTTTTTGATATTTAGCATCCTAACTTTATATTTTACTTTTCTTCAGCAAATTAGTGAGTAGGAATATAATAGAAGAGTAGCCCTTAATAAATCTTCTATAATACTTGACTAATCTTAAAAAGGATTGTAACTTTATTAACTTCTTCGGTGGCTACCAAATATAAATGACTTGCACTTTGAACTTGTCTAATTGCAACTTGCCTCTACCAATAATGTGCCCTAAGAACATTATTTCCTATTGAGCAAAGACACACTTCTTCCTTTTCATATACAGTTCCTTTTCTCTTTGTACTTGGAAAACCTGTTGTAAATGCTCAATATGCTCCTTTACCATCTTGTTATAAATAATAATATCATCCAAGTATACTATAACAAATTTATCCAAAAAGGGTTAAAAGACTTAATTTATAAAAGTGAAAAATATGACAAAAGTGTTAGTAAGTCTAAAAGGTGTAACACAAACTATCTTTAACTTATTTTTGCAATCCTCACTTGATGATATCTCAATCTTAAATCTAATTTGGTGAACCACCTTACTTTACCTAGTTGATCAAACAAGTTAGCTATCAATAGAATGTGATATTTATTCTTCATAGCTATTTTGTTGAGTACCCTATAGTTGATGTGCAAACGAAGTGACTCAGTGTACTTCCTTTGGAAAAGCATGAGCACACCATATGGAGCCTTCAATAATTAAATGTAGCCTACATTCAACAACTCCTTAAGCTACCTTTTTAATTCCTTTAACTTGGGAGACACTATTTAGTAAGGCACTGCAGCAGATGGTCTCGTATCAAGGACTAACTTTATTTTATGATCTACCTCATGCTTAGGTGGAAGCTTTTTAGGTAATTAAGGGGATATAACATCCTCAAACTCTTTAAGGACATAAGAGACTTCTGTGGGTAAGCCATTCCATGATGAATCCTCTATCCTATCCTTCATTACCATATGAAAGGTAGGTTATGCCTTCTTTACACCCTTAGAAAGTCGCATGGTTGAAATTTACTTAGACTAAATGCATGTTTCCCTTGCCAGAAGTACTATGCATATATTGCATTCTTTCAAGATACACATTTGTGTTAGTGAAAGGAATAGATACGACCTTAACATAATTCATAAACTTCATACCATGCATAATTGGATAATTATCCATTAGCATAATAAAAAAGTTTACAAGGCTATACTACTCACTCATACTTACCTTTATGTTACGAGTAATGCCAAAGATGGACTTTGGCTTTGAATTTATTGCCTTAAGCCATCCTCGCTCCTTGTTGTATCGGATGCCTAATCGTTTTGCTTCCTTTTCTTGAAGGAAGTTGTTGAAAGCTCTAGTATCCACTAGTGCTTTTATCACTTAGTTACCCACATGTACTTTCACATATAATTGTCATTTTTTCTTAGTTTCAGGCACTTTAACCTTAATTTTGATAACATTAAGAATTTGTAAGGACCTTATCCTTATCTCTTTATATTATTGCTATTACTCTTCCTTTTCTTCAGCTAGAGTAGAGAGCTTGGCTTTATTTAAGTAGTTTCTTGTCCTATGAGCCCATCATAAAAATAGTATTTGAGAGTTGGCCTATCAGCACTTTGGTTATCCTTGGTTCTCTTCCCTTCTTTTTATGCCTATTAAACTTGTGAAAATGTTCTTTATTTGAATGGTTATCTTCCTTACTTTTTCTCTTGCCACCTTTATTTTTATGAGACATAGGCTTTTCAGATTTCTTGAACTCTATTAACGACTTGGTAATAGAAATAGACGTGGTAAGATCTTGGGCACTATACCTTTAAATCTCCATTTTTACCCAATTTTGTAGGTCATCTTTAAATACAAAGAATGCTTCCTTATTAAGGATTTCCAATAGTTCTTCAGAGAACTCTTGCACATACTCTTGTATAATTCCCTTGTGTTGGAAACGCCTTAATTTCACTTTTGTCTCTTCCTCAACATCCTTCAAATAGAATTAACACTTAAGTTCTTTCTTGAACTCGTCCTATATGCTGATGATGCAAATACCCCTCTTAATCACTGTACCTCCTTATCCATCATACCATTGCGATATTTACAATGTATAAAGCAACACTATCAATCTTTTTGGCATCTTTAACTACACCAAGTGTCTTGAAATATTACTTAAAGTTCCATAAAAAGTTATCAACCTCCTTCGCATTCCTCGACCCATTACGCATCTTAGGTTTTGAAATATTTACCTTTAAAGGAGCAATAACTGCTATAAACAAGACAATGTTTTCCCCTTAAGTAACTGCCTTTTTGCAAAGGATTAGCTTATCCTTAGTCTCCTTCAATTTGTTAAACTCTTTTAAGCTCTTTCTTAAGTGAAACAACCTTATGTTGGAAACTCCTTTCCAAGGTCTTCACTTGGTATAAACACTTTACTATAACTTGGTTTAAAGCACATTGTATCTCTTCACAAAGCTCTTATCTTTCCTTCTTGAGCTTATCGATGCGTTGGTCTACTACTTTGAACTTTTCATACTTATCAACTACAACAAGTTCCACCTTCACGAGCCTTGCATTAGTGTCTTCTAAGACATCCCTTAACTTCGATCTCCCTCTCGCCCTCTTCAGTCATATGAGTAATCTCATTGTATAAACTTGACATCTTTACTAAGTAAAGAACAATTAGGCTTTGATATCACTTGTTATGAACTTGGACTTTCTAACGACGAATTGTGTGATACTAATAAATTTACTAAACAAAAATGTTAATCAATCTTCTCTTAAAAGTTAGAATGTTGTCAATGGAAATTAGTAAAGATTGGCACACAAAAAACAAAACTAATATGGAGAATTTAAAATATACTCTATAATTTTAAAAATAACAATATAATTATTATTTTATTAATATTTATAAGTGAGATCTCTAAGTTTATTTATAGTTATTCATCCTATTAGATAGTTAAGATTTATTTGATTCAATAATTTTTATTATTATTTTAAAAAAATTTATACAATTTTTTACTTTACAAAAAAGTATTTAAAATATTTATAATTTTTTGAAGTGTTCCACCTCATTCTAAATTTGAGAAAAAAAAAAATCTTAGAAAAATTCGAAATTATCCCTCTTTGCACGCTGAAAGTCGGCAGAGTGTGACAAAATGCTTGAGCGTGTACCTGTTGGCATAAACCAACAAGACTAAGTTGGCCAAACCGAGTGGAAATTTAAATTCTTGATAAAGATGATCTCTTTTACACGTTGGTACAAATGAAAGGATTGCCTTTCACATGGATGACCGTCCGTTAATAAAAAAAAAAAAACCCACAAAATTCCACATTATCACAAAAACCCAATCAAGAATAGAGAACGTTTTCCAAATATTATAGATTATTAGTATTATTATTATTATTATTATTAAATGTAGAAAATGAGAAATAAGAAAAGACGTAAGAAGATGGTAGCAGAAATTATCTCTGTATATTTTACATTGTTTGTTAGGTGTCTTCCACTTTTTATTAGAAAAGAGGAAAGAAAATGTGTGAAAAATATATAACGATAAAAACCAAAAAAAAAAAAAAAAACAGAGTGCAAAGTGTTGATCATCGTGCAGTAGATAACAAACACGAGACTCCCCTCCACAAGGAAAAGCCAACCCCACAAGCCGAAGAAGATCTTAGAATAGAAGAACAGAGAAAGCAAAGTAAAGCAAAGAAAAGGCAACAAACAAAGAAAGGAAAGGGCAGAATAAGGTGCCCCCTCTCTCTTGGACCGATTCGTTTTAATCGCATCTCCAATCCCCCCCCCCACCCTGCTCTCTCTCTCTCCAACCTTCTTTCTCTTTCTCTCACTCTATATCCTACCTATCCATCTAATCTATCTGTCTATCAAACAAAAGAGAGAGAAATATATATATATATATATATATATTCACACACATCTCACAAATACCATGCCAAGCATTGCAAATTAACAAGGCAAGGCAAGGCAAGGCAGGGCAAAGCAAAGGCAGGGCAAAGAAAGTTAGGTGAAAAAAAAAAAAGAAAGAAAAGAAAAGAAAAGAAAGAAAGCAAAGATGGGAAGAGTGGCGATGGAAAGGAGGATTGTTGTAGAGGTGATGGCGTTGGTATTGGTATTGGTGGCCTCTCAACAGAAATAAATCGATTTCCTTCCATTGATATTCTTTCTAAAAAGGCCCTCTCTTGTTTTTCAATTTTCCTTATCTCTAATACACCACTATTTTGTACTAGTGCCTGTCTCATTCTCTTACCTGTCGTCATTGGAGGAGGAGAGTCCGCCTTAGCTTGGAGCATCTTTTCATGCTTTTTATGTGTTAGTTTTTATTGCTGTCTTTCACATTGCTCTCCATAATATCCTCCTCCTCCTCTTCTCCCATTTCTTTCATTATCCAACAAGTCACACACCTATTCATTTCCCCCATCAAGCTCCCATCTTTATATATATGTGTGTGTGTATTTGTATGTATATGTATTAGATTAATTATCTACACAATGGCCGTTCAAGCTCAGTATCCTTCAAATGCCCTCCTCCTAAACAGGTTAAACCTTTGCATTCTCTTTTGTGCTCGAAAATTCACTGTTTATTTTACCATACGTGGGCATTAGTGAATGGTTCCATTTCTTATGATATGCAGAAATGAACCAGACGGTCATAATTATTCATTTCAGCAACAGAAAGGATTTCTTGATCAATCTCATATGTTGTTCAACGATGGAGATAAAGCCATCACCCCTGCAGGAGCTAATGTCATCAATCCACGCAAAAGGGGAAGAGAAGGTGGCATCACGGCTCAACCAATCCATCCATTCGCTCTGCAGTCTCATCATCATCATCATCATCATCATCATCAACAACAACAACATCAACAACAACAACAACAAGAAGAACAACAACAGCCTCCCCAGCTAATAGACCTCTCTCAGCTCCACAATCAGAGCGCCCAATCAAATGTAGTATCCACCGGTCTCCGTCTATCCTTTGGTGAACAACAGCAGCACTTACTTCAACAAAATCAACAACAGCAGCAACAACAGAGTAGTTTTGTATGCCAATCCCCTCCTTTCTTGTCTGTTATGTCTGAAGACTTAGCCACTCAAATGAAAAGGCAAATAGCCGAGTTGGACCAATTCCTTCAAGCCCAGGTATCTATTTAGCCTTTTACTCAATTGGGTCTTTTTCTTTTCTTTTTCTTCTTTTTTTTTTTCGTGGGGATTTTAATTTGGATGGTCTTGAAATCAGGGAGAGCAGCTGAGGCGCACATTAGCGGAGAAGAGACGGAGGCACTACGGCGCGCTGCTGGGCGTGGCCGAGGAATCGATCAACCGGCGCATGAGGGAGAAGGAGGCCGAAGTCGAAAAGGCCACCCGCCGGAACGCGGAGTTAGAGGCACGTGCGGCGCAGCTTAGCGCGGAGGCGCAGGTTTGGCAAGCGAAGGCGAGGGCGCAGGAGGTGACTGCCGCTTCTCTACAGGCCCAATTGCAGCAGGCCATAATGTGCGGAGCGGGACCGGCGCCGGGTAGCATGAGAGGAAATGACGGGCTAGGGGGCGCCGGTGGCGTGGAGGGCCAGGCGGAGGATGCCGAGTCGGCCTATGTCGACCCCGACCGCGTCATCGCCGTGTCGGGCGGGCCGACCTGCAAATCGTGCGGGAAGAGGGTGGCGTCGGTGGTACTGTTGCCATGTCGGCACCTTTGTGTCTGTACAGCATGCGATCACGTGGTCCAAGCTTGCCCGCTTTGCCTACAGGTCAGAAACTCCGGTGTTGAAGTATTCCTATACTAGTAAGCCGCCAGCCCAAATTCATGAGGCGCGCAGCCCATTTGGCAGCCAATTTGCTCACAAAGATATTGAAATTAAAAAATAATAATAAAGTAAAAGAGAAAATTAAATAATGGTGAGTATGATAAAAATCATAGTTATATTTTATCCCCCCCACCCTTTTTTTTTTGTCAAATATTAGCAAACTGAGACTTCAAACTTGTTTTAGTTCATAATGAAATGAAACGATGAAAAAAAGATCATAAAATCAACTCTAATTAAATTTGGGATTATACCTTATTATTATTGTTATTGGTTCCCTCTCTTGGAGTGAGAGTACCCAGAGGTCATGTTCATTTACCATGTAAGCTTTTACGTGGATATCAACACTAATTAGATTTTTATGTGGGGAATTCATTGAAATTTGCAAGCTCTTACCATTCAAAAGGATCTGAAAATATGGTATTATGGTTATTCAACTTTATGCAAGAATATTTCAATTAAAAGTATGCAAGAATATCAACAATGAGGAGTTGCTCACATTTGCAAATTATTCATTCTTCTTTTTTAGCATTGCTTGTGCATAAATGTTGGGTTTTAAATAATTATTACCTAACTTTGTTTTTTCTCTCGAGACTTGAACTATGAATCATTCTAGTGTTGCATATCCCAAGTACGAAGATTAATTAGAACAAATGATATGCCCTAGTCGTTCGAAGTATTGAATGTTGGAAGGAGAGAATATTAAACCTTCAAGCGTAAATGTACAATTAAAAAAAATAATTTTATGGTAAAAGAAGATATGTACTTTTAAAATTTTTAAATGAAAATATAATATTAAATTTATTAATCTTTTTTAAGTTATTCAAAATTTACTCGGAAACCTCTTTGTGCTGTGTGCTTGGATGGCCAGTGGGCTCTTTTTTTCTCTTTAAATTTTAAATTGAGCAGTAAATTCCCACCGGACATGCCATCTAACAATGGCCGGTAACGTTCTTGCAATCGATATCAGAACAGCAAGCAAGTGAACCACACACACATCGTTGTCAAACTCGCCGCCGATGAAACCTAGATGGGCCTGGGCAGTCGATTTGCTGCCCAATTTTGAAATTCATGTTCCGCCAAGGATAGAGGATAGAGGAGACAAGGAGACATTTCTTCTGCGGGAGTTTCCAAACCCAAATGGAGCTTTCGAAGGAAGAAGAAACTTTGGGGAGGATTGGATTTGAGACGACGGCGAGGAACACGCAATTGTAGCCAAAGCATTTGGGATTGAGGAGCTAAGGGAAGTGTGCAAGGAAAGGAAACACTCGAAAAATACCACAAAAAACTTTGTACATCCAAACAAAATAAGAAACCCAATCTGCATCGAATTATATCGTATATTAAATTATAGAAGATTTTATTAATTTATGTTGAAAAATGCATAAAATAAAAAGTATTAAAAATCAATGAAACATAAAAAGGTCATATATAATCATATTATAATTTGAATATATAAATGAATTTGAATTTTATACAATATTATATATCATAATTGAATAATATTATATTAAAATTTATATGACTTTAATAAGATTAAAGTTGATAATTCAAATTTATGGGTACACATCGATTTGGAACGGAGTAACAAAATGCCTATGTCTTTTTATTTGTTAACTTTATGTATATGTATGTATATATATATATATATATATATATATATATAGCTTAATTTTTGAACTCCGGATGAACTTTTGGGGATGAATTTCTCATGATCTCACCACTATTAATTAATAAAGTTTTTTTTTTTTTTTTATGAACAACATAATTCAACTCACTCACTAAAATTGATTATTCTAACTTAAAGTTAAAATTCATTATACATTAAAAAAAGAAAAAGAAAAAAAAAAAAAGTCCTGCAACGAGGGACGTATTTAACACCAAATAAACCAACAAACAAACCAACGAAAAAATGGACAAAAAAAAAAAAAAGAAAGGGCAAAAAGACCAAAAAGGCCTCCCACCTTACCTTATCTCAACCTCGCCTCTCTTTCCTTGCAAGCCTGTCGGGGGAGAGAGGGAGGGTTAGAAAAAAGCTCGTTTGAGAATGTGCTTCATGGACTCTCAGGCCTCTCTAGCGGAAACGACGTCGCATTTTACAGGTTCTGCTCATTCCACTGTTTTAACTCCGTCTTTTGATGATTCTCCTATTGATAGTTCAGTTAAGAAGCATGGTCTAGATGCCGATAATAGTATGAATGGAACTGCTGGTGCTGGTGCTGGAGAGTTTGTGAGTGGTAGTGAGGTGGAGTTTGAAGCGGCGGCAGAGCCGGAGAAGTCCTTGGGAGGGGATGATAACGGTGCCCGCTCTCATGACTGTGTGGAACCGCAGAGTGATGAGCCGCTGCGGAAAGCGTCGGAGAATGGTGATGATGACAGCAAAGATGTTGTGGGTGAGTCTAAATTTGGCCCTTTGAATGAGCGTGAGTTGGTTGGAGATGAGGGTAAGGGATTGGAGATAATTGGGCCCGGGGTTTTCTGGCGGAAAACTTGCTACCGGGGTTGTTGTGGATGGTGAAGGAAAAGAGTTTGTTGAGAATACGGAAGAGAGGCAAGTGGTCCCTGAGAAGCTGAACCTTGATGAAAATGAGTCCGGGGATAGAGAGGTGGTTGAAGGGGAGAAGATGACTGAGGTTGTTGGTGGCAAAAAATCTGTCAATATTGAAGGGGTCGGTGAGAAGGAAGGAGTGGATTCTGTGGCTTTAGTGCTGGAAAATGATAAGTTGGTGGAAACTAATGATGGAATTGAGCCTGCTGTGGAATCGGCCGTGGACAAGTTGCATGTTGTGACTAATGACAAAGCAGATGGAGAGATTGGAGAAGGAATTTTGGCAATTGACTCTGATGCACTGGCTGCACAGATGATTGGTGCTCATGAAGTGGAACATTTGGAAGATAAACAAGCCCACATTGGTGCTGTGAATGAAGAGTTGGAAAATGAAGTCTCATGCAAAGCTGATTTGCCCCAAGTTGATGCTCATACAAAGACAGTAGTTAAGCAGAAGCTGAAGATGAAGAAAAGCATGATCCAGATGAATGCAGTGAGAACGAGGTCTCAGTTTCTGATGGAGAAACTGAAGGTAGTGTATTTGGAAACTCTGAAGCTTCCAAACAATTCTTGGAGGAGTC